>OZ036008.1:6477503-6742503 GCA_964035015.1 Corallium rubrum
GGCTGAAACCTAACCACAACCTTCCAGACCACAGCACAACACCCCTACTGGTTTTTTTGTTATATGCTCTTTAATTTAACATCCCGCATGTGGGACAGAGAAGTCCCTTAGGCTTCAGGATAATCTTGAATTCTAGACACTTTGACAATTCTAGATAATCCTGAGAGGACATGTTGCGGTTCACTGTATGTACTGTGCATTGTAGGTCTAAATTACGTATAGTTTCAGTCTCCTATACGTACGCGGTCTTACGATCAGATCAGTTGGATCATGCGGACAGCGGGAAGGAGTTAGGAAGATCTTGTCTGAACCCGCGGTTCATTACATCAAACAAAAATCTGCTTATCACTACATAATGATAATGATAATTCCAAAACACTGTTAGCATGCATACAGAGACTTTAATAATAATATCCATATAGGTCTTAACAGCTTATACTAATTCAATCGAAGAATACTAGATTTGAAAAGCGTAGACAAAAGCGTCTAGAATCCGTCACTGGTTGTACATCTTTATGTAAATGCCTATTTAGAGGATGCCGTAATTGAAAACAGCGGAAACACTTGCGTTTATAGACGAGAGATATCGCTGACAGAAAAACAAACAAATTATAGTAAGAAATTATGGGTGGCTCAGCTGTAAGCTTCGTTGGGACACGTAGGATACGCGTTCACTCATATTGTAGCTACTTTCGGTAACTTACCGTCACAGGAACGCGTATTGTATTTGGTATCTCATATCTATAAAAGCTTCAGTATTATCCAACAACATGGCAAAACGACAATATGTATTATGAAAAATTGAAAACCAGTGTTACGCACAGTTTAGGTATTAAACATTATTCAATGTAAAGTTTTTGGAATTCGTGTGACAAGTTTGGCTTTTTGTTCACCTAGTGTTGGTCCAACAGTAGCCTGCGCCCAAACTCCCTAATAACGCCAGCTACGCAGGCTAGTCCAACAGTGTTGAACTGAGGTAAACTGCTGAAATTTTTTGAACGAAATACTGACATTTCGAGCGGAGTCTTAATTCATATTTTACTCTGGTAAAGGGCTCAGCTCGAAACGTCAGTATTTCGTTAAAAAACCTCAGCAGTTCACCACCTTTTCTGCGCTTTGCTCTATCCAAAACACCTCGCAAAACACTGCCTATATTACTATATATATATACAGCGTTCTACTTTTTGACTGAGAACTGAATTACACTGACAATTCTAGGCTTTTCCATCGCTATGCAAATGTTTTTGAGACCCTTCTAGACCCATTTATTTAAAATAGCATCTCCATGGGTTTCAGAAATGTCGTTGACACTGGTTTAGAATGTTAACAGTGTTGGGAAATAATCCGAATAAACTGCTGAAGAAGTGAAATACTTCCCAACATTTTTAACAGCTTCATGGAATTTCCGATAAAGAGATCTTTCGTCACTCGGTTGGAAAGCTGGTTCATACATCTATAGAATTAGCCATCATTGTGTATAATAATTATGTTAATCTCGGTGGAATGAAACAATCTGGAAGGCATTCGCATAGCTTTAACTAAACTGGTATACAGAATTGATGTACCTGAGTTTTGGCTGCGTTGAGCAAGAACAGAGGAAATTTATGTAGTCGTAGGCTAAATGTACCCGAAATCTAGTCGCAGTCACTGGATGAAGGGAACGCCGGTAACACTATACTGTCGATAGCTCTGCTAATTTCTTTCGTCGTTTAACATAATTCAGATACCAAGACTGTTTTGTTGTGCTTTTCAACGTATTGTCCTACTTTCTTACCTCTCTTGTTTATTAGCGGCCATCCCCAAATTTCCTTCTTGACTGTTGGCTGGTTTTGCGCTGTTCCCTCAGGCTTCAGTCAAGTTCAGACTTGTCGTTCGGTGATCCTGCCAAGCGCGGACCACAACATTCGTCAGACAGGCACTGTAGTTATTATAGCGCGCAGGCGTTAAACGGCTTTCGTATGAAGCTGTGTGCTTCTAATTAACGCGTGATTTGTGAAGTTAGACACAGCGCGATGTTTCGCACACGATAGAAACCATTGCGCGCCATCTGCTCAAATGTTGTCATAGCGTCCATTTGGTAAATACAGTAACATCAATAAACATTGTTTTAAAACAGTAGACGAATCGACGGAATCGTCGACGGATGTCGTTGGTCGGATTTAGTGATGACAGCAGCCATGAACGGCTAGGGTACAGCTCTCAAGACTCAGCGACCAATCACGCCATGGTTTGCATGTGTGATTCAGATACAATTAAACAAAGCGTCTTTTTATATTAATCGAATAAAGCAATAGACCTTATTCTAAAATTAAGAATTAAGATTATTTTATATACATGTAAACTATTTTTATTTTATTTTATTCTATTCTATTCTATTCTATTCTATTCTATTCTATTCTATTCTATTCTATTCCTATTCTATTCTATTCTATTCTATTCTATTCTATTCTGTTCTGTTCTGTTCTGTTCTGTTCTGTTCTGTTCTGTTCTGTTCTGTTCTGTTCTGTTCTGTTCTGTTCTGTTCTGTTCTGTTCTGTTCTGTTCTGTTCTATTCTATTCTATTCTATTCTATTCTATTCTAGTCTAGTGTAGTCGACAGCGTGAAGGCCAATTACTGCGGGCCCTTATCATATAAACTTCGTTTTCATGTTGGAAATTCAGAAGAATTTTTACTTTAAAACGAGGTCATAATATAAGGGATAACTCAGCCTGGTCCCGTTGTTCTAAAGCACGCGCGTATTTGATGAGACTGGTACCTAGCTTGACGTCACTGGATAATTAATATGCACATAAAAGGTCTGTAAGTATCTCATAATCTGTTCGATTCGGTAAATCTAAAGTAATCCAATCAGAACAAAGAAAACATTCAATCTTCCCGCGCTTTTCCGCTGACAAAAAGCGGGAAGACTGTGGGCGCGAGTTGCGCAATACCACGCTGCGCCGGCCAGAAAGAACGCAGGCTCTAGGAACGAGATTTGTTTCCATCTATCAAGCTGACGTGACGTCATTTTACTCTTCAATTTTTCTCTTCTTTTAGGCTTAGGAATAGTGCTTTCTGGGGTCAAGGGTGATAGTTATGGGTTGGTTTGTTGTTTTGGATTAGTTGTTTGGTTAGGGTAATAGTTAGCACTCGGGATTTATTACTGATATTCTTTTGATAAAATGACGTCATGTCAGTTTGGCAGTTAGAAACAAGTGCCGACCGGAGTCGCCGGACCGTTTCTTTCTGGCAGTGATGACTGGCTGTCATCTACGTGCCCATAAATTGTGTAAATAAAAACGTTTACTCGCTTCACTCGTTTGGGAAAATGTTTTCTCTTACTACTGGTGGCGTTTCTATAAGCTATGCTTTCTTCGTTTTTCGTTCAAGTGTGGTAACCGTGGAGGAATACACTCCACTATACATGCATCAACTTGGATTCAATGCTTTGTACATTGGCTTGATACCTATCCTCGGTCTACTCACACAAACGGTCGGAGTGCCTTTGTTTTCATTTCTGGCTGACAAGTTTCGAGCGAGAAAACTGTTCTTGTTTCTCTGTATATTGATATTAATTCCCAATTCGTTGCTTTTCCTTGCTCCACCGGCTCCTAAACAATCCTGTGATGGTACTTTCAATGGAAATTCAAGCAATACTACAAATAGAAGTGACGCAATAACAAAATCAAGTTTCCAGAACACCAGTGGGATCAACCAAAATTTCAGTATCAATGAATCAAGAAGAGTCAACCACACTGAATTTCATAATCAAACCACTTTATTAAGCCATGTTAGTAATACCACAGGTCAACTTAAGTTTTTTCTCATCGTGTTGTTTCTACGAGGGATATTTGAGCTGCTTAAGAGACTGGTCATAACAATGGTAACTGTGGCCGCAATGTCCCATACCAAGGATGATAAAACAAAATTTGGCTTTTACGCATGTTGGGGTGAGATTGGAGGTGGTCTCACGCTGTTTCTTGTTGGTATTCTAGTTTCTCAAATTAGGCATACGGTTTGCGGTGATCTGGTTCCAAATTTCATTGTAGCTTTTATTGTAGCTGCTGGTCTGCAGTGTTCTACAATGGTGGCATTGCCATGGTTAAAATACGAATATCATGAGCGACGAGTTGTGAATTATTCTGAAGTTAAGAACACATTATTTAATGTTCATTATATTCTATTGCTGATTATTTGTGCTCATGCTGGACTGTGTGCATCATTTCAAGTACGATGGGAGTTTTGGTACATTCAAAAACTTGGTGGAAGCCCAATAGTAATGGCAGTTGGTGGTTTATTGAGGCGACCAATTGTTGCTGTATGGTTCTTGTTGTCTCGCAGTGTGATTAGTCGTCTTGGTGAATTACACGTCATAGCCATGTCACTTTTCATCTTTGCTGCTTCTTTTATTGCGTTGGCATTCATTGGAAATCCGTGGCTTGTTATTGTCTTTGATGTTTTTCAGTCAGCGGCATATGTCTTGATATTTTCATCATTTGTGATCCATTTTTCAAAAGCCAGTTCGAAAGCTGCTGCTGCATCTATTCAAGGTGGGTTTGACAGCATTTCTTTTACAGGTATTTTCCCAGCTATAACAAGGGTTGGTCAGTGGCTCCATAGTACAGCAGTTTCCTCCACTTTTCTCTTTTGTACACCCTCCCTTTTGGAACCACACTCTCACGTGTCTCTCTCCACCACATGACTGCATTGTCATCCTTGGCTCTCCTCTTCCTCTTCCTCTCACACCTTTCACCTCATATATTTTAACAAACGTACTTCCAGGGAGGTGCGTCTGGGATTGATGCACCTTGGGGGGCTGGCAGGTCCCCGAACCCATTTCGCATAGTGTTTGGCTACAAATGCATTTTGATGTAAATGCTTCTTTGATATTAATTTCATAACTTTCCAAATGCAGGTAAGTGCTGAAGAAAATGCTTTTTATAATTAGTATTAAAACAATGTTAAATATTTAGAGTGATTTTATTAAATACATGTATTATAATACAGATCACATCAATAAGAATCGCACAATAAACACCTCGGACCGAATTGGAGGTGAGCTTGGAAAAAGTGCTCCTCTTCGGAACCAATGGGAAAGCTGCTTTTACCCTGGGTATAGGATAATAACATGCTTTTGTTTACCCAGTCACTTGGTGGTCATTTTTCTATACCTAACATACCCCAGCTATCTCAACTGGTTCCACTTTTAAACAATGTCACTGACTCAATCCCCATTCTTTCTTTCAACTCTAGATCCTATCCCTCAAATATACACCACACATCCATTGTATTTAAAACATTTTAATTACCAAGCAACAGGATGCCTAGCCAGACAAAAATTTAACCATGTTTTTGAGCAGTTTTTCTTGGTACAGTATTTAAAAACAAAAAACTCCAGCAGGAGTCTCCATATTCCCCCGTATACTGTATTCATTATCCCCCTTTTACACATTGCACATACACACCCAATTGAGATGCATATTGGTCAAGTTGGTCTTTAACCAGTGGTTGTTTGGTGGTCATATACAAAACTTCTTTATATAATACATGTATTAATGTTTATTCTTTTGAAACAGGACTGGTTAGTTTAACATTTCATGGTATTGGAAAAGAAATTGGCACAGCAATTACGGGGTGGCTATTTACTTCGAGAGGAACAACAGCAACTTTGTGTGGTTATTCTGTTGTGACAATGGTGTTTCTTGTGATATGGGTTGCATATATTCGTATGGCCAAGCATCTTGATAATTACATGAAGTTTAATTCTGAAAGTGTAGCTGAAAATGATGAGGATGAGGTTTAGTGGAGTTTCTTGGAACCAGAATATTCCTTTATGCCTTTATGCTACATTTATTTTCAAAGCTTGACTTGTTCAATATACAGTAATGTTATGGTTGTTACAGCATACAGTGTATACAGTAATTGAAATGTTATATCTATCTTTGGTAGTTAATGGTATTTAATTATATTTATTTGAGATAAACATATACAGGTACAGTATATACAGTATAATATTACTAATAAAAGACTTTTATTATTATTATTATTATTATTATTATTATTTTTATTATTATTATTATTATTATTATTATTATTATTATTATTATTATTATTGCAGTAATATATGTGTTGCAATCTGCTGTTCTATTTTTGGCAGTATTTTGTTATTTTGACAGAACTGGCCAAAAATTCTGGTTTTCTTTACAGACTTTACACACTGTTTACCATTTGCTTTCTTGGATACAAGACAGAGTTTCTCAATTATTTTTGTGTGTTTTGGATGGCTTTTTTGTTGGTTTTGCCCTAAACAAAGCCAAACTAAGAACAACATCTGAAGTACGTGCAATATTTGGCATTTCACTCAATATTTGCATCTTCTAGGGACTAATGGTGAAGGAAAATTTTGAGTACATGTTATTGTACATGTATTAGAATTGAATATTTTATTTCTAAGTTTTACATTCATTTAAATTCATGACTACCAAACTATATGTAGATTGTACAGCGTGTTTTTCATATTTTGAAGTTCATTGTTTTTGCTGTTGTTTTTCCCATTGTTCTGGGGTGTAAGTCTTCATTGTAAAAGCATGAATAGATTTCAGTTCTTCTTCGAGACATGTGTTTACTAGTCTGTGTCTTCGCAGCAGTGGTTTCCCAGTAAACTTGTCGGAGACTATTATCACAGAGAAACTGGTGTCACATTTCTCAGCTGTGATGTCCACTACATCCTAAGATGAAACAGAACATTGAGGAGTGGAAAGAAGATGATGGCAGACAGACACAGGAAAGAATGCCATGGGATAAAGTGAGGGGTGACTATGAGAGTGCGAGGAGGAGAAAAGGGAAAAAAACAAGTGAGAAGAAAGGGGAGAAAAAAGAAAGTGATAAGAGCAGTGGTGTAGGCAGGGTCTTGGCTTTGGGGGGCAAGAACCTCAAGGGCCGATTTCTAGGGTCTCTGAAACACTATTTCCTGCATTTTGAGGCAAGTATTTAAGAGTAATCTGAAAGCTACAAATGACATAATTTTGTTGTCAAACCAGGACAATGATACACATCAGAATATTTTTAGATTTATTTATAAACAAGCTGTAAATGTAAAAACAAAGTTGGAGGCATTTTATATAGACCCTTAGTATTGTAAATTTATACCATATGCATGCCTGATAAACATTTATATGTGTAACACATTATTTCATGATTGAGTCAGTTTTCTTTGGGGCTGTATATAGCATACAGCCCTTGAATACTAATTAGAAAAGAAATGAAGAGGAAAACTGGGAAAATCTTTGTCCAAAAAAAAACAACATAACTTTGTTGGAAAACCTCCTCAATCATGAAATAAGTCAGATAAAACCCTCGAATGTTGGGATGTATGCGATATACAGCCCTCGGACGCTTTGTGTCCTCGGGGCTGTATATAGCATACATCCCTCGTTCTCGGGCTTTATCTCTTACTAGTCTACTCACTTGGCCTTAAAACAACTAGCCTGTGTAGTTGGCGGTATTAGGGAGTGTGGGTGCGGGTGGTAGGTGGGCAACAAAACAACTACCCCTGGTCTTGGAGACCATTGGGGGGGAGGGTCATCACCCCCATTGGCCACGCCATTAGAGCAGAGAGGAAAGAAAGGGAGAAAAAAAGAAAGGTTAGAGAGTGGGAAGAGGGAAGATAAGAAAGAAGTTTAGGAGGTGAGGAATGGTGGGAGAAAGGAGAGTGAAAAAAAAAAGAATGGGGTTGTTGAAAGGGAAAAGAGAAAGAGGGAGGAAAAAAGGGGACAAAAAAAGGAAAATAGTAATGGTAGTCTGTTATCCACTGAAGGCAAATGAAGATTAGGAATGAAGGAGAAAGAATTTACAGTACTAGAAAGAAGCCTGGCGATGGAGAAAAGAAAGAAGGATAGGAAAGATTTGGAGGTTGGGAATGAACAGAATTATGACAGCCAGCCATGATAAAAAGCTAGGTGGGAAAATCTGTAAATCTATTCACTTACTAAATGCGTTGGATTAAATTCTTCCTTTAGTTTCTGTTCCACAACTGCCTTCACTTTGTCTGACATCTTGTAAATTGAAGTATCAGGTCAGCGGAGTACTTCAAAAAAAAGGATAGGTACTTCATGTTAGGGTCCATATAGTGGTTATATATATATTTAATACTATACGCTTATGACATATAGTGGTACTTACATTATGACATATAGTGGTACTGACATTATAGTTGTTACATACTTATACTTTATTCTTTAAATGCTTTACATGCTTTATATGCTTTATATGCTTTATATGCTTTACCTGCTTTACCTGCTTTATATGCTTTACCTGCTTTACATGCTTAATATGCTTTATATGCTTTACATGCTTTACCTGCTTTATATGCTTTATATGCTTTATATGCTTTATATGCTTTACCTGCTTTACCTGCTTTACCTGCTTTATATGCTTTATATGCTTTACCTGCTTTACCTGCTTCATATGCTTTACCTGCTTTATATGCTTTATATGCTTTACCTGCTTTATATGCTTTACCTGCTTTATACGCTTTATATGCTTTATATGCTTTCCATGCTTTCCATGCTTTATATGCTTTATATGCTTTATATGCTTTACCTGCTTTATATGCTTTATATGCTTTATATGCTTTACCTGCTTCATATGCTTTATATGCTTTAACTGCTTTATATGCTTTATATGCTTTATATGCTTTATATGCTTTATATGCTTTATATGCTTTATATGCTTTATATGCTTTACCTGCTTTACCTGCTTTACCTGCTTTACCTGCTTTACCTGCTTCATATGCTTTACCTGCTTTACCTGCTTTATATGCTTTATATGCTTTATATGCTTTATATGCTTTATATGCTTTACCTGCTTTACCTGCTTTACCTGCTTTACCTGCTTCATATGCTTTACCTGCTTTACCTGCTTTACATGCTTTATATGCTTTATATGCTTTATATGCTTTACCTGCTTTACCTGCTTTACCTGCTTTACCTGCTTTACCTGCTTCATATGCTTTACCTGCTTTACCTGCTTTATATGCTTTATATGCTTTATATGCTTTACCTGCTTTACCTGCTTTACCTGCTTTACCTGCTTTACCTGCTTCATATGCTTTACCTGCTTTACCTGCTTTATATGCTTTACCTGCTTTACCTGCTTTATATGCTTTATATGCTTTATATGCTTTACCTGCTTTACCTACTTTACCTGCTTTATATGCTTTACCTGCTTTACCTGCTTCATATGCTTTATATGCTTTATATGCTTTATATGCTTTACCTGCTGTATGTGCTTTATATGCTTTACCTGCTTTATTTGCTTTATATGCTTTACCTGCTTTACCTGCTTCATATGCTTTATATGCTTTACCTGCTTTATATGCTTTATATGCTTTATATGCTTTATATGCTTTATATGCTTTATATGCTTTACCTCCTTTATATGCTTTACCTGCTTTAGCTGCTTTATATGCTTTACCTGCTTTATATGCTTTATATGCTTTCCATGCTTTCCATGCTTTATATGCTTTATATGCTTTACCTGCTTTATATGCTTTCCATGCTTTATATGCTTTATATGCTTTCCATGCTTTATATGCTTTATATGCTTTACCTGCTTTATATGCTTTACCTGCTTTATATGGTTTCCATGCTTTCCATGCTTTATATGCTTTCCATGCTTTATATGCTTTATATGCTTTCCATGCTTTATATGCTTTATATGCTTTATATGCTTTCCATGCTTTATATGCTTTCCATGCTTTATATGCTTTATATGCTTTCCATGCTTTATATGCTTTATATGCTTTCCATGCTTTATATGCTTTATATGCTTTATATGCTTTCCATGCTTTATATGCTTTATATGCTTTATATGCTTTATATGCTTTCCATGCTTTATATGCTTTATATGCTTTATATGCTTTCCATGCTTTATATGCTTTATATGCTTTATATGCTTTATATGCTTTATATGCTTTATATGCTTTATATGCTTTACCTGCTTTATATGCTTTACCTGCTTTACCTGCTTTATATGCTTTACCTGCTTTATATGCTTTCCATGCTTTCCATGCTTTCCATACTTTATATGCTTTATATGCTTTATATGCTTTCCATGCTTTATATGCTTTATACGCTTTATATGCTTTATATGCTTTATATATATATATATATATATATATATATATATATATATATATATATATATATATATATATATAATTTTTTGTCAAGCAATAACATAAGGCCAAGCAATGACATTACCGGCATGACATTTTGTACTCCACACGGTCTAAGTATAAAAGAAACTTCGGTGAAGACAACACTAACAAATTAATATATTTTTTTGTCTAGTTAAATGTTGAGTATTGTAGCTAGCAGTTAATGGCTCATTTAAATGCTTATGAAAATGAACCCAGCACTCAAACTCAGTTTCAGACCGGGAATAAAACGTTGTGTAGTTTGCGCATTGATTTTTGCAATTAATATTGTATAAAAAACAACTTAAAGTCTAAGATAAGTCGATGTAAATGTTTGGGTTTAATTATTGTGTTACTTCACATTTCGAGTTAAATTTAATAAATTGTTGAATTTGATCTTCAAACACATGGTGAAACTATTTTTGATGGTACATATACTCTACTTTCAACTTGGCCCGTTTTTTTGTTTGTCTATATAGCCAATTAAGTACAATGAATGCCCTGAATATACTATATCTGACTGCCTAGTACATTAAGGAAATTAAGTTTCAATTCTTATAATGACAACTGACAAGTTAAGAAAATTGCCACATGCGTGAATATTCATAATAATCGCACATGTGTCGATTATCATGAAACGCATTAGAGTTTACCGCTCTATTTTTGTGGGGAAATAGGACTTTTATATAATAAACAGAGCATGCAATACATGAATGTTTGGAAATATGAAATTATTTCTCGTGTTGAACAGGATATCTTACTCGTCCGCTTTGCTCACTCATGACATATCCTGTCAACACTCGAAATAAGTATCATATTTTCACACACCATACATTATTCTGTATACAACCTTCACCCTAAAGCCCGTGGTTCTCGGTATAGACCCTTTTAATAAGTATAGAATACGTAATTTTCACCCTTTGACGTCAATTTCTTTTCAAATTTTATTTTGAATTATTTTCAATTTCGTTTATTGTTCTAGCTTCTGTATATTTTCAGTATAATGCAAAAGGTTGAAAATGACGTCACTAGCGGAAAATGACGTACTCTGCACTTATTAAAAGGTATATATATATATATATATATATATATATATATATATATATATATATATATATATATACGTGTGGGTTTTTGGTCTACGAAACGCAAAGAGTGCTCGATAACATATAGTAGCAAATATAGATTTTCGTTTACCTCAAAAGTCTGCAACAGGCTGTTTCATCTAAAAAAGAATTCTGAAGATTCTTTTTTAGATGAAACAGCCTGTTGCAGACTTTTGAGGTAAGCGAAAATCTATATTTGCTCTAACTATATGTTATCGAGCACTCTTTGCGTTTCGTAGACCAAAAACCCACACGTTATATATATATATATATATATATATATATATATATATATATATATATATATATATATATATATATTTATTCGCAGGAGGCGAAGTAGATTGAAGCTGAGTAGATTGAAGCTCATCTATTCTTCAGAATCAGGAGCGGGTTTAGGATTTTGAAAAAATCAGTCAAAGTTGTGGTCCACAGTTGTAGGGGGTCCAGGGCATGCTCCCCCGGAAAAGTTTTGTAATTGACGTCTCTAAAATGGCATTTCCCACTATCTGACAGCAGAGTTGAGCAAAATTTTGAAACTTTTAAAACATATTTTTAATGGCACATTTTATCATTTTTACAAAAGATTTTGTCCAAATTGGCGTTTTCTAAACTTTTAATATTGAGAAAATTATGCAGCATTAAAATTATAAAATACGTAATGCTTAATCACAATTCACGACAACTTCAGTACTCTATTCTCATTTCACGGACAAAGATTTCACAAAGATTTTTTATCAGATATAAACGTATCATGAACATATACTACTGATTTCCTTCGTAATTCATAATTCTCAAACTCATTAGCAATTCATAACATAAAAACAAAGGAAATCAGTACCGAGACTGGAGGTTGGATATCCCAGGAAGCAACATAATTACATAAATTAAGCCAACTTTCACCTTGATTTTCTCTTTAAACACTGATTCGTCTGAGAAGCAACATATCAAACACTCGAAAGAGTGTTTCATCCGATAACCAAACCCAAGAAGTGGGTTGAAAAAACGAGGCCTTAGGATATCGGATGAAATACTCCCTCGTGTATATCTATCACATATTGAACTATCATATAAAGCACAAGCATGATAAAGCCTGATATATAAAGCATACAAAGCATATAAAGCATATATAAAGCATATGAAGTACTGTATAATAAAGTTTTTAAGGAGTGTTTTATCAGATATAAAGACACGAGGCGAAGCCGAGTGTTTTTATATCTGATAAAACACGAACTGCGAGTTTATTATACGGCTTCAAAAACGAACCACTTGGTAAGTTGATTGGCGGAGTTAGTTTGAAAAATAACCTTGTCTAAGCCGAGAAAATCAAAGCTAAAGTTTATGTAAATCAGGAGAAATCTTTATCACATATAAAGATACGATACGGTCATGATTTTCTTTTGTGTTTTCCTCATTAATTATTAATGAGTTTTTGAAGCACATATAAAGCATATAAAGCATATAAAGCATATAAAGCAGGTAAAGCAGGTAAAGCAGGTAAAGCAGGTAAAGCATATAAAGCATATAAAGCATATAAAGCAGGTAAAGCATATAAAGCATATAAAGCATATAAAGCAGGTAAAGCATATAAAGCATATAAAGCATATAAAGCATATAAAGCATATAAAGCATATAAAGCATATAAAGCAGGTAAAGCAGGTAAAGCAGGTAAAGCAGGTAAAGCAGGTAAAGCAGGTAAAGCAGGTAAAGCAGGTAAAGCAGGTAAAGCAAATAAAGCATATAAAGCAGGTAAAGCAGGCAAAGCATATAAAGCAGGTAAAGCATATAAAGCAGGTAAAGCAGGTAAAGCATATAAAGCATATAAAGCATATAAAGCAGGTAAAGCAGGTAAAGCATATAAAGCAAATAAAGCAGGTAAAGCAGGTAAAGCAGGTAAAGCAAATAAAGCAGTTAAAGCAGGTAAAGCATATAAAGCATATAAAGCATATAAAGCATATAAAGCAGGTAAAGCATATAAAGCATATAAAGCATATAAAGCAGGTAAAGCAGGTAAAGCATATAAAGCAGGTAAAGCAGGTAAAGCAGGTAAAGCATATAAAGCATATAAAGCATATAAAGCAGGTAAAGCATATAAAGCATATAAAACAGGTAAAGCAGGTAAAGCAGGTAAAGCATATAAAGCATATAAAGCATATAAAGCATATAAAGCAGGTAAAGCATATAAAGCATATAAAGCATATAAAGCATATAAAGCATATAAAGCAGGTAAAGCATATAAAGCATATAAAGCAGGTAAAGCAGGTAAAGCATATAAAGCATATAAAGCATATAAAGCAGGTAAAGCAGGTAAAGCAGGTAAAGCATATAAAGCATATAAAGCATATAAAGCATATAAAGCAGGTAAAGCAGGTAAAGCATATAAAGCAGTTAAAGCAGTTAAAGCAGGTAAAGCATATAAAGCATATAAAGCAGGTAAAGCAGGTAAAGCATATAAAGCATATAAAGCAGGCAAAGCATATAAAGCAGGTAAAGCATATAAAGCATATAAAGCATATAAAGCATATAAAGCATATAAAGCAGGTAAAGCATATAAAGCATATAAAACATATAAAGCAGGTAAAGCAGGTAAAGCAGGTAAAGCATATAAAGCATATAAAACATATAAAGCAGGTAAAGCAGGTAAAGCAGGTAAAGCAGGTAAAGCATATAAAGCATATAAAGCATATAAAGCATATAAAGCAGGTAAAGCATATAAAGCATATAAAACATATAAAGCAGGTAAAGCAGGTAAAGCAGGTAAAGCATATAAAGCATATAAAGCATATAAAGCAGGTAAAGCAGGTAAAGCATATAAAGCATATAAAGCATATAAAGCAGGTAAAGCATATAAAGCATATAAAGCATATAAAGCATATAAAGCAGGTAAAGCACATATAAAGCATATAAAGCATATAAAGCATATAAAGCAGGTAAAGCAGGTAAAGCATATAAAGCAGGTAAAGCAGGTAAAGCAGGTAAAGAAGGTAAAGCAGGTAAAGCAGGTAAAGCATATAAAGCATATAAAGCATATAAAGCAGGTAAAGCATATAAAGCATATAAAGCATATAAAGCATATAAAGCATATAAAGCATATAAAGCATATAAATCATATAAAGCATATAAAGCATATAAAGCATATAAAGCAGGTAAAGCAGGTAAAGCATATAAAGCATATAAAGCAGGTAAAGCATATAAAGCAGGTAAAGCATATAAAGCATATAAAGCATATAAAGCATATAAAGCAGGCAAAGCACATATAAAGCATATAAAGCATATAAAGCAGGTAAAGCAGGTAAAGCAGGTAAAGCAGGTAAAGCATATAAAGCATATAAAGCATATAAAGCAGGTAAAGCATATAAAGCATATAAAACATATAAAGCAGGTAAAGCAGGTAAAGCAGGTAAAGCAGGTAAAGCAGGTAAAGCATATAAAGCATATAAAGCATATAAAGCAGGTAAAGCAGGTAAAGCATATAAAGCATATAAAGCATATAAAGCAGGTAAAGCATATAAAGCATATAAAGCATATAAAGCATATAAAGCAGGTAAAGCATATAAAGCATATAAAGCATATGAAGCATATGAAGCAGGTAAAGCAGGTAAAGCAGGTAAAGCATATAAAGCATATAAAGCAGGTAAAGCAGGTAAAGCAGGTAAAGCATATAAAGCATATAAAGCAGGTAAAGCAGGTAAAGCATATGAAGCAGGTAAAGCAGGTAAAGCAGGTAAAGCATAAAAAGCAGGTAAAGCATATAAAGCATATAAAGCATATAAAGCATATAAAGCAGGTAAAGCAGGTAAAGCAGGTAAAGCATATAAAGCATATAAAGCATATAAAGCAGGTAAAGCAGGTAAAGCATATGAAGCAGGTAAAGCAGGTAAAGCATAAAAAGCAGGTAAAGCATATAAAGCTTATAAAGCATGGAAAGCATGGAAAGCATATAAAGCATATAAAGCATATAAAGCAGGTAAAGCATATAAAGCATATAAAGCAGGTAAAGCATATAAAGCATATGAAGCAGGTAAAGCAGGTAAAGCATGTAAAGCAGGTAAAGCAGGTAAAGCAGGTAAAGCATATAAAGCATATAAAGCATATAAAGCATATAAAGCAGGTAAAGCAGGTAAAGCATATAAAGCATATAAAGCATATAAAGCATATTAAGCAGGTAAAGCAGGTAAAGCATATAAAGCAGGTAAAGCAGGTAAAGCAGGTAAAGCATATAAAGCATATAAAGCATATAAAGCATATAAAGCATGTAAAGCATGTAAAGCATTTAAAGAATAAAGTATAAGTATGTAACAACTATAATATCAGTACCACTATATGTCATAATGTAAGTACCACTATATGTCATAAGCGTATAGTATTAAATATATATATAACCACTATATGGACCCTAACATGAAGTACCTACCAAAAAAAGAGAATACAGAATCATAATATCCAGTTCACTGGATGAGAAAATCTTCGGAGCTTTGAAGCCGTTTTACAAGCAGAAATATCTTGCTTAGTTTTATGAAACCAGTATGGGGAAACGACAGCATCAAAAGGATAAATTGTAAGTTGAATGTGGAATTTTTTTTAGTGTTTTATCCGAGTTTCAAAGCAGTAGACACTGGATTTATACGACGAATTTTATTGTTCAAAACAAGCCTTGTTCGAGTTCAAGTTTGCGTCAAAGTTTTAATAAATGCTTTGAAATAAGCACAAATTAGGCTTTTGCACTATAAACCTTCATATTTCCCGTTTTTAATCCTTAAAATTACAGTGATCAGTATACTGTAAGCTTTATATCTATCTAATCGATCACATTGCAATAGACATACAATACTGTATAAAGTACTGTCAATTTGACAGAAATTTAATACTTCAACATTACTGGAAATTATGTAGGTATATAACCAACAAAGAATGGAGAACAGAATGGGGAGGGAAAGAATCAGGTATTATTAACTAAGAATGAGGTCTGTATGGGAAAATATCAAACTAAAGTCTTGACAGTACACACTGAGCTATGAACAGGTGAAGTTCATATAAAAAAGACTGAGGTCTAATATTTTTCCATATAGGCAAAGTAAATGAGGTTAATACATTGCTATAACTGTATATGGCTATAGACCTTATTCCAAAATAGCAGCTGAATTAGAATTCTTCTGTGTGCATATAAATTAGCCCTTACTGGTATGACCTCATTTTAAAGTGTCTATGAAATGAAAATTCTGTTGGCATTTTTGTTGTTTTATTGTACAGAGGAGCATGGCAGGAGCACTCACTGAAAATTTCAAGAGAATCTGATGCGTTGTTTTCGTGTTATTAACTCTCAAAGGTTGCCATGGCTAGTTCGTTCTTGAGAAAAATTGGGCTTTCAGTAACAATGCTTATGACATACGCAGATGGACAACTATGCATAAGAACAATAGATTTCACTATTAATGATCCATCTGCGTACATCATAAGGCATTGTTACCAAGAAACCCAAATTTCCCCAAAACAAACTATCCACAGCAAATTTTGAGAGTTGATAGCACGAAAACTACGCATCAGATTCTCTTGAAATTTTCAGTGAGTGCTCCTGTCATGCTCCTCTGTACAATAAAACAACAAAAATACCAACGTATTTTGCACTTCATAAACACTTTAAAGTAAAAATTCTTTTGAATTCCCCCACATGAAAACAAGTTCATAAGGGCTGATTTATATGTATATATATAAAAGAATTTTAATTCAGTGGCTATTTTGGAATAAGGTCTATTGGTCGTGCTTCTGATACATACATTATTGTATCAAAATTAGTGTAAAAACCTTAGAAATTCACACAGTTCAGCAAAATCCAAATTTAGGACATGAGTTTGCATAGAGTAAGAATGGACCATGGTTTGGATATGCATTATAATTATGAACTGTGTATTGACCAATTAATCAGAACTCAGGGTAATGCAAAGCCTTGCAATATAAATTACAATACAGTGGAGCCTCGCTATAGCGCACATCATTATAACGTGTGACTCGGTATAACGTGGTTTATCCTTGGACCCCAAAAATTTATCTTTGCCTGGTTATTATGAACACTAGAGAGAATTTGAATTTCTTAACAATTGCTGAGCGTCTTGAATGATCGCGACTCTGGTCGATTCAACGCAGATGACATGTCTAACTTAGCGCAAGTATTTGGTGAATCGTTTTCCGCAGAAGAGGTGAACGCATGGCTCAACATTGACAAGAATGAAGCGATTTCTTCTTAAATGACAGAGGGTGACACCATCAGTAGCGTAGTAGAAGAACTAGTACCAGAAAGTGACAGTGAAGATGAAGAGGAGGCAGAGCTGATTCCGTCAATGAAGTCTGTGGTGCAGAGCATAGAGACAACGCTGAAGTGGGCCGAATTGCAGGAGAACTCTGCCGCTGTAACTATTTTTCATCTTAGAAATTTGATACATCAGGCTAAAGTCAAAGCATGAAAAAGTTGCATATTTAAATATTGGTTTTGTATGTATTTAATACTGATAGTCTGATATTCACTAGGTAATATAACAAGATGAATAACATAACAGAAAACGTGTGTTGATTTTATTAGACGTTATAAGGATCCAACAAAAAGTGCTTCTGGCAGTATTTAAGCTTGTTCCCAGTACTCTTTCCACAATGTTGCACCAGGACCAAGTGGGAAGAGTACTGGGAATGAGATTTACCCAATAACTCGCAATAACACACTTCATCTATAATGCAGTCTCCACTATGGACCCCAACTACCGCGCTATAGCGAGGCTCCACTGTATACATATACAGGGCTCAAAATAACATTTCATTTTCCACTGGTCAAAGGCAATTTTTGACCGGTCAAATTTCACAACACCCCCCCCCCCCCAAAAAAAAACCCCCCAACAAAAACAAACAAACAAACAAACAAACAAACAAACAAACAAACAAACAAAAACAAACAAACAAACAAAAACAAACAAACAAACACAACACAACACAACAAAAAAAAACATGTAAAGTATATTCTATGCTATACATATAAGCTAGTACTGATATGAACATTTGTCATAAAAAGGAAATGCATGCATAGTTCACTTATATATATATATATATATATATATATATATATATATATATATATATATATATATATATATCAGACATGAAATGGGTCTACAACAGCACAACAACAATCATTTTAAGTTCCTTCAAAGGGAAGTAATAAAATTAATTGCAAGTTAATATGACCGGTCAAAATGACCAGCTTATACAAATTTAACCGGTCACATTAGAAATTTGGCTGGTCATTGACCGGTGACCAGCCATTATTTTGAGCCCTGTACATACAGTCAAAATATTAGACAACTACCAGAGAATACAGTGTAACAACAAGAATGACAAATTTGGTGAATGCTATATTAACTTATTAAGATTTGGATTTTATAATACATAGTGTGGTCACCTAACTTCAGACTGAATTATTATTAGGAGCTGATGTTGGTGCTAAAGCTGCTTTCAGAAGATTGCCATTTCATTGTTGTAGGTTGGTTTGATAAATTAACATGTCAATAAGTTCTAGCAATACTGAGATTTAATAGTAATTTAATAGTAGAAATAGCTATTTTTGGCATATTAAGTTCATTTTCTTTAATGTATTTACCATTTTTATAGTTTGTCTCTTCAACCATTTGCCAATCCATATTGCACAAAAGAAGGAGTAGTTTTTGATCTTCTGTGAGTCTGGAATAAGTTGTTGGATTATATTCTACTAGAGTAGAGATGAGTCAAGTTGAGTTGAGTCAACCTGATCATTTAGCTCAAGCAAACCCTTTTTCCAGCTTCTATAGCAACAAGGAGGGTTTACTCAGCTCAGCTCAGCTCAGCTCAGCGCAGTACAGTACAGTACAGTGTACAGTACAGAGTACAGTGTACAGTATAGTGTACAGTACAGTGTACAGTACAGTGTACAGTACAGAGTACAGAGTACAGTGTACAGTACAGTGTATAGTGTACAGTACAGTACAGTACAGTGTACAGTACAGTGTACAGTACAGTGTGCAGTACAGTGTGCAGTACAGTGTGCAGTACAGTGTGCAGTACAGTGTGCAGTACAGTGTGCAGTACAGTGTGCAGTACAGTGTGCAGTACAGTGTGCAGTACAGTGTACAGTACAGTGTACAGTACAGTACGGTACAGTACAGTACAGTACAGTACAGTACAGTACAGTACAGTACAGTACAGTACAGTACAGTACAGTACAGTACAGTACAGTACAGTACAGTACAGTACAGCAAGTGAAAGGGTGGAACTTTCCCTACAGTCTACAGTATACTAATATGCCAGAATATAGTTGTAATGAGTAAGCATACATACAGTATATAATTCCATGAACATTGTTTTGCCCAACATGTTTCTTTTCCCCTCTAGGAATATTGTTCCATTTATTAAGAAATATAACAAAAATCCAGTGACAGGAGAAGTATGTGCATTATATAACAATAATGTGTATACTGCATTACTTGACTAAGTAATAAGGCCAAAAAAAACAACAACCTGGGTTTCCGGTTTCCCAACCCTACCTAGTTTTTGGCCAGTAAAATGCCGACCCTAATCTTTTTATTGAAATTTTGAGAAGCCTGTGCCCGAGTTTCAGCTTGATTTGCATCCTGGGATAGCAAGCATGACTTATAAATGTCTGTAAATTAATATGTGCAGTATCTATAATCAAAATTATAAAGATGAGGCTACATTGAATCAACATGGGTTTTGTGGAAACCTATTGTTCATCCATGCAATGTTTGAAAAACAAACAAGAACCCCCCCAAAAAAAAAAACCCAACAAAAAACCAAAAAAACCCAACCTCCCTACCTAATTTTTTTCAGCATGAAACCGGAAACCCAGGTATTTTTTTTTGGCCTAAATTACATTGAAATTTACAAATTATATTTTATTTTGCCAAAATGGGTTTCAGTTGTTGTTTCCAGTATAATTATTTAGAATGTGTTGAAAAATTTCTTTTTAAATGTGTTAAAAAATTTTTCTTAAAGTCTTTAGAAATTAAAAATTTGATCAAATTAAACTTCCACAAGAATAATGAAGGTAAAGTGTGTCACTTACACCTGTACTGTATTCTAAAACCTCACTCACACTCACACTTGCACTCAATGAGTGGCCCCCTCACACTCACTAAGTGCAACTCAACATTCAATGAGTCTCCACTCACCCTCACTGAGTATGAGACTACACGCACTCTCTAAACACTATTCAATTGAATGGTTAGAGAGTGAGTGTAGTCTCATATTGAGTGAGGTTTGAGTGGAGACTCACTGAGTGTTGAGTTGCACTTATTGAGTGTGAGGGGGCCACTCACTGGGTGTGGGTGTGAGTGTGAGTGTGAGTGTGAGTGTGAGTGCGAGTGCGAGTGCGAGTGCGAGTGCGAGTGCGAGTGCGAGTGCGAGTGCGAGTGCGAGTGCAAGTGTGAGTGCGAGTGCGAGTGTGAGTCAGGGACGTAGCCAGGGGGGGAGCCTTTTGATATAAAACGACAGACATGCATATGTAACTACAAAACTGATGCAATATCAATTGTGTCAGGTAATAAACTGTATTCAACCTACTGAGTGTATGTATTTTAAGTATCTATGTGACGTTTGCGTGTTTTAAGTATTTTATATGACGTTTTTTAACGTTAGAGTCTGTAAAATCTTCCTCCAAAAGCCAGGAAATGGCATTTCAGCGACTCTCGATTTCAAAATTTCCTGGGGGAGCATGCCCCCAGACCCCCCTAAAAATTTATTTTGATTTCGGCTCCCCCCCTTTCAAAATCCTGGCTACGTGCCTGGTGTGAGTGTGAGTGTGAGTGTGAGTGTGAGTGTGAGTGTGAGTGTGAGTGTGAGTGTGAGTGAGCTTTTAGAATACAGACATTATACTCAACAAGCTTGACTTAGCGCCTTGCAATTTGCTAAAATGGAATTGATGTACACTGTACAGCATATTTAAATATTGAAAACAACCTCAGTCTACCATCTGAGTTTCAGTGGCTCAATGGTGAGAGCGTCCGGCTGGCATTCGGAAGGTTGTGGGTTCGAGTCTTGCCTGGAGCTCAGAGTTTTTCTTTGAGTTTAACTTACAACACTGGCTTGTACAGCAAAAACATACGAAAAAAACTTTACCAACCTCAAGCGGAAAACACCAATAACATACAAAGCATTATGTTTGTTGTTATTTTAGACAAATACCACTGCCCTGTCACGTATAAAGTGTTCACACCTAATAGTCATATTGTCGCTGTTAAAACCACTGGCAATGTGTTCGCTTTTGAGGTAAGGATTAGAGGGATACAGTAATTAAGAGAGAAATGATTTTGAGCGCACAAAGACGTTTAAATTATACTTAAGGGGAAAATTACTTTCTGAAAGTGTACAAGATTTTTAAAAATTCTTCAATTTTTTCATTGGATTTTTTGGACTTTCGGCAATTTTTAGGAGATTTTTTTGAAAGTAATCATTAATTTCCCAAAGATTTTATGTACTGTATAATAAACGAGCAGGAGTGTTTTATCAGATATAAAGACACGAGGCGAAGCCGAGTGTTTTTATATCTAATAAAACACGAACTGCGAGTTTATTATACGGCTTCAAAAACGAACCACTTGGTAAGTTGATTGGCGGAGTTAGTTTGAAAAATAACCTTGTCTAAGGGTCTGTTTATATGATCCCGGTGTACCGGGACGGGATGGCAGCCGGGATGATTTTGATGTATTGAAATAAGTCAACACGTGAAACAGAAAAACCACGCGATGCCTGAAGAAACTCAGATTTTGTTGATCTGATCCTAAAGTTAAAAGTGAATGATTGTGGCAATTGAAAATGGCTTTTGTTGAAGTTATTTAGTAATCTAGGCCTTGAAAAATGTAGGCGAAAGCTTTCCGATGCACATAATCAAAGACCGTGACTTATTTCAATACATCAAAATCATCCCAGCTGCCATCCCGTCCCGGTACACCGGGATCATATAAACAGGCCCTAAAAGCCGAGAAAATCAAAGCTAAAGTTTATGTAAATCAGGAGAAATCTTTATCACATATAAAGATACGATACGGTCATGATTTTCTTTTGTGTTTTCCTCATGAATTATTAATGATTTTTGAAAGATTTTAAAAGGATTTTACGAATTGTTCAAGGATATTAGTACTTTTCCAATGATTTTCAATGATTTTATGGATTTTTAAGGATTGAAATTTTTAAGGACTTTTCAGTGGCAAAGTGTACGTGATTTCTCAAGTGATTTGCCACCCGAGAAAAATTGTCTGGCGTTAGATAAAATAAACAGTAAAGGGATCGTTTTTGGTCAGCTCAGGCAGGAATGAGTTAATATTCAAAATTTTGGGAGTCAATTGATTGACTTGGCATTTTTAATCTTACTTTTCCACTTTTCTGAATATTTTTCATTTTATTTTGTTAGGCTGTAGAACAGTTGAACATTAAGCCCAGGAATTTTAAAGATTTGTTGACTGATGAACCATTCACACGCAAAGACATTATTACAATACAAGTGAGCTTATACAATTTTTAATATATTTATAAACTAAAAACATAGTCAATCGAGATATGGTCTGGAAACTCAGCTAAAGTCTTTGGTCTATCTTTTTGTTCGCCTTTATGCATTTTTGTGCACGATGTACGGTCACTGAACACATTGTATATTTTAGTATAATGAACGAATTATCCAATAGCAACGTTTCAGTTCAGTCACTCAACCGTGCTATTTAAATATTAATAAACCTAAAACAAAGGATGTGCACGGTGTAAGGTACGGTTCAACATAAAATCACAGCTCATTATAGGCGCTTTGAAGTTTGCCGAGTTTCCAGACCATATCTCGATTGACTATGCTAAAAACGTAGGTACTTTTTGGGATTGCCTTTTTTTTGCTCAGATCAACTTCAAATAACTTTTACACATCTTCTGGTAGAATAGAGACAATAGACACAAACTACATCACAGCTACATTTAACATTTCGAATGATTATGTGATGAACTCTTGTATATATAAAGACTGTTGTCTGGATATTTAAGAAACTAGTCTGTTTCGAAATATCAAATAGCCTAAGTACTATATCATTCGACCACCAGCTCCCAACTTGACCTGTAGCTCAGTTGGTAGAGCATTGGACTAGTAAACCGAAGGTTGCAGGTTCGAATCCCAGCCAGACCAAGTAGAGTTTTCTCTACTTGTCCAGTATGGTTCATCACTTGGAGTAACACCTTATTATTAAAGGAGTTACTTTTCAATCTAACTGTAGATTTTCAGAACATGTCAAATGTAAGCTCGTCAAAGCTAACAAGAGTCTATTTATACTAAGATCTTTGCGCAAAGAGGGATTTAGTCAATCTGAAATTGATCACTAGTTTCACAGTATTGTGTTACCTAACATAACTTATGGCTTATCAGTTTATTGTGCATCTGACGCTGAAATTACTGCAATTCAGGGTTTTTTAAACCGTTGTTTTAAACGTAAATACATTTCTCAGCCAATTAAGATTCGAATGTTATTGGAAAAACAAGATAAGAATATATTTAATAAAGTAAAGAGACTAGACACACATCCACTACATAAACAGCTTCCTAAAGTTAAGGATACTAATTATAACCTTCGAAATATATCTAGTCTGCGCCCGGAAGTAAACTCAGAGAGATTCAAGAATAGTTTTATTAATCGTCTAATGTTTAACTATAATCTAGCTATCTGAAATATTTGTATACCTATATATTATATATGTTTGTACTATAGTCCAGTTGTAACTAGTTTTCATTGTATGCTTACTATGTATGATATACCTGTAACATAAGATATGTATTTTTATCTTATGCAATAAAGAACATTATTATTATTATTATTATTATTATTATTATTACATTTAACATTGTATCTTACTCAACTCATTACTACAACCCTAACGTTAAAAAAGCAAATGTCCATTCAAAACGAGCCTAAGACGAGCTTAAAAATCTTTGTTGTCTTCTACCCAAGGAAAGCAACTACCGGTATAGTGAAGGTCAAAGCACATGTTTGGTACTTCCGGTACACATAGAACAGGAAACGCCATACTGTTATTTGTAATGTCCTTCTACATATATGTCTTGGCTGTATAGTTTATACTTCTATGTAAATCTAGTACCCCTTGGCGCCCGAGAACTTTCCCCTAGCGAGGTTCAGATCACACTTCCACTACCGCTACCGTAAATGTGGTTAAGCTGATGTAATGTTCGTTCTTTCGTTCTGTAGTCGTAGTTGGTTTTAATCCTGGTACCGTAAAACGCTTTCTTTTTGCACTAGGTTTGAGACCTGCGACCATTACTGAACGTAAAAACAGTATTTGACATGCTTAATTATATTTACGGTAACGGTAGCGGTAGTGGAAGTGTGATCTGAACCTCGCCAAACAGGAATTGAATTCTCTGATTACCAGTGAGGTATCTAAGCATTGCATTGCATTACATGATGTACTGTTTACAATATGAGCAGTTGTGTTGTATTGGCTGTATAAAACAACTAATAAAGGATTGAAGGTTGAAGCTGAGAAGTTGTATTTTTTATATGCACAAGGATCAAGGTTGTGACATTTGTGGGCTTATTTCCAGTCATCTAGAGGACTCGAGGGTTTTCCTGACTACTTCAAGCTTCACTTCATGGCAAACTGAAAACGTTACTTAATGACTGCTTTATTCATATAGGATCCCACGAATCTGGACAAGTTTAATCTTGCTTCATTCCATCATTTGAAGAACAATTTAATGGTAGTGAATGAAGGTATAATTGTCTATCCAGTGTTCTACTTTTTTCCCTACAATTTATATGTCTTTGTAATTTGTTGTTGGTAGGAAAGTTTATTCTTGCTTATTGTAGGTGAAGAGAAAGCCAAACAAGATCCAATGTACTATATCAGAAAAACAAATAATGAAACTGATAGTATACTGAGTGAACTAGAACAGACATACAAGGAACCAGTAAGTGGACGACACTGATTGAACTGGTATTTTAATTTAAAATAAATTAAGCAACAGGTTATGGAGGGAGGGAGGGAGGGAGGGAGGGAGGGAGGGAGGGAGGGAGGGAGGGAGGGAGGGAGGGAGGGAGGGAGGGAGGGAGGGAGGGAGGGAGGGAGGGAGGGAGGGAGGGAGGGAGGGAGGGAGGGAAGGAAGGAAGGAAGGAAGGAAGGAAGGAAGGAAGGAAGGAAGGAAGGAAGGAGAGAAGGAGGGAGAAAAAAAGGACGGAGTATGCGATTAAATTAAAATGTGATAAATGAGATGTACATTGGACAGAATTTTATCACTGTTGTGTTATTTTATAGAGTAAGAAGTCTGATGCTGGTTCATCAAAAGCTGACTCGCGAAATGCAGTACGTAAAATTTTATTTATTAACAGTTGAGTTTAGTAGTTTACCGGTTTAGGAGTTAAATAGAATTGTTCGCATGCGAGAAGAGTGCTTCCAGTTTGACTCTACCAAACATCGCAGGTTTCCTCCGGGTACTCCGGTTTCCTCCTGTAGAAACACTGGACCAATGAGGGATGGCCCTTACTGGACCTCTAGGGAGAACAGTTAGCTATTAACTGATAGAGCTTTCCAGTATAAATAAGATTAGTTTAGTTTTTCAAGAAAGCATGAGTAAAGTTACTCAAGAAGTGGCTCTGCACGGGTTTAAGGCCCTAGTAAAACAAGATGAAAGCTTAGAACAACGATAATCATCTACAATGCTTTCTTTTCAGGCGCCATATTCAACTGGTGCTATGGGTGCTTCATTGACATCAACGGCCAGAGCACCAGTCACAAAGCAAGAAGCAGGTGAGTTGCTTGTGTGGGCGATATAGGGAATTGAAAAGCGAGAAGTAAAAAAGAGCAGAGGGAGAAAATTGTAGTTGCCAAAATCAGAAAAAGTTCAGTTTTGCGACTTTTCCCACCAAAAGTATCAGCTGAATTTTCATTGGTTTATTCAAGTTGTATCTAAATATACTGTACTATCAACTTGTGTATTAAATGATACTTTTGTTTCGTTGTGTTAGCGTTTTATTCTTACATGTGTCTTGAATTTCTTTCTGTTTAGCTATCATTGACGAAGATGTTTTACGATATAGGGAAGTCAAAAAGAAAGGTAAAACCAACCTTCTTTCCTCTCCCTCCCTCCCCTCCCCTCCCCTCCCCTCCCCTCCCCTCCCCTCCCCTCCCCTCCCCTCCCCTCCCCTCCCCTCCCCTCCCCTCCCCTCCCCTCCCCTCCCCTCCCTCCCTCCCTCCCTCCCTCCCGTCCCTCCCGTCCCTCCCGTCCCTCCCCTCCCTCCCACCCCTCCCATCCCTCCCCTCCCCTCCTTCCCTCCCTCCCTTCCCTTCCCTCCTTCCCTTCCTTCCTTCCTTCCTTCCTTCCTTCCTTCCTTCCTTCCTTCCTTCCTTCCTTCCTTCCTTCCTTCCTTCCTTCCTTTTCCTTCCTTTTCCTTCCTTTAAATTCTTTGCCCTGTTCTTTCTCAGGTTATGTTCGTTTTACAACAAACTTGGGAGACTTGAATTTGGAAGTTCATTGTGACATGGTAGTTACTTTACTATTTCTATATTAAGCGGTGATAGACAGCACGCTGACGACATGCAGTATATGCCAGCCATCACTTATATTTCAAGCCGTATAATTACTGTAATATCATGATGTGATGTCAAGGCTTTACCAACTAAACTATATAGATTAATATTGTTATTGTTGCTTATTCAAATTCTGTTTTCAGGTTCCCAAAACATGCGAAAACTTTATCAAACATTGTTCTTCAGGATACTACGACAACACCAGTAAGTTAATGATTATTCTATGACGTAATAAGTGGGGTGGAAAATGCCTCTCTGTCCAACCCCATAACCTTAATTATGGAGGCAGAACATGAAAATCGAAAATTCACAGAAATTGGGAATAAGGTTTTATCGTTTAGTTTTTTCTTATTTATCGTGTTTTAATTATTCCAGCGTTTCATCGGTCCATTCGCAACTTTATGGTAAGTTTTTTTTTCCATTTTAACAACGAAACAATGACGATTCAACTTCAGGCGCGCAACGAGGGGTGGGTGGGGAGGGGGGGGGTGTGATCGACCCGCCTTTTTTGGGCTGCAATGGAAATTTTGGGGGTCATAAGTTGCTTTTACTCTCTTTGGGGCCTTTGAGTTTTGCCGTTTTTACACTGAACTTTGAAGTTATGAAGTTCCAAATTTATAAAATTTGCAAAAGAGTTTGTCATGATCTTGTTTTCTGCTTACGTTTTATGTTTAATTTACACTTACACATTATCAAACATTTTCTCAAACAATATGAAAAGGAAATGCAAAAAGAAAGTCTAATCTCATTTGGACCGAAATCACCGAGATATTTCTTAAAAATAGTTGGATGCACGGTTAAAACTTGTGATTTAAAACCTTTATATTTTGCTCAGAAGTTTCCTCAGAATGCAGGAAACGCCGTTTTAGAGACCCAAAGTTCAAAAATGTTCGGGGGGGGGGGGTATGCCCCTTGGTAAAACGACCCCCCTTTCAAAAATCCTGGTTGCACCCTTGCTTTCAAGCGGAGCCCTTCCTCAAATTGAAAAGGGTTGCACACGAAACGTCAGTATTTCGTTACCACCTTTTCACTTTGATCCATCATATAAGATGTAAGTTGTACAGAAATTCTTCAGGAAAATTATTAAAGAAAAACTATTATTTTGTTTGCAGATTCAAGGCGGTGACCCTACCGGAACTGGTAGAGGTTTGTTAACAAATAGTACATTTAATATTCAAAGAAATAATATATATAAAGAAATAATAATATCATTTATTATATGGCTGGGTTTGATTTCCGGTCCGTACGCAAAACGACGCACGCTGATTGGTTCCTGAGAGGTCGGGATTTTACGATATTGACCGACCGGTCAATACGCTTTTTTCTCGGCCCTGTAAGTTTTGGCGGGAACATTTCTGAGTTGATTTGAATACAAATAAAAGAGAACTAGGTATCTTTATTGGAACATCACTGCTGGTTTTCTTTAAAGCTGTTTTTCTAAAAACACGACAAATAAAAGGCGAACTGGTGTAAACAAAGAAGGTCAATTAGAAGCGACACGAAAAAGTCAACAGGTAAGGTAAACAGCATACTCCGAAGACGAAAACAACGCTCGAAGCTTAAAAATAAAATGAACCAATAGCCATATAATAAATTCCTTATTAACCTCGTTTGCTCGGTCTGTACTGGAAAGTATTTGCCCTCGGTTTTATCGCACAAACCTCGCTCCTTCGTCGCTCGGTCTGTACGAAAACCTCAGGCAAATACTTTCCCGTACAGACCTCTCACTCGGTTAATAAGTCTTTAATATGCGACAATGATTTTATTTTTTTTCGTCACAGGGGGTGAATCGGCTTGGGGTCCTGCTTTCAAAGATGAATTTAAACCAAATCTAATTCATCAAGGTTTGTTTTACATTTTGTTTGCTCTAAAATGTATATATGTGGTAAAATCTATTTTTAGTTCTTATTCTTGTTCTCGTTCTCATTGTCTCACTCTCTCGTTCTCTCATTGTCATTCTTATTTTTATTTTCATTTATTAGGTCGTGGTGTGTTAAGCATGGCAAACTCGGGAGCAAATACAAATAAATCACAGTTGTAAGTGTGCCAAAAATTTCATCCCATGCCAACTATTTTGAAACGTTCAGACATTATCTTGAGATGAGGAGAAATGGAGATGGTTAGATAGTGGGGATGGTCTTGTCCTTTTAGTTAGTATAGTTTCTTCACTGTTAAAATACACTTTCTATTTTCCAGTTTTATAACGTATCGTTCATGTCGTCATCTTGATAACAAACATTCCGTTTTTGGGCGGTGAGTGGTCCGCTGCACTTTACTTTGTAAAATGCTGTCTGTCTGTCTGTCTGTCTGTCTGTCTGTCTGTCTGTCTGTCTGTCTGTCTGTCTGTCTGTCTGTCTGTCTGTCTGTCTGTCTGTCTGTCTGTCTGTCTGTCTGTCTGTCTGTCTGTCTGTCTGTCTGTCTGTCTGTCTGTCTGTCTGTCTGTCTGTCTGTCTGTCTGTCTGTCTGTCTGTCTGTCTGTCTGTCTGTCTGTCTGTCTGTCTGTCTGTCTATATCTATCTATTTATCTTATTCTGGTCATTTGTTTTGTAGCATTGTTGGAGGAATTGAAACATTAAATAAAATGGAGAAAATTGAAGTTGATGAAAAAGACCGACCAAAGGTAAGAATCTGACGTAAAAATTAGTTTGCTGCGTATGGCAGTGTAGAAAGAAATTCAAGACACATTGAACCTACAAAGACATGTCAACTTGTCATGATTATTGCCTGCTATCAATAATTATAAATTCAATAAATAACTATTTTACTTGACTATTTTTCCAGGAGTTGATAAAAATTATTAGCGTCTCCGTCTTTGTCAATCCTTATGAAGAAGTCGACGAGAAAGTAAGTATTTTTACCATTAAAAATGATCTTAAAAAAACATTCTTTTTATTATTATTCGGCTGGGTTCGGCTTTGTCCGTATGCAAAACGACGCATGCTGATTGGTTCCCGAGTGCTCACGAGTGTTTCCGAGCGGTCGGGATCCTACGATGTTGACCCGAGCGGTCAATACGCGTTTTCTCCGACGGGTAAGTTTTGGCGGGAAAATTTCTGAGTTGATTTAAAAAAGAGAACTAGGTAAAATGGTTGAACTAGGTATCTTTTTTCAAATACTCTGAACAAATAAATGTTCTGGAACATTACTGCTGGTTTTCTTTAAAGCTGTTTATCAAAAAACACGGTAATGAAAATGAAAGCCGAACTGGTGTAAATGAATAGCGACATGAAAATGCTAACAGGTAAAAGCTATGAAGACGAAAACAACGTTTAAATTCTTAAAACGAAAATTGCTTGGTCTGTACGGGAAAGTATTTATTTAAATTCTTAAAACGAAAATTGCTTGGTTTGTACGGGAAAGTATTTAGCCTCGGTTGTATCGCTAAAACCTCGCTCTTTCATCGTTCGGTCTGTACGAAAACCTCAAGCGAATTAAATACTTCAGTCTTGTACACCTCACACTCGGTTAATTTAAAGTCTTTAAAAAATATCTTTTTTAGCTAAAGGCAGAGAGAGAAAAGGAAGAAGAAGAACAAAAAAGGAAAGTCGAGGTGAGTGAGATAAGTATATATAATTAATTTAGCTTGAAGTGTAGGAAGATATTTTAAAAATTTACAAAATGACTGCCTGGTTTATATAGTGTAAACACAATAGAGGGAGAGTTTGGGAGAATTTGAAAGTTCATGTCGTGAATCTGAGCGATGTTGCTATGCTTTGCATGATTATTTTACCAATTCTCCTAAAGTGGAGAATTTTCTCAAAGAGTTTGTACAGATTTTATAAACACAGGGCGTTCATTTTTTATTTCTTTTTATAAAATGAAATATAGACAATATTCCCGTAGTCTACTATTTATTGCTGTATTTAGCATTTTAGTTTTATACCAGCAGGGCTAAAAATTCATTTATTTGGTCTGGGTTTTCAGGAGGAAACGAAAACAAAGAAGACCTCGGCTCTGGATTCTGAAATGAAAGTTCACAGACCTGGAATTGGAAAATATATCCCGAAGGTTTCTAGGTAGGAAATACAATTTGCATCGTTCTAACACCAGTATTTGTCAGACCCACTGAATTACATATAACTGGAGTGAAAATGTTCTAGTTTTGAATACAACTGATGAAAATAAATGGGTAAAGTTTGATGGTGGTGGTGGTGGTGGTGGTAATAGTGATGATAATTATGGTGATTGTAATGAGTGGTGTTGATAGTGGTGGTGATAGAGGTGGTGATGGTGGTGGTGGTGATGATGATGGTGATGGTGATGGTGGAGATGATAGAGATGATGCTGATCATGGTGGTAATGATGATGATGGCGGTGGTGGTAATAGTGGTGGTATTGATAGTGATGGTGGTGATGATGGTGAGGGTGATGGTGGTGATGATAGTGATGATGCTGATGGTGGTAATGATGATGGTGGTGGTGGTAATGGTGATGATGATTATGGTGATTGGAATGAGTGGTGGTATTGATAGTGGTGGTGATAGAGTTGGTGGTGGTGGTGGTGATGATGATGATGATGGTGGTAATGGTGATGATGATTATGGTGATTGTAATGAGTGGTGGTGTTGATAGTGTGGTGGTGATGATGATGATGGTGGTAATGATGATGATGGTGGTGGTAATGGTGATGATGATTATGGTGATTGTAATGAGTGGTGGTGGTGTTGATAGTGGTGGTGATGAGGTGGTGATAGTGGTGGTGATGGTGATGATGGTGGTAATGGTGATGATGGTGGTGATCGTGATAATGATGATGATGATACTGGCAATGGTGATGATGGTGGTGGTGGTAATGGTAATTATGATGATGATTGAATTGAGGTATCATTATATTTATAGTTTGTCAGTAAAGACGTAAACATTCTTTTTAGGACATGCGTATAGACACGGCATTTTAATTTCCTGTGAAATGTGTTCTTTTATTTCCAGCGATGCAGACGATGCTTCACCCTCTCAGCCTGTGAAGAAAAAGCTCAAAAGTTCATCTGGATTTGGGAACTTTAGCTCATGGTAACTGGTGAGTTCATGTATATATCCTAATGAAATCTCAACAGTGCCAATCAAATACGATAAACGATAATTAGTACATATGGTTAAACTGCTCAAAGTTCTGGTTAAAGGCCTTTGAGTAAATAACTGCTTAAGGTGTACCTATTTAGATCTGAGTGTGAAGTCACAGGTGAAGTCTCATTAGGGGAGACGTCGTGTAAGGTTAAACATTGTGCACCTTATGCTGTGAACATGTGCGGAATTTCAATTGTAAATAAACACGCTGCTAATAGTTTCTAAATATTATTTTAATTTTTAAACACAACGGATAGACAAGCTTGAAGTATTGGCTCGTGTCAATACGCCAAAATAAAGGAGAACTGCTAGATAAAGATATATATGTAACTCATCACCAGGACAAAATGGCAGACTTAAAATGACAGAACCAAATTGGTGGATTTAAAATGGCGGATATAAAATGGCGACTTCAGATGACAGAACTAAAATGGCGGACTTTGAAAATGGCGGACTCAAAATGGCGGACTTAAAATGGCGGACTCAAAATGACGGATTTAAAATGGCGGACTTAAAATGGCGGACTCAAAATGGCGGATTTAAAATGGCGGACTCAAAATGGCGGACTCAAAATGACGGGCTTAAAATGGCGTAGGCAAAACAGCAGAATCAAGATGACGGAATCAACATGGCGGACTCGAAATGGAGAAAAGCTGGCAAAGAAAATGAGCATTGACTTTTTAGTGCGTACTGAACGCACTGGAAGAGCGAATGTAACTGTCTGTACGTATCCTTGCCAAACTCGCGTTGCTGAAGGCATCATTCATATTGTAAATAGTAAATTAGTACATATATTATATAGATGAAATCCTTATTCAACGATATATGTAGATGAAATCCTTTATAGTCAACCGGATGTTCTCTTGCGTACGACTTTGCAATATTGATACGCAACATTGCAATTTTTATTGATGGATTCAACCAGCAACCTGCAAACGCTTTATCACGATTCCTCGACGGATTGCTTAAAATACTGGTTTTGAACATCAAACAACACATAAATGTGATGTTATACCTGAAGCTAATGGCTCTAACTTTATGTAGAATTTCGCATTATTCAAAGTTCGGATACCCGAGGAAGCCATTTCAAGAAATTTGTTACCGCTCGCTCAATTTCCCCCGATTTTTCTCAAATTTGCACCAAATGTAGTCAAGTATGTGATGGACACTATCGTATTATACAGTAAATAAGAAATAAAATATTGTTGCAGATGTACCCATCAGTTTAAAATCACAGTACCTTCGCGCCGCTGTTTAAGGCGGTCTTTGGTTTTACCAAAAAGCTCTCAATTTATCATATTTGCACTTCTCAATGTTTGTTCTAAAAAAAGTGTGTTTGCATTTTTTAATTAATACAGTGGTTTAGCAGCTAGGATATTTTATTTCTCGACCTATGTTGTGGCACAAGCAATTGACAAATAAAAGCTTGTACAACTCAGGTAATTTTTACATAAATAAAACGCGCGAACACACTTTTTTAGAACAAACATTCAGAAGTGTAAATATGATAAATTGAGAGCTTTTTGGTAAAAAAGACCGCCTTAAACCGCGGCGCGAAGGTACTGTGATTTTAAACTGATGAGTATATCTGCAACAATATTTTATTTCTTATTTACTGTATAATATGATAGTGTCCGTCACATAGTTAACTACATTTGGCGCAAATTTGAGACAAATCGGGGAAAAAATTGAGCGAGCGGTAACAAATTTCTTGGAATGGCTTCTTAGGGTATCCTGTAACCTTAATTAAAACGATTTTTAGGGCAACCCGTCGAGGAGTCGTCATGATAAAGCGTTTGCAGGTTGCTGATCGAATCCATCAATTAAAATCGCAATGTTGCGTATCAATATTGCAAAGTCGCACAGGCAACAGAACATCCGCTTTGACATTAAATGTATTCAAACATTTGCCAGATCATTTTTAGTTCCTCTCATTCGTACTAATGCAGTTTTTAAATTAATATTATCAGTTTCTTCACTTAAAGCATTCTCCACGTCGTTTATAAGTGTTTCTAAGTTTTCTCGAATTTCTGGGATTTTTGAAGATCCAAGGCGTATAGTCTGCCTCGCGAAGTCTAACTGAGACTGTGCTTTTTCCACTTCTTTGATCATCTGTAGGCCATCTTTGTTCTTTATGTAGTCCAAATGATCGATTAGGTCGTTTAGTGTCATTAGAAGGCTGTCTTCATTCTCAATCTAAAAGATAGAAAAAGTTAAATCATTTCTGTTTTATTTATTTCATTTATAACGTGGGGATCCACCGATAAATTCACTCAGCGGTTAATAGTATGGAAAAAGGACCCCGATATCCGCCATCTTGATTCGGTCATTGTTTTCACTCACATTGATATATAGGAAATTGCCATCAAGTTGTACATCAAGTTGTACAAGTATATAGTGCCGGGATATAACTATAGTTCTTAAGAACGCGGTTACTAGTTCTTAAGAATGTATTCCATTCCAAAGAACACTGTTTAATACCAGTTCTTAAGAATGTTATTCGATTCTAAAGAACATTGTTACTAGTTCTTAAGAACGCAATTTTAATAATTAATTCTTTGAACGTTTTCATGACGATAAAGTAATATGAATTTAATTTATATTTAATATTTAATTTATAAATGGCGTGAGCCAACAGTTTGTTATTATTGCTCTGATGAAGGCCTGAGTCAACAGACCGAAAGCTTAGCAAAGAAATATTTTACGTGGTGTTTCCACAAAACTTATTTATATTGCAATTTTAATACTTCTTAAGGACACTGTTACTGCTGTTATTTCGTTCTTAGAAACTGAGTTTAGAGCTATAGAGCATCCTTTATACTTCTAGAGAAATAGTTTCTTCTCAAGCGAAGAGTCTTTTAAACCTGCTTTCGATATTATTGTAAGTCAGACATAGTTCAACGCTACTCTGGTTGAAAGAGTTTGGAAGATAGCTTAAACGTTTACAACTCAAAGTTTCGACCTTCCGATCTATAGTGTTTAGTCAAGGGTGATACATCAGTCCATCGCAAACATGTGACAAAAGTCTGTCGCAAACATCGATCGGTGTTGTATGTTTGTTTATAACCTTCCGTACCTGCTCAGAATGGTTGATATCCTTGCCACGAAGATCTTCGACGGCTGGTTGCAGAATGTTGGCTGCTTCTTCCAAGAAGTTTAGAACATCTTGGTAAAATTCCTTTTGTTCTTCTCTACTTTTTAACCATTCTATGGCGTTAGCGATATTGATCAGTAAACGATTGGACATGATCTTAGCTCAAAGATATTAAGCTAGCTTCGTGGCATTATACTATAATTCATTTGCACAACAAACGCTGCCAAATGTGAGACTACCATCTCCTGCTGATACCAAACAAACGTTTCATCATTCGGGGTAATTACTGCGGACGTACACCTCCAGTGAGCGTATATCGTCTTTTTGTTTCGCCCTACACGCCAGAAAACTCAACTGCATAGTGGTCAAGGTTACAAGGTATTACGCTCGTATCAGCTTTGTTCCAGGACTTCTAGAGCTGTGTTATCAACCGTGGTAATAAAGGTGTCTGCTTCAGTATTAAGATGGCTTCGTGTAGTAACCTTTTGCCAAGTTATTGCAAGTCTGAAATGGTGTTAACGCAGTATCGTTGCGAGACAAGTTGCACGAACCATCGCATTGTCAAACGTGCTGCGCAAAGGCCAAGGCCATTGCGAAATAAGTCGCCATATTTATAAAACAGTGTATGTTTCCGGGGTATGCTGTATGTACAGAGTACAGAACGCGATTTTCAAGTCTTTTTCCGCTACGTCGCTAAAGTAAAGTAAAGTAAAGTAAAGTAAAGTAAAGTAAAGTAAAGTAAAGTAAAGTAAAGTAAAGTAAAGTAAAGTAAAGTAAAGTAAAGTAAAGTAAAGTAAAGTAAAGTAAAGTTATTATTCGTGGGTTATTTAAATAACCTGGAAAAAAATTCTGAAACTAAATAAGCTGGACATATTGTGGCTTGAAATCCTTCATTCTACCGATAAATTTCAAACGAATTTATGACATTTTATGTAGTTGGTCTATTTCTAGTTTTTTATATTTATGTATTTTAATTCCTACGGGGGAGCGCCTCGCATGGGTCCCCGAGTCCCGTTCGCGCTCTTCCCGTTCGCGCTCTTCCCGTTTGGATATCTTCATATATATTGTAAAGTATCCAATAAAGTTGTTTAAAAAAACCAAAAAAAAACAAACCCCAAAACAAACAAACAAATGAATTATTGTTTTCGAGTGTTTGGAACACGGTAAACGAGTTGTTGATATGGCATCTCAATCGAGCGATTTCCATTGAAAAATGCAATTAAAATAAACCTCGTTATGAGATTTTATTCATGAGTGTGTGTAAAATTTATTCATACAGCAACTTGTTTAGTTTGCGCAGACACAGGCTAGTTTTCATCTAATATATCGGGTTTTACTGGAGTATCCAACTTCAATCAGGTGATTGAATGAACACTATACTCGGGCCTTGGACTACATTCGGCCTTTGGCCTCTTGATGAAACACGATAAACGAGTTGTTGATGTACTCGATAGTACATCTAATTCTAGCTCTTATCAAATACTACCAAAATCAGTAGAGTGTCTTTTCCGGAAGAAAAAAGGTTGTCTGGAAGGCGGCCAAACGTTTATATTTTGTGACGTCACGGCTCAGGAATGCAGCGTGGCGTGTGAACGAATTCTACGAAATCTGTTGAAAAAGATGTTTTTTGAATGGTGTGTATCAACAGTCGGACAAGTACTCTAAAAAATCGTCTGTTGAATAGATAGGGTCAGGTGGATAGTAAACAACAGCAACTTGATACTTGGAATTGGGCGTTTTTATTTCGCACTCGAATTCATTCTCAGAAGAGGTTGGTTTGACAAGCCAGTCATTCCTACAGATGAGCAACACCACCTCCTATTCGCAATCCGAGTCAATCTTTTCTAATAAGCGTGTAACCATTAGGGCATATCAAATTTGTAGAAATTCTATCGTTAAGCCAAGTTTCCGAAACAAAACATACATCTATTTTATTTGAATGTAAATCGGCGTAAAGAGCTGATGCAGCGTCAGGTTTCACCAACGATCGAGCGTTGAGTTTGTTATAATATGTTGGAGAAGTATTCTGGCTTGTGCGACAAGAATTCAACCGATCAATAACAGGAATAGATCTTTGTCATAACATTTTTAAACGTACCAGATTTCCACTTCTTAAACCACGGGTTCGTAGAAATCCACAGTGCTTTAAATTGGTTAGCCGCCTTCAAGACAACCTTTTCTCTTCCGGAAAAGACACTCTACTGATTTTGGTAGTATTCTTGGCAGTTTTACTTTGCTGTATTCAAAACACTGCTTGCGCAGCACTTTCTCCCCTTCCCTCCCCCGCAACGTAGGCAAGTTTGTGCGCGCCCAAAGATTGGCGTCAACCGGAAGTGAAATGAATGATTAAATGACATACTCGTCTTTGTTCTGTTTATTTCACCGTTGTAAGCAAGGCTGTAAGGTTTCTCTTTTAATACGACGCCGTGAAAATGTCGTTTGATTTTTTTGGTAAGCAGATCGTTGTTTTTGCCAGTGATCTGGCCAGCGCTATTGACCAAAATCCCTACAAACCCAAAGAGGAAACTGCATTGGGAGTATGGAAAAGATTCGATCGGGTTTCCTTTGCTTTCTCGCTCGCTTTGGCCTACAGTGGCGAGGTATTCGAATTGACAAAAAAATATGTAAAAGACAAACCCTTGAGAAATCCACTGCCAAGCGAAGTTGACAGCGATCACGGCAAACAAGCTTTTACTCTTGTTCTCAAGGAGATCTTTACGAATCACGAGTGGCGTGGTCTACGACAAAAACTCATGCAATTCGTTGACACGAAGGGATTTCGTGAAGCGAAAGAGAAAGTTCTCTTGAGCTCGCTGGGCGAAAGCCAAAGAGTAAATGAAGCGATTGGAGCGTTGTGTAACGAGGAGAACAAAACTGTTGAAGAAAAAGTTGAAGAAGTTGTTAAAACGATTACCAAAGAAACCGGAAAGACTGTTGACAAGGAAACTCAAGACGCTTTAGTTGGAAAATTATCGAGAGATCGTGGAACGGTTTTGGAGGCAAAAACGGTCAAGGATTACGCCATAGCATCGGGGAAGGACGTACGACGGGAGCCTGCGAGGTCCTACCGAAAACTGATGACGTATGAGGATATGAGTTGGGTGCTATGTGGTAGGGTGGATGCCCGGGATGAGCATACTATAGTGGAGGTCAAGAACCGTACAAAACGCTTTATGTGCCCAGATTACGATGTTCTACAGCTTCAGGCCTACATGTTCTTATGCAACAAGTCAAAAGGAATACTTTTGGAAAGGCTTCATGGAAAAAATCGAGAAACACCATTCGAGTTTAATAAGTCGTACTGGAATGAAGCCATTGTCCCTGCTTTATATGAATTTGTACGAGATGTCGAGGACAAGGTGATTATGAGTCGTAGCATTCTGGATGGAGTGACACCATCTTCGTCACCAAGGAAACGTGGCCATGATTCTGTAGTGGCATCACCAGTTGCATCACCAATAGCATCACCAGTTGCAAAGATGGCTAGATCTCCTTTAAATAAGGGACACCAAGGTGTTGTTGAAGGAGCATCTTGGGATAACGAGGGATCTTCAGATATTGAGATAAATTGTTCTGGACAGTCAAATGACTCCTTCGTCCTTTATTTGTCACCTGATGATACCGAGAGTGATGAGGAGCTGGCAAATTTACCATTAGACGATATCTTAAATAGCACGCTAACACCAACTAAGGGTGGCATTGTGCAGAATTAATCACTGCATTACAGGCAATTTTCAAGTTATTTCAAGTCAAAGCCTAATGTAGTTTGGATTATAATAGACATCCCTCAAATTTTCTACAATGCTCACTAAACATTGACTCCATGTTGAGCTTGCAATCAGATAACGTATTAAGTGATCTCTCAATTGGCTCTTGCTCCATGCACTGGACAGAGTAAATTGACCACATTCTGTTAGAATCAATTCAACCAATCCTAAAATTCTCTTTTTTTGTACACTCGGTACAGAAAACAAAATTTGAAGATCAGTTAAACAACCTTGCTACATTTTACAAGAAATATGAATTAATAGAAAACAGGCAATTGAATTAAGAAAATTCAGTGAAGAGTTGCTTAATTGAAGAGTACAGTACTGTGTCAATGCAGTGTAGTACTTGAATTTAGATACCTATTTATTGGAGCAAGTTTTATATGTATTGTAGTACAAATGTAATGACTTTTTTATTTTTATTGTAGACATATAATTATACCACAAAAAATATATAATGTAAGAACACAACAAATTGATTGGGGCACAGGGAACATACTGTATACACATAGATACTTTTAATTTAAATTGAATAATTATCTAAAACAGATTTGATTCTATTTAAATACAATTGTCATTTTAATATTTAAAGAAAATTAAGGTGATGAAATATTCGTCCTTTTATAAATAAATTATTACAGAAAAAAAATTATTCAATGGTAATTGTGGCTTGAGGGTTCCCCTTTCAACAAGTAGAATAGTCAAGACAGTGAAATAAATTTTTGGCCTAAGGTGACCAGATGGTCAACAATTACATGTTTTCCACCAATAATAGTAGTGGTGTAGGTCTGAGCTTTATTCCAGGTTTTTCGTTTTGCGCAGCAATAGTAAATCTTTGCTCCTTTTAAGAAGCAACACTGTCTAGCATTGCCACGTAAGATCGAAGTATAGTAAGGTTTGAGTGCTGCCGAAAAGGAAATTTCACAGTTACCGTACCCAAGTAATTCAGCGATTCCTGTGCCACCAAGCAAGATTAATTTGATGACATAACCCAAACAAAAACCCTAACCCTAATCAGTAACTGTTTTGTAAACTACCCGCTGAAAATATTGAACATAGTTTCTAACGTTTCGAGCAAAGCCAAGGTCCTTTGTCAGAGAGAGACCTGATGAGGTGTCTACATTCAATATTTTCAGCACTAAAACCTTGCTATATCTCGATTTGTATTTCAACACTGCCTACGCAGCACAATACTGTTATTTCACTTGCCAGAGTAAGATACTGAAGGGTGATTAAAGTTGTGAAAGCATAAGTGATTAAGCCTAAATTATAAGTAGTGACATGTACTGTACATTGTTACTTATACATGGATGTAAAAAAGTAAGTGTGTAGAATAATGTTTTGAATATGGCAAAGCAAAAAGGTGGTAAACTACCAAGGTTTTTACTTTTACACGATCAATGAATACTGTCTGATATTTTAAGTGGTGTCCCTCTGACATCTATGTAAATTTTAATATCCATCACGTTTTAATCTGATGAAAGGATTTGCGCAACACATTTCGTTTTCAACAACCTTGGCATTTCATCACCTTTTCATTTTTCTGACCCATTGTACACAATTTTTAGTTTTCTTTGCCTTTTGAATTTTTCTCCAAGTATTCAGTCAGTTTGCTAGGGTAATCTGTCATCACTCCAGCTACACCAAGATGTTCAAAGGCTCTGGTGAAGTCCTCATCATCATTCAACACCCATAGGTAAGTCTAAAATGTGTCAAGAAAGATTGTTAACATACAAGCCTATGGTAGTGCAAATAATACGGCTATGTGTGACAGACTGATGGTCAGTGATGGGACCCGGATACTGTTCTTAGGCCTAATTACCAGCTGTGTTTAAGGTCAATTCACACTAATTGTCACTTCTGGTACCTAACTGGTTACTAAAATCACTACCAGACAGTTTCATTTGTTGGTGCAGACAGTGACTCAAAAGTAAATCACTGGTACAGTACTAGTACTAACCTGAATGCCTCTTCTTTCCAAGTGCTGTATTAATCTGGGACTCATAAGAAACCTAAAATATATATTTTAAAAAAATAATCTAATTATTTTATTGCAATTATTGATGGTAAAAACTTGTGTTAATTCCCTTTGCAGCAATTACAGTTATGTTTGTAGCAATTAAACATCGTCACTAAGGTTTATCACTGACCAATCAATTGCCTTTATAATTATTCGTTGCTTTGTTGTAAGATCTCGTCTGAAAATATAAAAAAAATAATACATACATACATGTACTGTAAGTCTAAGTTATTTGTGGTTGCACCATGTGTATTAAATTATATTTATTTGCTAACTAAAGCTCAATTATTTAATAGGAAGCATTAGCATAATCACAAATATTACTTAGTACAGTTACAGACTGTATGTCCCTGCATATAAGAAACCGACATATAAGAAACTACAGCCTGCAAGTAGAAAGAATATTTCCTCCTTTATAAGAAAAACTACAGTTATACAAAAATTACAAGAAAATAAATAAGAAACTGAACAGCCTGATTTCAAAAAGTCGGTTTCTTATATGCGGGGACTTACTGTAGTACACTGTGTTTAATTTGTTTGAAATAAAAAGACTCACTTAAGGAGAGTTGATGGTAGGAGAATCTCTAAAAATCCTTCCTTGAGTGGGACAAATGGCAATATACCGCAATAAAACATTGCGACAAGTGATACACATCGCCATATTCCAAATACTGTTGGAATATCAGGATCCTATACATAATAGCAATAAAATGATCAGTAAAAAAATGTCATCACTTATAAACAAATTTCAAATCATAACTGAACCATTCCTGAGCTTTTTATAATTTTTACTTTTTACAAGGCCAGACAATACTGATTAAATAGTACATGTACTGTACAGGGCACAAATCAATTGGATCAATGTTTAGTACCTTCTTATAAAGTTTGGCATTGATTTTATCTTGGAAATTACCCCAGACTGTTCTGTCCTTTCTGTTGTAATTGACTATAAGCTCATGGACCTGCAATGAATGTTTGTAAACAATTTAAGAGTCATTGATGTTGGGTCAGGTGAAAGTACATACATGTATTAAGCTGACATGCTTGAACCTGTCCTGGACTAGTCCTGAACTCTGTGAGTGAGGGCTACAGTAGTTACATATTAAGTACTTTAATTTGAATTCTCCCTAGTATCTCACTCAAGTGTTTACATCAGGTTATATAAAGGCTAAGTGAAAAGATGGTATTAAGCTGTTGACGATAGTTTTTATAACAAAATACTGATATTTCAAGCAGTCAGCCCTTCATCACTTGTACTATGCAGCACTCTACTTTTATATAAACACAGGGTACTGTGCTAGACTTGCTCAAAGTCCTTTTCAAACATTTTTGACCTTTTGGTTCCTCATTGAAAAGGACTTTTCCCACCTGCAGCGTGCCAAAATTCACTGGTGAATTTTTCAACTGGTGATGTAATTTGGAAAGTAATTATATTCAGGCTAAATTGCTATGCAAGTGCTATCTTTGGAAGTTGGAGTTAAACAGACTCTTGAAAACGTTTTAGTAGGGGTAGAACCACTTTCCATTGCTTGTACGACAACCTGAAACACGTCGAAACAGGGTGATGCACATTTCAGCGTTTTCCCGCCAGAATATTTAATTAGATTCAAAAACCTGCAAGCGAAACAAGTCCGCCTCTTTCCTCCTGCTTTTCCACCTTTCTGCTCACCCACAAAAACTAGCGCTAAGAGGCGGACTTGTCTAGGTACTGTACATGAAACAAGAATACAGTAAGAGATATGCCCTGATGTTACAACAGTGTTTGCATAGTCTGAAAAAAAGTAAACACAGCAAATGTCCCATTGCAACATGTGTAAGATGCAACCTATTTTATATATACTGTAATCAGCAACAACTCAGTGTGATATTCTTACCTTATCGATGAGTTCATCATTATTATCTTTTATATCAACATTTATTGCATGGTCTGGGAATGCTTTAAACACAGACTCTAGCAGTGGTATTTTTTCATCACTATTTTTTGCCACTGCATGTTTGCCTGTTAAAAAAAATAGAATTTGTTGTTGTTTTCTAGAAATGAATTCAATCACCAATATCAGATCACCCATCCACTGATCTCAGGTGATGATGATGGATAGAGGAATTGGCCTTCAGATATGAAGGTTACCTGTAGCTACAAATATCTTGAGTTAGCTAGCAGTCATGGTCAAGCCACCCCACCAGGGTGAAAATGGTGAAAATCCATTTTGGAAGCAGGTATGATGATTGTGCTGAATGGTGACCATTGACAGTCGAACAACTCACTGCCTATTAGCTTAGCAGGCTGGCAAACTACATCCGAATAGTCCTACAGATGGTAAGGAAATACTACTCCAGACCAGTTAGAGGGGTGCTGTCCCTGGTGAAAAACCTTACAGGATCCTTGAGGTTCCTTAAAGAACCTTGAAGATCCTGTGAGGGTCCTGTTAGGACAGGATCCTAGCAAGATCCTTAAGGAACTTTTAGTAATCCTTGCAGGATCCTGTATGGACAGAATCCTTGTTAAGGATCCTCAAGGATTATGAACGATCCTTGAGGATCTTTCCAAGGATCCTGGCACAGGATCTTTAAGGATCCTTGTAGGATCCTTGCAAGGATTTTCACCAGGGGTGCCTGTGACAGGTCCAGCAAGTCAGCACACTAACTCCAGTGCTACTGTATTTACATATCGGAAATCAAGACATGAATTATAATACAGTACGGTATACAAAATATATTAATTTGGTATCTTTTAGTTTAGGTTATAAGCTAACCTGGCTGGAATGTCACATCTAGTATTGGCAACAAACTAGGAATATCCTATAAAATGAAACAAAAGGGGAGATTTGGGCAAAAATAAATTTCACATCAGCCCTGGACTGGTGGTTATATAATAACTGGTATGTGTCTATTGTATACAATATACTATTTTTTTTTAATTTTCTTCAATTTTTTTCATATTACACTGCAGGAATATACATACATTTAGTTTACCATACCTCATAATTGGTTTCACATATCTTTTGTTGAACCCCACAAATCCGACTGAGATCATTATCATGAGTAACTACAACCTAATAATTTAAGAAATAAGTGTTGGCTGTTGCATACAAGTGCTACATGTACAGTACATAATTTGTATGCAGTACAGTGTAACTTGAATTAACCCATATTCCTGCATGAGCTGTAGTCAAAAGCAACTTCTATTATTTTAGTGTACTCTGTCTAACACCAGATGATTTTACTCATCAAAAAATCCCAGAATCTTTCTAGACAGCTTAATTATATTAAAGCAAGGAATCATAGGTTAAGAAGTCATTAACCCATTCCTGGCCTGAGCCAGCCAGAAACGGCCTAAACATATTATTCTACTCTGTCTATTAAAATGCCAGACGATTTTACTCTGTCTAACACCAGATGATTTTACTCTGTCTAACACGTACAAGACAATTTTACTCATCACAGGAAGAACCCTTTGCTAGCTTTTATATTAATAGACAGCAATAGGTTACAAACCCTTAACCCTAAGTTTAATATCACCTAACCATGTCTTTAGTTAGTATTTTACTCAGGCCAATGCCAGAGGATATTACTTGTCAATGGAGTGGCTACAGCCAAAAATGGCCCCTTTGTTATTTTACTCTGACTGTCTAATGCCAGTACTTATTTCCTGATAATCTAATTATTTACCCTACTTATGTTGTCTAACACCAGATGATTTTACGCATCATTTAGAGAACCCTCTGATAATAAGCCAAGAATACATTCAAAACAAATGTTCTCCACCAACATGCTAAAAAGAGCATATTTTACATAGTTATTTGTACATACATACATGTACATGTTGAAATCAGAGTAAGACCAATGTGACTTGTGGGACAATCAGAATAGATGGCACTCTATGTACTTAATAAAATAAGTTTTCAATTACTTTAACCTTTTGATCTTTTGATCTCACTTGATGAGCAATTGTCTAGCATTAGACAGAGTAAAATACCAAAGGGATCAGTTTTGGCCCATTAGGGTTCTGCCCATGGTGGGTGGGTCCAGGTGGGTCCATCTGGCTGCCATGGTACTCTTAACAACATTAACATCTACTGTACATAGACCAGCTGGATCGATCTTTGCATGCAGATGATACCTAATTTTCCTTCATTCCTCAACTATAGACATCTGTCTGCCCTGAATTTATCTTGAGGATTGGGGGTACTGTAGGCACTTGTATGTGTTCCTCCAAGATTTTTTGAAAACCCAACCACCCCTAATATAGTCATGTAGAATCTATAAAGTACTGTAATGCATATAGCCACTCCTGTCTGCAGCTTGGCCAATGACTGTCTAATGCCAAATGATTTTACTCCTAGGCAGCAATGGGTTAAGTACCAGATTAGGATCTCTTCAATACCTTGATTTGCTAGTGTTAATTGGGTACTGTATACTGTACCTTTCCATCTGCTGTTAAATGAACATCTAGTTCCAGCATTTCTGTTCCTAATTGTACAGCACTAAAAAACAATTTTATTATTAACACTCAGTCTCAACTGACAAATTGTTTATAAACAATGAAGACTGAAGCTTAGGGCTCATTATCAGAAGTTTATGGTACATGTGGTGTACAGTACCTGTTATATATATATATATATATATATATATATATATATATATATATATATATAGGGAGTTAGTTTATATATATATTAATTGGATGCTTACTGGTGGTATGCTGTCATTGTGTTTTCCAAATTTTCACCTGCACCTAAAAATCAAAACAATATTTAGGAAATAGAAATTAAATGGCCCACCTGTGTTTATATTGCCTGATGCAAACATGGGAGTGAGTTGGGAGAATTTGAAAGTTTATATAAACCTGAACTACATCTGAGGGTCATTTTAATATAAGTACATTCAAATTCTCCCAAATTATCTCACATGAATCTACCCATTTCTTTCTAAATTAAATGTGTTGTGTCATCACAATGGTGGATAGCCTGATAATTATAAACATGGCCAGATATAAACATGACAACTGACATAATCACAGCTTGTGTAAAGCACAACCTATTTAAATCTAGTATAGTATTGTATTGTGTTGATTGTTAAAATGATGAGACAAGTAAATTATTAGTGTTAAACTTCCTTGGCATATTCTGGTAATTTACATCCTAACATCTTTACTCCATACCTTACCCTCTCCCTATCCTCCATCCACCCTCTCCCTACCATCCCTATTCTCCCTACCACCCCAACCCTCTTCCTACCACCCTGACCCTGTCCCTACCAGCCCAACCCTCTCCCTTCTGCCTTTCTAGAAAGGAGTGTCTGCAAGCAGGTGATTAAACTCACTGTTGACTATACGTAACTAATTAATTAATTAATTTGTTATTTTTATATATCATATAGTCTGCAGGCGGGCATTCCTTTCTACTTTTAGGGAAGAACGTTGGCTTGCAGGCTATATACCATCAACTTAGTGTTGATCTATTAATTTAACTTACTATATTTGTATTGTATATTACTCTTATCTGTAAACATAAATCTAACAATGTACAGGGTTCGAAATAGCAGCTGGCTGCCAGCGATAGCCAGCAGTTCTAGGACCTTGCCAGCGATTTCTAATTTCAAAATATAGCTAAACTTTGGGTGAAATCGGTGAAATTGCTTTTGCCAAGATCAGAATTATGGTAATTTGTTTTGATTTCTTTGTATATGATCGAAAATAAACCAGTATTTGGTTTACAATACATTATTTGGGCCTATGTCCAGAAAGTAACTTTGCTGCTTGGGAAACAGCCGGCAAAAATTTTGACCTACAAAAAACAGCCGACAAAATTAGGCATATTTTCTGAACGTTATTTCGAACCCTGATGTATGTAGTTTAATTTAAGTAGATTTGTTATTATCTCTGTCCCTTTAAATTGTAAGCTTTAGCAATACCAAATGTACTATATACATGTAGGTCATGCTAATAAAGCTATTATTTACCTTACCTTACCCTACCACCCCAACCCTCTCCCTACCACCCCAGCTTTGTCAGAAACCCTGATTTATTGATTGAATCATTGATTGTACCAAATGTTTATCACCACACCAAAAGGGAAAAGTATTACTCTTCTTCTAAGTGGGTGTTCCCCCCCAACCCCCCATCCAATTCTCCATCCGGAAACGCTGATTCACTGACTCACAATAGGGGAAAACCATGATTCTTCTGATAACAACCCCAACAACGTACTGTAAATTGTGTTTTATAAGTGAAGATACAAAACTACACTAACTAATAAACCAGTTTTGCTATTAGCGTCATCAGGATTAGTTTTGATATTATTAAATCAAAAAACTTCACTTCAAATACCTCCACGGTGACTGATGTGTTTACATTTGAATTTCCTTTCTTTCTTACGATGTAGGATATTAGGAAACCTCAGAAAGAACAGCGACAAGGAGAAAAATCCGCCTAGAACAGGAATGAACATTTTTCACGATCAAAAACAAACAACTTTTGTTGCTGGTTGTGCAACTGATCAGAGGCAACTGATCAAAGAACAAAAGGACGAGCCTACGATACTACAGCGGTCTAATATTAAGACAAGTGAGTACTTTATTTAAAACAGTTGTAGTGGATTGTAGGTTTATGTGTCTGTCTGTCTGTCTGTCTGTCTGTCTGTCTGTCTGTCTGTCTGTCTGTCTGTCTGTCTGTCTGTCTGTCTGTCTGTCTGTCTGTCTGTCTGTCTGTCTGTCTGTCTGTCTGTCTGTCTGTCTGTCTGTCTGTCTGTCTGTCTGTCTGTCTGTCTGTCTGTCCTTCCGTTTGTTTGTTTGTTTGTTTGTTTGTTTGTTTGTTTGTTTGTTTGTTTGTTTGTTTGTTTGTTTGTTTGTTTGTTTGTTTGTTTGTTTGTTTGTTTGTTTGTTTGTTTGTTTGTTTGTTTGTTTGTTTGTTTGTTTGTCTGTCTGTCTGTCTGTCTGTCTGTCTGTCTGTCTGTCTGTCTGTCTGTCTGCCTGCCTGCCTGCCTGCCTGCCTGCCTGCCTGCCTGCCTGCCTGCCTGCCTGCCTGCCTGCCTGCCTGCCTGCCTGCCTGTCTGTCTGTCTGTCTGTCTGTCTGTCTGTCTGTCTGTCTGTCTGTCTGTCTGTCTGTCTGTCTGTCTGTCTGTCTGTCTGTCTGTCTGTCTGTCTGTCGCCAGGATATCTCAAAAACTATTACACCGATTTTCATGAAAGTTTGCAGAAGGGTTGGCCATAGACCAACGACGAATCCATTACATTTTGATTGAATTTAATCAAAATCTGGATGAGAAATTAATAAAAATCTGACCGCAAGATTCTCTGTGTAGAAGAAATGCTTGATTGCACTCATTATCTTTATTTCATGCAAATATTTTTGCATAATTTTGGTAGGAGTGCAATCAAGCATTTTATTCATACATGCATGTGTTGGTCTCGTGAGCTAGCCTGCTTAGCGGGATGCTCGTTCTCTTCTCTAATAACCCGCTGGCGGAGGTATATGCAGTCTCTGACTGCTCTCTAGTTATGATTATGAATTTGCAACTCTTAAAGTGCTTATATATATTTTTTCAAAATCTTATTTTTCATAATTTTGTACTTACTTAACTCTAGGAGGAAGTCATAGCTATAATAAGCCTTAAGGGTTTTTTCTATAGTTTCCTCACCACTGGTCTACTACATGTTATTTTCAACTACTTTTGTAAATCTTTTTTTGTGGTAAATTCAATAAAATCCAATAGAATAAACGTATTTAAATAGAGCAGAAAAAATCAGTTAATAAGTTATTTTGCCATTTTTGATTTAGTCAGATAGTTCCTGACAGATTGGCTTCTGAACATGCTAATTCTCAAAAGTTTCCGTCGTTCATTTTAACACCTTGGGGGCCTGGGACTCAGGAACGAATCAATCCAAAACAACTACGTTTCGGTTTACTGATTCACAAAAGCACATATATTTGACTGAAAAATCGAAATGTCGAGCTCACACCCGTTTTCCAGTACGCACGAGAGTTCCAACTAAGAAGACGGTCGGCTTAGGTTCCTGAGTCCCAGGCCCCCATGCTCAAAAATGCACGACGGAAATTTTTGGCCAAAAGCCGAAATTGGCATGTTTAAAAGCTTATATCTCAGAAACTATTAAAGTAAATCAAAAACGGCAAAATAACTTATTAACTAACTTTTTTGCTCTATTCAAATACGTTAAAACCCCACAAGTGATACAAGCAGAGTTGGAAAAAAGCTGCGGGTATGCGGGTACCACCCAGAGGAAGGTTTACCTTGGTGAGGAAGGTTTAAAGTGAAAACACGTGAAACACATTCGGTAATCTGAGAAAGTTACAACTTAACAAACAAGGTGTCGAGAAGAAAAGCGATTTGCAGCAAAACATTGGCTAACCAACAATTATGCAGCACTAGCAGTGGCAGCAGGTACATATGTGAGACATGTACGCTGATGTCTGCTGTGATGTCTGTATTTTCGCAGCAGTCGAGGGTAGTTAGTAGGCTGTCAGTCAGCGGCGGTCAGTTATTAGTAGCTATTGTAGTATGCCAAAGTTTACCTATATAGGAAAACCTAGAAAACCAAGGTACTGTAAAAGTCACGCAGTATTTATGAACGTTGCAAAACACAAAATTCTCGCTATATATTTTGAGGAGGGTTATCTAAACTTAAAAACCCATCCGGAGGAAGGTTGAATACTTTTTCCAACTCTGGATATAAGCACTTTAAGGCTCTCCATCCCCAGTAACTCATTCAACAGTTAGAGCGTCTAACCAGCAGCCATTTATAGACTGTTGAAGGTTTGATCCCTGTCTGAAGCTCAAAACATTTTCTGAGTATTTGAAGCTTTAAAGGGTATTGGCAATAAAAAAATAAGTTTATCTCATTTGAAAGAACTCGTCAAATGGTATAAGAAGACCTTTTACAATTTTTCCGTATCTGTTTTGGTTTTGGAAATATTTTGACGAAAGACAGCGTGCTGTCCGCCATCTTGGAATTATTTTCGATATGCAAAATTATGCATGCGACGACATAACCAGGGTAAAGTGAAATTTTTATCTCGCCAACCTTATGACATTACGAGCTAGAAACTCGATTTTTCGTTGCGCTATTTCCATTTTAAATTGACCCACAACATTTAAAAAGCTTTCCGTGGAAATTTGGTCACCCACAGAGCAGTTTCCTCAGGATTACCCTGCTTGTGACGTCACCAATTTCCTAGTTAATTAGACCCAATATTACAACAAGATGGCGGACAGCACGCTGTCTTTGGTCGAAATATTTCCAAAACCAAAACAAATACGGAAAAATTGTAAAAGGTCTTCTTATACCATTTGACGAGTTCTTTCAAATGAGATAAACTTATTTTTTATTGCCAATACCCTTTAATGAAAAATGGGGATCACCTAACTCGTGACAAACGTCTACCAAAAGCTTGTTACATTGTAGCTCGCACATGTACTATATATGTACGCGATGTACTACTAGTCTACTACTACTCTTAATAGCGTGATTAGTGTTTGGATATGGTCTTAATCTCCAGGGCCGTACCCAGAAACTTTTGTAGGGGGGGGGGGGGGGATGTACATAAACTGTGACATGCGTCATATGAACGCAACCAATACATGGATCGCGAATCTCGACTGCGCATCAGAATGACGCGTTTTGAGTCGGGATAAAACTTATTTCAATTTATAACATTAGGCTGAGGAATTCAGTACAATGAATTCAGAAATGTAAATGAAAATGCAAATGAAAACTGCAGCTTTAGCCTGATGTTATAAAGTTAATTAAGTTTTATCCCGACTCAGAACGCGTCATTCTGATGCGCAGTCGAGATTCGCGATCCATGTATGCAAGGTAAGCAATGGACGCGACAATGTAATTATAATTGCGTATTATAGTCGGTGAGAGCTCCGTCTCAGGTAATAAAGGCTTTATGCTTTTCAAGCAATATTGCAGTATGGATTAGTAAATTTAAGCGTATCGGTCACTTTCTCGTTAAAAAGTATAAAACTGAGTGATGTAATATAACACAAAAATCCGAATACATTGACATCATAGACCACTTTCATAATGGCCGACGCTTTGAATATTCTTTTATGGGCATCAAAATGAGCCTTCTTAGCCTCGTTATCAAGCAAAGATTCTTTTGAATTGCGGACACCCAAACGAGGCCAGAAAGGCTTATTAAAATGCACATAAAAGAATATTCAGATTAGTCGCTATTATGAAAGTGGTGTATTATGTGAAATTTTCTGAGTCTGGGTGCGCTGGCCGGTGCCTACTGAAACCTCTTGTTTACCAACTGAAACAAAAAAGACATATTCTGGGGTGGGGTGGGGTGTGTGAGTGGGGTTGGGTTTGGTGTCACACCCTCCTACACACCCCTAGCTCCGGCCCTGTTAATCACTGCTAGGGCCCCTCCTCTCTGTCACGTGAAAGCTCGAAGAAGTTCAAGATAGACAAGATACAATTACGTACATTTTTATCTCCCCAGACAAAGACTCGTTAAAGATGTCTTTATAAAGTGAGCCATGATTTGCCGTGGAAGACGTTTCTTATCATCAACTGCGCAAGACTGGACACGCTGATGTATTGTATGACAGATGGGACACAGCGGGGACTCGAGTGGACATCACGCAGCTTGTGGAGGAGACGCTCGAATGTAAAGGTAACTACTGTGGTTAACCCTTTCGCGCCTTTATCGTTTCTTTTGGAACGATGCAGTCTTTAGTATTTTACTCTGGCTAACGCCAGACGATTTTAATATCTATAATAGCCTGCGAGCAGACGTTTTGGGAGTTTAGAACGTTCTCCGAAAGCGCCCCCTCCAAGACAGTCTGTAACAGGCTAGCTAGCTCTATAAGGTCTGGGAAGACTTGTCTTAGCAAAGATACTGCTTGAACAAGCATGCATAGAGTAAGGAAAATTACTGAATGAAAGCTCTCCTCTCCTATTCTTCTCTCCGACTCCATCCTTCTCCAGTCTGCTGTGCTCGGTCCACTAGTGACACGCCAGGAAAAGTATTACGAAGTACACGTTTCGTACATTTTTACCACGCTAGTACTCGTTAGAGATATCGTAAAGAATTAGTCCAAAGCTGTCATGGAGTAAATATTTTATCATCAACTTCGCAAAACTAGACAGGCCCATATATTATTACATGATAGACAGAATGGCTGGCAGGGGAGTTGATAGGCGTGTGCAGAGATCGACAGGCGTCGACGTAAAAGTTGTCTGGTTAGCAGACTAGTTAGCATATGATTAGCACCAGTGACAAGAGACTCCCGGACTTTAGTTGAGATGTATTATCCTTAGGAGCAATCGCAGTTGGCTTGAGCAGTGAGTAAGTAAGTACACAAAGATGACCACAGAAACGTAGAGTTATATTAACTCATTTAAAGTAGCTGATATCCTTTCCAACTTTTTCCCATCTATATTGCTCCTTATATTTTTCTGCTTAACGCCACACCATTTTTTTCTTGGTAAGACCTAAACCCCGATTTACACTCCAGCTGCGTTTTTCTATCGGCGTGTTGTACGTACGGAGAAGTTGAAACTGTTTTAGTGTCTACCTCTTACCCAACACCTTTCTTAACAGAGACAGAGCGTTTGGTAAAGCCTATATTTATTAATGTGTATGTAATAGGGTATACGTATTGCGCAAATAAAAGTTAATTAGATTTAAACTTTTCCATACGTAAGAAAAAAGTAGCGATGCAGCGGCAGCAGCGCGTGGTACCTGCGGAGACCAGTTTTGAATCTGGACAATTATATTCTTTTATCTCTATGGCTTTGCCTTGTAGTGCAGTCTTCTTGGACATAAAGAGGTTTGATAATTGATAGTTGTAGTTTATGCGTAAAGCGTGCTATATGCGCGCATCCAGCGGTTCCAACTCGTGATTGTCTTTAAATGGTTCGGTCACGGGACTCTGTATACAAGTCAATTTGCTTTGGCCTTTGCTACGTGAATTTTGAGGCTTGAATTTTGAACACAATATTCAAACCGGCAGATTTGGACTGGTTTTAGATTATGAGTTCACCTGTGAGAACTCAATCAGACTGCAGGTTTGGGTTGGAATTGGACTGGATTTCAAGTCTGTCACCTAATGCAGGTGGACTGAGAGAGAAGACTTGGATTCACTTGGACACTTGGAGTGTGACTGCAATCAGACTGACTTTGGACTGGACTGGAATGGACATGACAGATGGACTGCTTTATATGGTGAGGTATAGTCTAATAGTCGTCCGCTGTATGGGGATGATCAGCAATGTTGATACAGGTCATCCTGACCAGTAAAACTAAAAATAAGTTACCGTGAAAAATCCATGAGCCAAGCTAAGTCCAGTCTACGTGTGAATGCAACTGGTATAAGTCCTATACCGTCCAGCTTCAGCCCAAATCCAGTCTGAGTCCGCTAGCTGTAGACTACTTTTAATGCAGTCCTCCAGTTTCACACCTCGGATGGCGATCTATATCTCAGATTGATGTAGGTTCGTTTTGAAAAACCGACTCGTTTAGATCGATCTCAGATTCATTTATATCATCTCAGCCTAGTTTAGATCGTGCTCAGCATCGCAATCGTTTAGATCTATCTCAGTTTGTATTCGAGCGTCTACATGCACTCACTGTACTCTGTTAGTCTGTTCATTGTACTCCGTTCTCAGATCGATCTATCTATCGAACCAACCATGCACAGTTATTCTATTAACCGTAACTCAACTCACTATAGCGCGAACGGTTCCTCAATCGTGCGCGGCTGGCCTGCATGTTGACGAAGCGCGGAACGCTCTTGAGTCTTGGCACTGTAAAGCGCACTGGCGCAGATTTAATCGAGTCAGCGCCGAACCAAAATAAATCATAAGTGAACTTAATATATTATTGATGATAAATGTTGTTATATATATATATATATATATATATATATATATACGCTTCGTTCAGAATTAGTCACGTTTATTGCCCTATACTACTAATACTACTATAGGGTTGCACTAATTTGAAATAATTAGTTCGGTTTGCTGGCATCAACCTGTATAATGAGCAATCTTTATAGACAAAAAAGCGCACATACGGATGTAAACAATATAGATATTAGATGGCAAAAAAAGACTGAAAACTAACATTCTTTAGATTCCCATAATAGATTCGAATCACATTTAGATGAGCCTCGAGACGAACTACATCAGTATACAACACTAATCATAGTTTAAATACTCTTTTCCGTCTTTTATATATTCGACTTAATAACTAACTCTAGACTATCCTATTTAGTTATATTGTATTTGTGGCTAATGCCATCAGACGGTTTTAATCATTTTAACGAGAGTGTTATAATTTGAGATGTACTTATTCGTTTGCGCAATTAACGTTAGCCAGAATAAAATACTAAAGACCAATTCGGACAAGAAAGAGTTAGAGATAGTTTATAACTCATTCCTGTCCGGGGGCTTCCCCAGAGGTGAATAAAATCGTCTGGCGTTAGCCAGAATAAAATACTAAAGACCAGTTCGGACAAGAAAGAGTTAAAATACAATTTTGAGGCTTATAGTTCACATGAGGTCGAATCACTGTTATAGAGAACGTTTTATGGCTGCTCCAACCGGCCGCGGGAATCAAACCCAAGGTCTCCGGTTTACCGTAGTATCTTTTTCCAGAGCGAACTAACCTTGACTCAAACTATTGTAAAAGAGGCATATCTTGCTGTAGTGTTGTTAAAACTTCCTGGGAAACAACTAACGAGGCGATGAACAGGCGTAGCTCATTCATGGCGTTTTTGTAGAGACGTGGTAGAGATTAGGAGAGAGTTAATCGTCTTGAAGGGAGTGCGATAAGGTGTATATATTGGCGCTCTAAACCAATTATAGTCGTTGCTGCACCTTCCAGACTCACTACACCTTCCAGATTCACTACACAGCGAACGCTACAATTTGGAAGGCACTTTATCGCGATTTGTAGAAACTTTATTAATAAATTAAATTATATAGTCAAGTACGTATCGTTTATTATTGAATTATTTTGGTTTGGTGCTGGAACGATGGTTAAAACACATTTTTACCCGAGCTTCATGAGGTAAATCTATTTTGCTAAATAGAATTTGTTTAGTTGTATTTGTGGTTAAAATTACCAGCATGTTAAATCATGCCATTAAAAGTAATTGTCACCCTAATATTTTCGATTCATACCCCAACTTAATAATTGTCTTAAAAGTTGTATAAAAGAATTTTAAAAGACATAAAAACACAAGAGCATAGAAATCAGCTCGGAAGATCAAAATTGACTAGAAGATTCCGAGCCGGTGAAATATGAGGTTTAAGTCAATAGGCTATAGTTTCAGGGTGTTGCGCGCGCATCATTTTCCAAAAAAACTGGCAAGCTCCCCTCAAAGTAAACATACTATTTAAAATAAACAAAGTATGGATACAATTTCTGGATGTTTAACACTGTTATTCTGCTGTTGTTGGCTCGCTAGCAAGTCTGGTTTCCACTGCTTATTTTGTGGGGAGCCCGCCAAGAGCCCGCCAATTCCTTTGCAAAATGATGCGCGCGCAATACCCTGAAACTCGCCTATTTCCACTATAGCTTTCGACACGCAAGCAATTGCCATCACGCCGGAAACGTGAACTGACGTAGCAAAGATGTGACCGAATTCTCTTTTCACAAAAGAGTTCTGTGAATTCATAACATGTTCCATAAGAATTGCGAAAAATTTCTCAGTTCTCAAGCGCGACTCGAACCCACAATCTTCTGATCGCCGGTTAGACGGACGCTGTAACTACTGAGCTACTGGGGCTCAGATCGGATTGCGATGTGTGATGTACTGCTATGTGCAAGTATGATGATATATGTTAAAGTCGTTAATGCATGTTGTTAAGAGAAGAGAAGAGATGGATATGCTAGCTCGCGGATATGAGAATTGAATGTAAGCTATAAGTGTTCTTCAAAATGTTTTACTCAGAAAGTTTCTAAGTTCACAAGTGGGAACCCACAACCTTCTAATCGCCGGTGAGACGCTATATAACTATTGAGGATTTGAGGCATATTGAGCTATACTGAGACTCTGATTTGAACATAGGTTGCGATGTGTGACGTACTGCTATGTGCAAGTATGAAGATATATGTTAAAGTCGTTAATGTATGTTGTTAAGAGAAGAGATCCTTAATATGCTAACTCGGATATGAGAATTGAGCAGTGCTGTAATAGTTACATAATTTTTGTAACAAGTTACAGTTACAGTTACATCATCAGAAAAGTAACTAGTTACCGATACAAGTTACAATGAAAAATTTTGTAACTAGTTACAATTACAAAGTTACACCTATTCTTTCGTTCTGCTTTTACATTAAAATCGAGAAGCATGTGAATTAGACAAAACTATTGTTTAATTTTCAACATTACGATCAGTCACTCAGCAGCGATGTGGTATGAAAATTAATCCTGCGCAGCTGAACAGCCTTTCACACGCTGCACTTGCAGGCACCGGTGTGTTCAGTTCAATGAAAAGCTGAATACGACGTTGACGACGACTCGGCAAGGTTGGGAGTATTATGGATATATATCGCAAAAAGTAACGGCGCTCTCGACGGCAAATGTAACTAGTTATCGTTACTTTTTATTCCTACTTTTTGTAACTAGTTACAGTTACAGTTACAGTTACAGTTACAGTTACAGTTACAGTTACAGTTACAGTTACAGTTACCTTCTGAAAAAAATAACTATAGTTACCGGTAAAGTTACTCAAAAAAGTAACGATTACATGTAACTAGTTACTTGTAACGAAGTTACAGCACTGGAATTGAGTGTAAATGTTTCAGTCGAGCTATCATAACTCGAATGAAAAGAAAATGGCTCGAAAAACATTTACACTCCATTCTCATATCCGACCTAGCATATCCATCTCTTAACATGCTGCATATAAAGCTTGCTTCAGTTAAATATAGTGTATGTCTTGCTATAAGGCTCATATCCTGTGTATATAGATTACCCTTTAATGATATCTGCAGAAGTCAGTAATGATATATCCAGCAATCATTTTGACATTCGTCAATTTACAACTGACTTGACCTGACCAGACGCTTTTTGTAAAGTTTTATTGCGAAACAAAAACTGTTAAGTGTTAACAGCTCGATTTTAGATTGGCACTAGTGTTTAAATAATTTATTGTGTGCTTCGATGAGACATCGTATGAGTCGGATTACTCGTATAGTCGTCCTCCTCTTTAGGACAGTAAATGACTAAATCCTTAACTGGGGTCTGTCGCCTTGATTTTGCCCCTCAAGCCTAGACTTGCTCCAAGTTTGCCTCTTGTTGTTTCGAGACGGGTTTGTAAGGTATACGTGTGAAAAGTGGCGACGCGGGCGAGCAAAATGGCGAATATAAAAGGCGGCCGGTCACGGGAAGAAAAGCGGGCGAGAAACAGATTCGCTCGCCCGCTTTTTCTTCCCGTGGCCGACCGCCTTTTATATTCGCCATTTTGCTCGCCCGCGTCGCCACTTTTCACACGTACACCTTTAAATCAAAACATAAGACACCTCGAAACAAACCCATCTCGAAACAACAAGAGGCAGACTTGGAGCAAGTCTACCTCAAGCCCCTCTGTATTCCTACTCGTCTGATTATTTCTTCATGGTTTGTCTATCAGTCTGTCTATCTATCTCTTTTGCGGTCTCTCAATACTTCTTTTCCCCCCTACTTATTTTGGTTGAGTTTGGTTACTTGATATTGTAATTAAGTTATATATCCAGTAATGTTAAAAAAAACCGTTTTCTTTTTACAAACGCGGTTTAGTAATTAATGCGGATTGTGATTTTATGTGACGCAAGCTTTATACAAACTGTTAACAGCGTTTTAGATTGGCAACTTATTGTGTGCTTATATAAGATGTTTTACGAGTTGGATTAGTGTTACGATTACGATGCATGTAAAAATATTTTCCATCGCGAGATGCAATTTGTTAGCAAAGTATTTAGGTCGCCTGGCTTGCAACTCTGTGTCAAGTGATTTATTTGCAAAATTCCAATGTAATTAAAGTTTCAACCATGGTATTAATTGATATCAATTTATATTTCCATCATGTTTATTTTTATATACAGAGATTAAGATTTCTCTGAAGAGCAAAGACGGCTTGAGTACATAAAAAATACGACACGAACGAAGATTTTACCATCGTACATACATAAAAATATATCCAGCTTTGAGCGGTAAAAAGGTTGAGCCATTTGGTGAGAACCAGAACGAATAGTCTGTGAGAGAGACAAGTTGCTACTTTGGTCACTGGGTAGCCGTCACTCTGTCACACGACTTTTGTAGACTGTCTGGTAGTAATACACTTTTACTAGATACGCCAATTTGAAGTTCCCTTTCTCTTTGGAAAAGTTGCGTTCCCATTTGAAATTTTTTTAGCTTAATATGTAACTGCTGCGCTTTTCATTTCATCTGCGCTCCTTTTGCGCAAAGCGCGCATCCTTTTGCGCAAAGCGCGCATCCTTTTGGGCAAAACGCGCATTATTTTGTGCAAAATACGCATTATTTTTGCGCGTTTTGCGCGCTTTTTTTTTTATGAACGCGGATTAAAAGTAATCTGGGCGCGCCTGCTTAGAAAGCCATCCTAGGATTTAATACGGTTCGTGAGGGGAACAGGATTTAATGAGTACCTGCTTCGTAAAATAAGCCGGATTATTATTATTATTATTATTATTATTATTTGCTGTATATTTGTTTTATGTTGTTATATATAGTTATTAGTTATATATTGTTAGTGTTGATTCAAGTAGCCGATTGTAAATTACCTTAAATAAGCGAGATTTACAATTGTATATTATCTAAAAAGACATTTAATAAAGTTCCATTATTATTATTATTATTATTATGATTATGACTATGATTATGATTATGATTATAATTATTATTATTATTATTATTATTATTATTATTATTATTATTATTATTATTATCATTATTCATTGGACGATGAATTTTTTATGAGGAAATTTTGTTAATAGAATTTCCTTTTTAATCTTTTAGATGTGTTTTTATAGTATAATTATTTGTAAATTATAGTGCTATTTACTATTTATATTATTTTGCAGATGTATGTGAGTTTTTAGTGAATAAAGAATTGTATTTAAATTATTATTATTATTATTATTATTCATTGGACGATGAATTTTTTATGAGGAAATTTTGTTAATAGAATTTCCTTCTTAATCTTTTAGATGTGTTTTTAGTATAATTATTTGTAAATTATAGTGCTATTTACTATTTATATTATTTTGCAGATGTCTGTGAGTTTTTAGTGAATAAAGAATTGTATTCAAATTATTATTATTATTATTATTATTATTATTATTATTATTATTTGATGATATGTAATGACGATGATGACGATAGTAATGATGATGATTATGGTAGTATGATCTTTATATATATGATCTGGAAAAGAATCGGTTTGAACCGGAAACTATCGGAATTTCACGGTGTCTGTCGGGCATTTCCGTAGCCTCCGGGGAAAATTCTTTGGTTCAATAATATTTAATGTTGTATATAAACTTGTCATGAGGTCTTGGTTCGACTTCACTGGTTGGTTTGTGAGGACAAGTGGTTATTTCCTGTGTTATTTTATTGTTGATTAACGAAATAAATGATCACGAAGAAATAAGAGGTATTAGACTAGTAACTGGTGAAACGTATTCCACAAGAAAATCGAACCGAATTGGATCAAAATCCGAAGGTATTAGCGAGAATGTCTGGTGTTTAAACACGTTTAAGCAGTGGTTTATTTGCTTTAGAAATTCTCGCTGCATGGTGTCGCTGCCGCGAGCGGAAACGTCTTTGTGAAGGAGTAAATGTCCTTATCTAAATAGTTCTACCAACCTAAAATTAGCAGATGTAATTTTACGAGCTTTGTGTAGCAGTCGGAAGCAAAGATTGAGCGGAAAGGACATTGCTCATTTTTGGCTGCTTGCTCTCTTGCAGGAAGACTCTGTTTACCTCCATAATTGATCCTTCTGGCAAACGGAACTACGGAGTAGAATTGAATGAAAGACGATGATAATTTTCAAGGTCAAGGCTATGACGAGCATGTTGTGAACAGACGAGCATCAAGATAATGGCTTTACAAACCGATAAATCGTCTCGCAAGGTTTTCCTAGAGAAGAGTAAACTCGCTTCACGGGCTTGCGAACGTGGCGCCTTTGAAGAGGCTGCTCTCTTGTACACGGAGGCCATTGCTTTGGATCCAAACAACCACATTCTTTACGCCAATCGTTCGGCCGTCTACATCAAAACAAAACAATTTGGTTTGGCGCTAGAGGATGGCAAGAAAGCTACCGAATTACAGCCGGACTGGCAGAAGGTAAGAATATTAAATATTCCTAAATGTAAACATTTGTCTTTCCTGAATTCAGTCTTTAGTCGTTGTGCAGAGGTCGTTGTGTAATTATAGGTATCGTTTTGCATGAGTATTCGTCAACGATTTAAATATCCGTAAGTTTAATAAAGCGCCCGTCGGACTGTTAAATAAAATTATACTTTATGCCAAGTTTTAAAAGCTATTTTGTTAAACTGCTGCTATCGTTCCATAAAATTTATATTATACAGCACGGTAGCCGCGCTGGAAGACTAATAAAACAGCACGGTCTGTCATGTCCAAGCGCTTTTCTTCCGAATTTTCTGATATCGTCTTATAAAACCACTACAGATTTCGCGAAAGACAAGCACATAAGCTTCTTTCTACTTTGAAGAATCTGTTTATCTAAAAAACATCGCAAAGTAAGCCTTTTTGACGCGCTTATTTTGAGAGAAGCCATATGCGGTATGGCTGCGATATGGCTGCTTGGAAACGTTCCACACTGCGAGCAGAGCCTTACAGCCTTTTCGTCAAACATATCTTCTTTGGCTAACACAGGCAAGTTTTATCTTCGATCGGCATAGGTTTAAAACTTATGCAGTCTTTGTTCCTGGGTTTTATAGCGTCACAAGCGGAACGTGCCTTGTGTTTTTTAACCAGAACAAATCGATGTTTTGCGAAGATATTTGAAACCCTCTTGCCACGTATTGCGTTGCGGCAAGAGAATTAGAACACAATTTCTAAAAGTTCTAAAACCAGTTAGAACTTTCAGATTACGAAGTCAGTCATTTAAATGGCTTCTCGATTCCTTTCGTTGTGTTCATGTATAAAATATAATTTTGAATAGTGACTGGGTGGTTAACCACTTTAAGTCATTTTGAAATATGTGTGGGACAACGGATGTTGTTCTTTTGCTTGAAGTGGAGAATATAGGGACGCCAAGTGTCCTCGACAAAACAATTAATAAAGCTAAGAATTTAAGTTTTGTTCAAAAGAGGAAAGCTCTGAGGGAAAAGCTACCGGATATTCGGCGTCCATTTCTTTAATGGAGCTCTGGAATGTCGACATTTCTAAACGTTTAATATTTCAGTTTGATCATTTATTCATTTCCTCTTCAATATACAAGACTTTCCAGTCGCGAATAATAAACGTGAAGACGGCATTTGCCAAGGTGATAATAGATGGAGTTATTGATACGTGCGATTCTTTTGGATATAGACAGAAAAATGCTAGAGGCATCCCGAAATCTTTATCTAGTAATTGTAGGCAATTCGTTAGATAATTGTATTAAATTATATAACAAATGTACATCTTTTGGTGTTTTCAATTCTCTACTAAGAATTATCAGATATTTTTCTTACACGATCGAAACACGATCGAAGCACGATCAGAACACGAAAGATTTGTTGTCTATTGGCTAGGCTTGTGTTATGATATGACTACAAGGTTTGTAGTGTGTTTGTTGAGAACATCAAGCGTCCTTCCTGGGCGGTGTGAATAATGCTTTTTCTTTTGTTTTCCGTGGTCGAACTTTGCAAATATGCAACCCCGAAGCGAATTACTAAATCTTAATCTGAATACCTTTCATCTTCCTCCTGTCACTTTTGCTTAGGTTTGGGAATGATAGGTTTGCCTGATATGCCAATTGCAAAGCCCATAGTAATTGTTGTACTAAATTAATAATCCCTGCTCTTTTGTTTTTGAATATCTAATCCAGATTAATCATTTTCCCCAACCAAGGTAGTCCTATATTCACTTTAGGTATTCTGAGTTTTTTTATGTCCTGTTATTTGATCGCGTATTACCGAGGTGTTGGCCTGATCCTTTGATTATTAAGTCATGTTGTCTTTATAACATCATTGACATGATTCTGTAAATTGTTAATCAAAGCTTTTTAATTTCTATGTTCTAACTCTACATTATCTATTAAACACAGTTAGAAAAGATTCTAGTTGAAAAATAGAGTATGAAATAATCATTTGCTGTGCTGTTCAGTCATTGCTTCCAAGAATCTTATCAGATCAGTCTCATCTTCTATTAATTATTCTGAGTGAAAATTCATGTGTTCTACAAGGACAAGTGTATAAAATTAGTTGCCCTGTGACACATTATCGAGACATGTTAAGTATTGAGGCCTGCCATTATTGGAATACTTGTTCATTAGTATGTTTGAAAAAACTCTCAGTACACTATACAGGCACCAGGCTGACTTCAGCAATGTCAGTAACTCATGAAGATACCTTGTGCACAATACCCTGCCCTTATAGTAATCCCTGAACAGGCAAAAGTTAGTAAATTTCCCTTCTGGATAGCACCATATGACAAACCCATCTGCATTTGTGTCCATCTTGGTATAATTCATATACGTCTATAGAGTCAATTTCAGTCCTGGTGTCATATTCTTATGTGGATTATGTCAGAGTCTGTGTTTCCTTATCTAGGGGATAATTGCCCTAATTAATAACAAATCTTTTAGTTTATCAGATGTTTGTAAAGTATTCCTGTTTCCTAACTCTTCCTACCAAAAAAAAAGTACAAGTACATGTGTTTTTTTTTTGTGTTTTGGCTGATGAAAATTGGGCTGATTTTTTTTCAGTTTCTGGACCTGAAAATGTGTTTTCTCTGTGTGAATATTCACTTGGTTGGGAGGTTCAAGGCCCTGTATTAAAAACTTATCTAACAATCATGTCTGTTAGTTTATCATAGTCAGACATAATTAGGAAGAAACCCTCGGGTTTGATCACCTCCTTAACCCTTTCTCAATGACAATTTAGGATCACACTAAATTTTAGATAAATCTGGATTTGTCATTATTTTGATGGTTTGGATAGCTCTTTTGGCATAAATATACCCTGTCTATAAATGCCAGATGATTTTATTTCTCAAAAGGAGACCCTTAAACCAGCCTAGTTAGGAGCTATCATTTCCTTCAAATTATGAAGCTTAACCACTACTAAAACCACCATCTGAATAGACAACCTTTTTAAACGAAACCTCACCCCCATACCACCCCCCGGAAACCCTAAACCTAATCACACACCCTGGAAACCCTAAACCTAACCACAACCCTCCGGAAAAATGTCCCACCTCTCATACCCCGACCACTACACCCCTATAGAATTTTTACCTTTATGTGTTCAAGTTTAACATCCCGCTTGTGGGATGGTTTTATTAGATGGTTAGGGGGATATGGCAATAAAAATTATTTTTGTCTAATTTGTAAGAACATCAAGAATAGTTATGAAGTGCGTTTACAAATTTTCATTAGATTTTTTATTTTTTAAGAAATTCGGCATTATTTGCGTACGAATATGCTCGCCATCGGCCATTTTGGATATGCATGTCTATCGTCAGATATGCATGACGTCAAAAGCAGGGTAAAATTTGTCTAAACATTTCTTAATTTCCTAGGTATTTTAATGCAAAATCTTAAGTATTTTGATCTGACATATTTCAAATTGAAACTCTAACAATGTAAAAGAATTTTAGCTGACATTTGGCTACTGATTGCAATTTTTACAATGTTTACCCTGCTTGTGACGTCACTTAATTAGATCTAATTGTGAAACAAGATGGCGGACGGCTTGTGTTTTTCTTCGCAAATATCTGAAAAAGTAAGCCAGGTAATGAAAATCTGTAAACGTACCTTCTAACTTTTCTACATATTCTTACAAATTGGACAAAAATAATTTTTATTGCCATATCCCTTTAAGCTTCATAATTTGAAACCGATGATACCTCTAGTTAGATATGGGTTGAAATGGTGTATTTTTTTTATAATTTTGTAAGTTGTTGGCTAATTAAATTTACCCAAAAATTACTGATTATTTATTACTGATTTGATTATTCACAGTTTTTAAACCCTACCAGAGCTAGATCAAAACATGACACCCATTCGTGCCTGAGCTTGGCCAAAAGTGGCCCCTATATATATTTTTTAACTCTGTCAAACACCTGATGATTTTATTCATCAAAGGGGGAACCCTCGGACATCCTAGCCAGCAGTGGAAACATAAATTATGGCAATACATACTGTACATTGGTTTGCTGGAATAATCAATATGTCCAATCAAAAATTGGCATTTAATTCACATGTAAGATAATTGTTTTAATATGCTTGTAATTCTCAGAGGATCAGTTTTATTGATGTAGTGTATTCTAAAAGATGTCTGACTAATTGCAAAAGCTTCGAAAGTACAATGTGTTCTGGAAGATACATCAATTGCTGTTCAAAAGACAGTCTAAAGAAACTGTGATAACCAATTCATCCCAACCTAACTTTCCCAGCATGTTCAACCCATTAAACTAATTACTTGATTTCATTATGTTATGCTTTCTCCCTGGGATACAAAGTATTAAGCATTAACTGCATAAGTATAAGTTAACATGGGTATCTTCATGCAAGGGCTCTGTTCACGATAGTCTGGGTTTTACCATAAGATACACACTGAGAAGTATGTCACAGGTTTCCAGATGCCTTTGTTTTTGTGATTTGGATATTTGGAAGATGATGTGCACAGAACATGCCCAGCTTGTTTATCAATTATAGTCTTCTGATGGCTCTGTTGGTTTTCTGGCACTCACATCAGGAGGTCATATCTGGTAATTTCTGTTGTCTCGCTTGCAAGGTATTGATCATGAATTGAAGAACTGTAATGTAGGCTGCATTCATGGATGTACTATAAAATGCTTCGAGTTAGTAATGCTAATACTTGGGATTAGTGGTGTACAGTGTGTGTATATTACATTGTGGAATCTGTTGATGTTGTATTCTTTCAGCTAAAATTCTACTCGCTATACGTTGGAAAATCACAAAGTTTATGAATGACAATGCAGAAAATTGCTCATATTTTTCAATGACAGTTTGACAAAGACATAAGTAAGAGTTGGACTATAATTAAATGGATCAGATTTTAACATACATTTTACTTAGGTTTCTGAGGATCAAGTACCATAAGTTTATGTCAGAAAATTGCAGCCTTAAGTTATGTTTATTAGAAATCTGTACATACATATGAGTTTGAGGGTAGATTTTCTTGAGATAATACCAAATATGCACCTGCACAAATACAGTATATGATACACCTGTGTCTACATTTCTTTTCTCAACAGGGGACTAGATTTTGAAAACAGTACTGTTCAAAGCTGTATATTATCATATCTTTCATACAGTATTATTGTGAAATGATTTCCTTGTGGAACATCAGCCATAATTGATGTCTGGCCACCACCGGCAAATCTAGCCTTCTAATATTAAACAAACTTTATTTTAAGTGACTAGGCAAAATTGAAGGGAATAGGAAACAGCCCAGCATGAAATAATTGAATTCTGGTTCAAAAATAAATAAACTCCAGGAAGATATAGCTCATTAAAATTTAAGTACTATGAGCTGAAAAACATTTTTATATACAGTAGATGAGCTGGTAACAATGAGCCACCCATAAGGCATCAAGGAAATACATGTATAGAAATGGTAAGCAATGATTTACCAGGCGGAAATCATATTCTTAAGATGAATATATAAAGAGCCCAGCTCAAAATACGTATAGATAAAGACATATATATGTCATCGAGATGTCTTTATCCATACAATAGATATGTCTTTATCTATACAATAGATATGTCTTTATCTATACATGTAGATAGGTATATCTTTTTAAAAATGAATGTCAGTATAGATAAAGATATACCTTTTTACTATTGTAGCGATAGACACACCAGGCGGAAAACGCAATTTAAAAATGAATATCAGAGCCCAGCAAATGACTTGAAACAAGACATAATAAAAAGAAAAAATTTATTTACTGACGTTTCGTTGTTACATCACAACATTTCAGAGCATTTAAACTATATTACAGTTGATTCACTATATATACTACAAAGATATACTGGTTTTAAATTACAAGAACGCCTACAAAATTTGAAGTTGTTAAGATTTAAATTCAGTCTCTGTTGTCTGTTCTTGACGTTCATTTGTCCGTTTGAACTTTAAATTTTGTAACCATTCTTGTAATTTAAAACCAGTATATCTTTGTAGTATATATAGTGAACCAACTGTAATATAGTTTAAATGCTCTGAAGATGTTGTGATGTAACAACGAAACGTCAGTAAAATTTTTTTCCTTTTTGTTATGTCTTGTTTCAAAGTCATTTGCTGGGCTCTGATATTGATTTTTAAATTGCGTTTTCCGCCTGGTGTGTCTATCGCTACAATATTAAAAAGGTATATCTTTCTTATATTCATCCTAAGATATAGAAATATTGAAATCAAAATGCTTGTCAGAAAATTATTTAATATACGAGTGATACGTTGCAGGCTGTAGCAAGCACCTGGGAGATGTTTGTCAAGCTCTTTAATAGTACCGTACTCAGAAAGTGTTCATCCTAAGATATAGACATTTTGAAATCAAAATGCTTGTCGGAAAATTATTTAAAGTGCCTATGAAGCGAAAATTGAGTTTGTCTTATTTGAAAGAACACTTAAAATTATAAAATAACATCTTTGGACAGTTTTTCGTTTCCTTGCTTCGTTCTTGAGATATTTCAGTTTGTTCGATACGCAAATTAAACCTTCTGACGTCATGACGTGCATAATGAGTTATCGAAAAAAGTTATGTATCTAGTATGTTATTGTCAAATATAATTATTTGAATATGTACATGTGTAGTGTTCAGGCCGAAACACACCCACATGCTTCCTTCGAAATAATTTGGTTTGATAATAGCAAAGATATATAATTTTTTTCGATAACTCATTATGCACGTCATGACGTCAAAAGGTTTAACTGAAACTGAAATATCTCAAGAACGAAGCAACGTAACGCTTCATATAGGCACTTTAATATACGAGTGATACCTTGCAGGCTGTAGCAAGCACCTGGGAGATGTTTGTCAAGCCCTTAGTACCGTATTCAGAAAATGTCTGTGAAGAGAGTCTGAGCTTCAGCCTTCAGGCAATGATTGAACCCACAACCTTTATAATGGCTACTCCAGACTACAGACTAGAAATATTTTTAGTGGTTCTTATTTTCCATTAAGCCTGCATATGTGCAACATGAACTATGTATACATGTACCATGCTTAAAGTAATACTGCAATTATACTTATGAATATGGAATTACAAGGGTAAATGGAACAGCATTGTCTTTTTTGCTCTGTAAAATTACGACCACCTTGAATTGTAAAATACTTGAGGTGATTTATATGATGGATTAATAAAAGCAATAAATTATTTTATAAAGCTAATCATCATTATCATCAACTTTTTGACTTAGAATTGAAAGTTCACCTATATGTGTGGGGTCAGCCGCTCAATCTATGCTATATAGTTAACAGTTGTGTATTGTGTTAATGCTATCTTTGACTGTTAGCTAATTACTGCCTAGGATGTTTGAAGGTTCTTCCTTTGAGTAAAATCGTCTGGCGTTAGACACTGCAAACCGTTTTTGGCCGTTTTTGGCTGGCTCAGGCAGGAATGGGTTAAACTTTCCTCTCCAAATGCCTTTCTTTCCCCCAATGTCTTTATTGACCTAATTATCTATCCTTCAATATTGGAGGTCTCTGGTCTTCCATTTGATTTGTTGTCTTTTACTTTTCTTTCCAAAACCCGTTTTATTCCACTTTCGTCTTCATTTTGTTTTACATTGCCCTGCCCCTAACTATCTTAACCTTGCCTCTTGCAGTTTTTTCAATCATTTGCACCTAAGTGGAAAACACCGCCCGTCAAGACACGTTCAAACATGTTCAAAAGTTAACCATTTTGAAATTAAATGAAAAAATTGAAGAAGTGCGGCCAGGATTATACATAATGAGTAAAATAGACGTTCTCTGACCAAAATATTTGTTTATTAACGAGCTTTCGGCTGCAGTCTGGCAGCCAAAAGCTCGTTAATAAGGCCATTTAAAAAAATATCCCGGTTTATCATCAGCGCCCGCATCAATTTTTCGTGCCGCACGGGATTTTTTTTAAATTTTTTGTTATTAATAAAACCCGGTTATTTTGATTATTAATATGTCGGGTATTGCTTTTCAATAAAATGGACTACTAGAAAAAGTTAAATTTGAAGGTTGCATTTTCCTACTTTTTACGAAACTATATGGAGCCACTTTAAAAATAGCCTGTAGGCACACATTGTATTGTATATTGCTAAAAAGTGTTGTATTTTGATCATAAAACCTTGTAAATGTTGTTTTAAAATCGTAAAAATGTGCTAAACTTGTTGCTTTACAAACTCGTTTCCAGTCCACTTTTGGGTTGACCGTGTGAAAAATAAAAAAAAACCGCCCGCCCGCACCGAATTTTTTCCCAGCCACTGATGATAAACCGGGATATTTTTTTAAATGGCCTAAACAAATATTTTGGTCAGAGAACGTCTATTTTACATACAATCTGATTTGGGATAAAAGTCATAAAACGTAGTTCACTTATAACATGAGGCTGAAGCAGCCGTAGTAAACATAACATTTCTGATTTCAGAAACGTTTTGATGTTTAGGTCTTCTATAAGGATAAAATTTGCTTATCGATTATCCTTGACAATAATCCTAAACGTGTGTCTAAAAATAATGAACTCAAAACATGAAAAAACAGTCCCAGCTTATGTTATCTTCCCGTTATGCTTTAATAGACACGATGTAATTTGCATAGGGGCCCAAATTGAATAGGAAACTAATTTGCATGTGGGCCTAAATGAAACTACGATTTGGTCTATCCAAGGAAAACTGTTATGTTTGACATTGACATAGAACATATTTTGATGGGTGGTATTTCCACTTAGGAATGATTCAGATTTGTGCTGACAGAAACAATTTGTCTTCAAGCTAATGTTCTTTTGAAATTCTGTCCCTTTCCTGGTATCATGTCATCACTTTTAGCTCTAGTATATAAAACTATTTAATCTCAAACTTCCTTATTTTTCGGTCTGTAAAGTTACTCTCAAGTCCTTTCTCTAGCTTTTGTTCATTCTTTGATTTAAATACCCATATTTCTGCTAATATAGTCTTTTTAAGACTTTTAACCTTTTCACGCATGGCAGGGCTCAAAATAACGTTTCATGTTACGCCGGTCAAAGGCGATTTTTGACCAGTCAAATTTCACGACGCCCCCCCCCCCCCCCCCTCCTCCCCCCCAAAAAAAAACAACCCAAAAACAACCAACACACAAACCCAACCCCAAACAAACCCACAAACAAACAAACAAACAAACAAACAAACAAACAAACAAACAAACAAACAAACAAACAAACAAACAAACAAACAAACAAACAAACAAACAAACAAACAAACAAACAACAACAACAACAAAAACGAAAAACAAACACAGCACAACAAAAAACATGTAAAGTATATTCTACGCTATACATATAAGCTAGTACTGATATGAACGTTTGTCGTAAATGCATGCATAGTTCACTTCAATATATATCAGACATTATGAAACGGGTCTACAACAGCACAACAACAATCATTTTAAGTTCCTTCAAATTGAAGTAATAAAATTAATTGCAAGTAATATGACCAGTCAAAATGACCGGCGTTATACAAATTTGACTGGTCACATTAAAAATTTGGCCGGTCATTGACCGGTGACCGGCCATTATTTTGAGCCCTCCATGGCTTTCCAAGATTTCTCCCCTTGACGAGTAAAATCGTCTGGCGTTAGACAGAGTAAAAATAATAATAATAATAATAATAATAATTTTTTATTATAAAAATAATGTAATACATTCTCAACTGGTAAACTAAAAACACCTAAAAAGTTCAAAAATAATTTGTCACTAATTTGGTCCCTAAAATGAGTAATGATTCAAAAAAGGCCATTCACTAAATGTACGTGTCCGGTATCATTTGTCTTTTAGTAACATTGTCGCTTAATAATAATAATAATAATAATAATAATAATAATAATAATAATAATAATAATAATAATAATAATAATAATAATAATAATAATAATAATAATGATGATGATGATGGTTTATTCAGCCATATTCTTGCACACGGATGTGTGAATTACAAATATGTTTACAATAGATATAAATATATATAAGTATGTAGATTATTAAAGTTTTGTTCTAATTGAAAAGTCATGGTTAAAAATCAAGATATTTACACAAGGTATATACATATTAAAAATTATCAAAAGTACAACTAGGAAAGGTCAAAAGGTCCAAAAAGTTAAAAAGGTTCGCAAGAAATTTGCGTATACGCCATTGCAGGGAAGAAACTCTTTTTATATCTGTCGGTACGACATTTGGGCAGAGACAAGCTTGAGTTATTTCTTAATGTAACTGAAAGGCACTCTTCACGCGTGGGAGGCAGAAGATGGTGGAGACGCGAGTCAGGTTCTCGAATGTTTGATAGGACTTTCAAACAAAGTTTTGATCTTCTTTCATCAAGGCGACTGCACTTAGCAACAGTCACCGCGTCACTGTAGTGAAGATCAGGAAACACAATTCGCATTACACGCTAAAAAGATAAAGTTGTTCGACAGCAACGATGCGCGGAATGTCAAGGTTAACTTTATTTTTAAACTTATGTTCAAATACTTTGCAATGGTACTTGTAAATTTAGAAGCAACTCATAATCCTTTTATGTCTATCTTTTTATGGTATGCATTACTTTTATAATATACACTGATATGGTAATATAAAAGTTGAGACCCGGCGCTTGAACGCCAAGTTTTTAATCTGGATTAAGCTCTGAAGGAATTAAACATTAATGGAGGTGATTAGACCGAGTTATTAAAAAAAGTTCAGACATGCGCCAGTTTTAATGCACCGCATGTGTACCTTCCTTTAAGTATATAGCATTGTATGGTTGAACATTGTTGAATCTCTTCGCAAAGTAATCGTACCTAGCTGGTTAACTATAGGTAAATGACATTTGATGTTCCTAAGTTAAAAAAAGGTGTTAATTGATTAACACATTCTTGTCCAAGGGCTTCCGAATAAAATCGTCTGGGGTTAGCCACTAGAATAAAATACTAAAGACCTATTCGGACAGGAAAGAGTTTGGGAGATAGTTTATAACTCATTCCTGTCCGAGGATTTCCCAGAGGTGAATAAAATCGTCTGGCGTTAGCCAGAATAAAATACTAAAGACCCATTCCGCTACACGATCTGTTAACACCCAAAAATGTTTGCTGCCTGTATTTGATGTAGTTTCGACACTTTGGTTTAATTACTCCAACCAATCGACTATATATATTATTTTGTAAGTTAGTTATGTCAATAAACAGTACTTTGTAATTTGTAATTACTTTATTTTTTATTGTCGCGAGTCCTATATTACTTATAGAAATTTGACCATAATTATATACTGTAGCTATAGGCAGTTTTGTGAACGTGTTGGAACTTGTGACAATGAGGAAATGTTAAACTGCTGTTAGGGTTTGGGACTGATTTCTTCAAGGGAGAGTTTTTACAAATTTTGAAATTAGGAATTTGTGTCTGTCTAGTGGATTACTTTTGGAGTTGCAGGCCCGAGAGGGCTGACTCGTATGAAAAGCTTTCTTCGTTTCGGAATAAGTGAAAGTATAGACATACAGTAGCTAGCTCATGTCAGGTTAATTAAGGCGTAGCAAATGGGAACAAGCAAACGAGAAAGCTAATTGGCTTTGTCGGCGTTCGACACCGTTGACGCTTGGTTTCAAGGTCCGTTTCAATTAATTCCTTTACTCCAAACCATGCAGTAAACGAGTTTCAATGGTAAGAAAGTAGAGTACTGCGTATAGCCAGTATTTTAGATTGGTGTATTTGTATCAAGAACTTATATTTAAGAATCGGAGATTATAAACAATGCGCAACTCTAAAATGCTAACATGCACAGCCTGGAATATAATTATTTTAGTTATACAAATTCTCCAAAATAATCTGAAGTGGTATATTGCTGTATAATTTTTCAGCTATACATTTGTCATAACATGAAACACTTGGAATTGCATGCGTTGACTGTTTTGCCACAGCAAGACGCATAGTGCATGATCTATTATTTGTATACCATGTAATACATGTAGTGTTTATCCTGTCAAAACCCTTGCCAATTATGATATAAAGAGATAGGTTTTATAGTAATGTATAATTTTAAATCTTATAATTAAAAATAAACGTGTATTAGATATTCTGTCTGTAATTAAAGAGCTTATTTTAGGAATTTTGTAAAACATCAAGAAACTAATCAGGCTTTTTGTCGCATTCGACGCAGCATTTCACTTGCGGTAGTAATTTCTAGTTCCTTTACTAAACCAGTAAACGAGTTTCAGTGGTAAGAAAGTAGAGTACTGTGTTTAGGCAGTATTTTAGATAGATCAAAGTGAAAAGATGGTAAACTGCCGAGAATAGTTGTGGTAACGAAATACTGACATTTCCAGCGGAGCCCTTCATCAGAGCATCAGAGTAAAATTATATTATTATACACTTAATGTCTGCTCCCGAGGGAAACAGTTAGTTTTGTGAAGGGAAAACAAAACTGTTTCCCGAGGGAGCAGACATTAAGTGTTTTGTTATATAGCTTGAGTTTCGCTGAATAATTTCGAGGTTTATCAAGGGAATGTACACAAAAGACAAACGCCAAGACTTACCAAAACATTTCGCCTGGCTCCGTATAATTTCACTTCAACCAAACAAATACAAGTCTCAGAACAAAAGAACAGCAATACATTTCTCCAGTTAATCTTCACACATGCTTTGAAGACCTATAAATATTCTTTTTTCCGTACCAAACAAGTTTTTGTTTATAGGATGCCGTGAAGAGTTCAAAGTTCTAGCGGGCAACAATTGAAAACTTATTGACCTAGCAGGCAATAAGTTCTCAATTATTGCCAGCTCGGTAGACATTGAAATTTAGCTAAGGTCATGTGACCACAAACCAACCAATGACAGTCATCGTTGCATCCATTGAAACTCTAGCTATATAACAAAGTATATTATTTCGTATTTCTCGTCTCTACGTATAATCTATTTGCACAGTAAATTTTACGGAGTAGATTCAACTCCAATTGGTGCATGTCATTCTGTCACCGTTTCTACTCCAAACGGTGACAGAATGACACCAATTAGAGTTGAAGCTACTCCGAGAAATTTACTGCGCGCTTCCTTCATGTGATGTCTGTTTATTATTTAATTTATTTTTGCAAAGAAAGACCACTTTGTTAATTTCATTCAAAGTGAGAGATTGACACCTAAGCTCGAAATAAAAAAATTGTCAGAGACTTCCCAATTATAACTGAGATTCAAAATTAATTCATATGAAATAAGTTATTTAATATATAAAACTGGACGAAAATTGATTACAAATTGCAATGCTTATTTAGGCTTCTAATAATGTTTACACCGAATATAGTAGAAATAGCCGACACATGCACGTCTTAAATGTCTTATACCGCCCAATTGCACTGACTTTAATTTAATTTAATTAAAATGTCTTGTCTTCGCGTGCGGTAAGATATTGTTACGAAGTGTTTTTGTTTAAATGGTTTATCTTTAACATGCCGTAACCAAGGTGTGTTTATGTGAACAACTGAACCATCTTAAGATCTGTTTCTGAAAGTCTGTATGTAAAAATATCCGTGCACTGAATAGACTACAGTGTCTTACAAATGCTGTGTTCCTGTGATGAAAATGTGATTCGGAAAATCTGTGTTGAAACCATAACCAGCCGACAATTTAAAAAAATAATTGGTTTGATAATGTCTTTGAAATAGAGTCGAAGTATAGTACCTCTCATTTTGTCTTATCTTGTTTTTAACTTGAATATCTGACGATTTTCGGGTTATGTTTTATTCTTTATAGTTTGAAGTTGTATGTCAGTATTGTGTTTTCAGCTTGAGGTTGTTAAAAGTTCACTTGTTTTTGCTATCAAGCTTTTGTAAGTTAAACTCAGAAAACTTGAGCATCAGACGGGACTCGAACCAACAACCTTTCCAAGAGTGCTAGCTGTTTGATTAGGTGTAAATAGGTGTGAATATCATAAACAATCTCGGTCTACCATCTGAGTTCCAGTGGCTCAATGGTTAGAGCGTCTGGCTAGTATATAATAACATTTTTTAATAAGATTTTATTTATACCGCGCAAATTCAACTTTTAAGGTTTTCAAATGCGCCTTACAATAATTTTTGTCGTGGCCGAGTCGAAGGCATATTAAAGGCGCACAGGCAGCCGCCATACGACACATATCGGCCCAACAATTACAGCTAAGACCTAGGTGTTGGTTTTGTGGAGGGAGGAAAACTGGAGAACCCGGTGAAAAACCCTGGAAGCACAGGAGAGACCAACTAAACTCTACTCACACGAGTCTCAAGCTCGAGAACAGGGTTGTTCCCAGACGGTCACCCATCCAAGTACTATAACCCCGTCCAATCGGGCTTTACTATTGGTGAGAGGCAGCGCCCTAACAGCACACGCCAACCTATATTCAGAAGGTTGTATGCTCGAGACCCGTCTGGAGCTCAGAGTTTTTCTCTGAGTTTGACTACTAACACAGACAGCTTGTACAGGAAAAACAACTGAAAAAACCCGGTTTGAAGTTATTTAGATATTAAACAGCTGCGATTGTATATGTTTATCATGCAGTCTTTTGTGAATGCTGTTTAAACAAACGCTGGTATTAACTCGAGGATTTGTGTCGTGGTATATTGCTTGTAAAACCTTTCAGATGTGTGACTATTCAACACCAGTGACCTTCCGCATTCAAACTCGTTTCGGCAAGATCGCGTTAACAGCGATCTTAATTTTTCTTGACATGACCAACAGGTGCGTCACTCCCTTACGTTTATTCCTTTGCCTGCTGAGCTGCAAAACAGATGGACATAATACTAGACTGCTGTGTAGGCAGTGTGATACGACGAATATAGAAAAGCCGATAGTGTAAACAAAGAGAGTATTCAGCGTAGGGAGTGTTTTGGATGCAGCAAAATGAAAAGATGGTAAAAAGGCCAAGATTAGTTTTGATAACAAAATACTGACGTTTCTTGTGGAGCCCTTTATCAGCGTAACGAAGGGCTGCTCCCGGCCTCCCCTCGGAACATCAGTATTTTGTTATCTAATATAGAAAAGCGTTGAGGGTGGTTGACTGCTGTGATTTTTAATAACCAAATACTGGTATTTGAAGCCAAAAGACTTCATAAGACACGTAAACGTAGCGTAACTATAGTTATCAAGGGGGTTGGCTTGAAACGTCTGTATTTCGTTACCTGAAATTTTGTTGCCGTTTTTCACCTTTGAGATTTGCTGTAGTATATCCTAATTAGCAAAGACATGTATTTCTTTCTATTAACTGAGTAAATAATTATTACTAAGGCGAAGTTACGCTTACTGTTCAAAGCCATGTTAGGGCTTAAATATTTTTTGTACATGTCATTATATGCCCTGCGCTGTCATATATTAAAAATCTCCAGCGGCAAAGATTATAGGGTGTTTACAGACTGCCGATTAATAACAGTTTTTCCATTCATAATCCACTAAAAACATGGCGTTTTTATACCATATGATACTTACATGGCGTTCAATGGAAACTATATTTCGCAGAAAGATCATAAGATATAGGGGTGAAAGGATACTAAAAATTGATAAGAAAAAAGCTGTTATCTTTATTAAATTCACGTTGACATGTCTAACAATGTTTTGCTCTTGTCAGAACTCATTTAGGGTTGCAAAGGATCATGATAATACGTACAGCCGCCTTATTTGTTTGGCATGGTGGATTATGATAATGCATGTGCAACATTATTGGACATTGTGTACAACATTATTGATCATTATTCAAAATTGTATGCAACACTATTCAACGTCGTTTAACATTGTATGCAATATTATTCAACATTCTGTACAACACTAATACATACACTATTGAACATGCATTTGTTCAAATTTCACGCGGTTTTCTTTGTTATTCATAAGTCTTCATCTTCCATACAAACTGAATTCAATTGAATTGAATTGTCATAAATACACGATCTTTATCTGTATAAAGATCTGGGAAGTATACAGGAAAAGACAAAACCTTGTGAAATTTGAACTAAATTAGTTAATTACCTCGAAACTCGTATGTGGCTTAATGTCTCAGTTCTCGGTAATTAACTCTTACTTGTTCAACGTTATCCAACATTGCATGCATGCATGCATGTATGCAATATTATTCAACGTTATTTAACATTATATGCAATATTATTCAACATTGTGTGTCACATAATTGAACATTATTAGTTAACATTGTAAGCCACATTATAATTATATTTAACATTGTGTACAACATTTTAATACATTATTCAACATTATGTTCAACGTTATTCAACATTGCATGCAATGTTATTCAACATTGTGTGCCACATAATTGAACGTTATTAAACAGTGTGTACAACACTAATACACTATTCAACATTATTCAACTTTTTTCTCATTTATTTAACAATCAACATAAATTGTATACAGCATTATTCGACATTGTGTACAACACTAATACACTATTCAACATCATTAAACTTTTTTCTCATTTATTTAACAATCAACATAAATTGTGTACAACATTACTCAACATTGTGTACAATACACTATTTAACATTATTCAACTTTATTCAACAATCAACATTGTATACAACATAACAACATTATTCAGCATTGTATTTTTTATATTTTAATATAAAATATAAAATATTAGCCTCCCGCCTCTTCGACATTTTAAAGTGATATGAGAATCAAGGAATTTTTTTTATATGGCCTTATAGCGTGATCGATGGATTTTCTCCCATTGTTGCTCCCCACTGAGAAAGATGTGCAGATACCTGTATGAACTATGAGCTTGTATACAATGATCTTCATTGTTTGGCTTCGGATTAACTGCCAAGCCCTAGCTACACAATCGAGCACGCTGAGTCAGTTATTTTGATAATTTATCTCCATCTTATTAATTCAGCACTCTATACATACATATAGGCACATAACAGAACATACGGAATTCACAATTGTAGATTTTAAGCCAAGAAAAAGATGTTTCTGTCAATATGTTTTTTATACGCTTACAATCGCACACGCCGTTAATACCCGAAGAGACTCGACATATGAACGCTGTGTACATTTGTCCAAATACGTTAAATACAGGGCTAGGCAATCGCGTTTTGTCGGTGTATTGCAAATTCATAGTGTGTTTTCTATTGGAGAACTCAGAACTGGATTGTGTTTTGACTTTTGTCTGTGACCAATGTGTTCAAACTTGATTACAGCTTCGATAACACTTCAGTACCTTCACGTACTATATATAGCACTGTGATTTTGCAGTAGCCCGAGTGAACGCCTGACTAGGCGTCTTGTTAAGTCTTGAACAGCTTCGACCACAAGGAAATTATGCGAGCAAAACGTGTAAAAGCGCCAGGTAAAAGGATAAAAGACCAGGCCGGCCTTCCATCCTTTTACCTGGCGTTTTTACACGGCCGCGCCAGTGGATAGCGCACTGTAGCCTCGTACCCAGGCTCTTTACTGCTATCATACTCATCTGTTGGCATGGTGATATACGCAGCCAAAAAGACTGAGCACGAGTAACGCATGATGTCGAGAATAGTGTGCTGCCAACCTCGTACCCAGGGCCATTTGTAGGGAACTGGGCCAAGATGGGGAATAAAAACAAAATGGCGGGAACAAATGGCCCTGGTCTGATTGGTCAAGAGCTTATTGCATAAATGAAATGGTTTGATTTTGTAATTTTTTAAAAAAAAAAGTATTTTGGCCTTGTCAGGTTGGTCTTGCACACGGTGCGTGAATTATATTTTAAACCATGCAATAATTAGGTGTAATTAGGTATAATTACTGTTTAAAGGACTGAGTTCTAATTAAAAAAATGCGCAATGTACTGCGCATTTTGAGCTAGCCTCCACCAGGGCCATTTGTTCCCGCCATTTTGTTTTATTCGCCATCTTGGCCCAGTTCCCTACAAATGGCCCTGGGTACGAGGTTGGTGTGCTGCCGGGTGGCAGCAATAAGTTAAGGTACTCCATTTAAAGCTTCAAGCAACACATGTAGCCCTTGATTTCTCGTACATTATGGTTATTTGGCTTGAGAGTTCTTTTCATTTTGAGATATATAAGCAGTTTCAGATCATGTGCAAATCACAATCTTATTATATATAATATGTAATCTTATTAAGCTTCAGTAACAATAGTCAATTGTTTATTTTAAAACAGATGGTAAAACGCTTATAACGTGTTTGGTGTTCGGTTTGGACAGGACACCATGTAGCTGTTTATTTAGACGTCTACTGCTCAGGCAGGGTTTATTTTTGTTAGGAAGCAAAACTTAGTTAATCTTGTCTAAAATCTTGACTCTGAAACCGCAAGGAAAATACTGGAAGTTCATGGAAAAGCTTTATAATTGCGAAATTTGTGACTGTATTAACAATAGGGAGCTTAAAGGAGCAGTGTCACCATTTGCGCATCTTTTTTGCGCACATAGAAATAACAGAAATAGTTCTAAATCGGACAAGAAACCAGAGAAATGAATCAAATGATATTTACCTTCTAACATGTATGTATTTTAATCCTATTTTATCGTATACCGTGTAGCTACGATTTTAGCATCTTTCCATCACTCAAATTTAGTCAATGATAAGTAAATACGTTTGTGCTGACTATATTCCAGGTTTTCTGTGAACTACTTGATCCCTCGTATTTTCTCTTTTAGCCTGAATTATCGCGTCTTCGACCATGCGCCCCGCCAAGTGCGGCCGCCATCTTGGATCAACAAACTTGAAAACCTACAGGCTGTAGTTTTTCAAGTCAGTGCGTGATTATTGCGTGGGCTACGGCTTTGCGAGTGACACTGCTCCTTTAAGCAAATACGTACAACGCGAACGTCGACGACGAAAAACATACTTTATGTATTCAATACTACGTAAATGGTTTGTGGTTTCTGCTATATAGATATGGAAATTTACATTGCCGTCGTTTAACGCCGCCTCATAAATTGATCTTGAGTAATTGAATTATGAAAAAGAAATCAGCCAGGAGCAGGACATTGTCTTGCAACCATAAAATTCTTTTTTCTAGTTTTAATATATCTTTTGTTTTATGAATATTTGCGATGTTCAACATATTTTGTTCGTTTAATCTTGGTATAAAAAATACGCCGCTCACAACAAGTGTCTATTGTTTAAACGTTAATGCACAATAAGTCTGCTTTTTCAAAGCGGGCATGCTGTACTCGTTATAGTATCATGAAGTATTTGTATTGTTATATTTCGCTTATTTGATTAGCATGTGATTTAAAGCTTAGCGAGGTCAGTGGATTCCACAGATGTTCTTCCCTTTTTATGCGGAACACCGCAGAGATTTGCATAATTTACGAGCATGTTGAAAATTTATTTGGTTGCCCCACTGAGTGGACTAACCTATATGCATGCAGAATATACATTGCCCCAATGCAGAATCATCGCACATCGATACTAAAAAGGTTTCTGATTGGTTTAGGTCATCTAATCCAAACACCCTAACACTAATCAGTAGCGAGCATGGGAATGAATAATTAACAATGCATGTGATAGGTCACTTATCGTCAACAAGATGCCTGAGTCAGGCGTTGCACTTGGGCTACTGGCAAAGTGCGTAAGGTTGGCTTGGGTACACGCGTAAAAATCTCTGAACAATGTTGTAACAACTTGTTGACGTATGTGAACAACATTGATAAATGAACAACATTGTTCATCATTGTTTCAACCAGTTGTTACAGCTTGATGAAACAACAACCGTTGTTCACGCATGTTGTAACAACCGAAGAACGTGTTGATACATCAACCATGTTCACCATTGTTGTAACATTGTTGTTCGTCGTTGTTATTTCGTCATGCTGTTACAACATGTTGTATCATGTCCGAACAACGTTGTTGGCTATAAAAATGTGCTGTTGGAACAACTTGTTCATGACTGTTGATTTATCCCTGAACAAGTTGTTCGAACCATAAGTGAACAACTTGCTGACAACTTGTTCACAGCGAGCAGCACAACATTGTTCACGCCTGTTTGACAACCGTGAACAAGTTGTGCGTTTTTACGCTTGTAAAAAGATACTGATTGATCGAATGCTGAATGTTTTGCATACTTCACACTGCATGGTGAACATATTTACGATCAAGACAGTTGTCAGCCACATCTGATCGCTATTAAACTACAAAATCAGTCAGTCTCTTTCGAAATCTACCAACAACGTGCAAGAATACCTTGATCAAAAGGCAAAGGTCTACCACAGTAGCCCGAATAATTAGAAAACCCATTCGTATTTGGTAGGTCGTTACCGCCAATGCAAGGCACTCATATCCAAATCTCTGACTGATCTGATTACGTGTTCTTATGACCTAGTGCATAGTAAAAAAATCCTCAATCTAGTGACTGTAAGTTCATTCTTAATGGTTGGCGGGGGGGTGGGGGGGGGGGGGTGATATCTCACAACGTGTGATAAAACTAGCAGTTAGCATGCATCAGTTTCGCAAAGCATGATGCAATAATTGGCATTTTGCGACAGCGCCAAGATAACGGAGCCGAAACTTAGACTTGGCCTACCATAGGTAGCCCGAGTAATAAAACAATAACAACAAAAATTAATGGCTGGGTAGTAGAAACAGTATAGCTGATTACTGCTGGCTTAAACATACAAAAGTATAGTATAGAAAAATTAACGATAAACAGTTCTAATATAGCAGCACAACCTGGCTACGCCTCGTTGGCTATCTGCAAATAGACAACTCAGGCTGGTTGCCAAGTTGTTCAATATATAGCGAGTGGCGCAACCAATAAAATTGGCTTGAGCATCCGGAGTATACTAAGCAGTGTATTTCCACAAATTACATAAGGTATACGACTCAGATTAGATATTTGTTATCCAGTTGTAAGTGCAGATTTATTTGCCCCTGGGAAAACACAGAGATCATGTCTAACATACATAGCATTTTTTGAACGCATAGCGTGACTAGTGACTACTGTCTTTTCTAAAGTCTAAAGTCTGAAGCACTCATCGGGCTCACTAATGCGGTTTCGTGTGGGTGGGCAGGCGCTATGGCAGGTCTGAGTGAGTGGGTTACAAGGGCCTGCGACATACAACGCGTCGCTGTGGTGGTCGGGCACTTGAAACAATATCACGATATTAACAAAGTTAAAGATAAATTTCGAGTGTGGTTAAGTAAGTTGAGGCCGCCTTTAAGTCTTTTGTATTTTTGTATTTTTGTACTGACACCTGCTGCCGAAATTGCACGCTACCTTAGCCTACCTAAGTTATTGGACGACAATCGAAATCTTGCTCTTTCTCCGACTGAGTCAAGAAGGTCGTACGTTGCCGTGAACCTGGTCATTTGTTCCGGTGTATACATGGTGTATAATACCCGGTTGACGGTTGCATCGCTGAATCATTCGCTATTTGTTAAATGGACGGGAGTAATACCATAGAAGCACCATCTATAATTTTGTTTCAGATTCAGCAGGAAAATTGGACTCATTTCGCATAGCTAGTAATTGGAATTCTCGATGTAGCCTCCAAGCAGACAATTTATTCTCACGCCTTTATCGAGACCTCTGCATTTTGCCTTTTTTTTGTGAGAAGACAACGGTTGTTGGCCAAGAAAAGGACGCCAGACGGCGGTCGTAATATAGTTGTCGCTGACTTTCCTTTAATATATAACAGTCTTTGTAGTTCAGAATTTTGCAAGTACCATAACGATATCTCTTTAGTCGTCTTCCTGTGTGCACAATATCTCAAGGGGTAGTTTGTTTGAGTTGGTAGCGAGTTTGAGATTGGTTTAAGTATTGTTTGACTTACTCTCGAATGGCTACGGTGCCTGGGTATATATGCTTCAGAGTTGAGATCACGATTTCCGCTACTAGGTGTACACGCCTGAACCTGTACAAAACTTTAAAGTGGACTCAATTGCAAAGAAATGATGCGAAAGAAACATGCAGTAACTTGTTCGACATAATTTGCGCACAATGAACATTTGGCTTCTTCAGCGACGTAGCCAGGATTTTGAAAGGGAGGGAGCCGAAATCAAAATATATTTTTAGGGGGGTCTGGGGGCATGCTCCCTCGGGAAATTTTGAAATCGAGAGTCGCTGAAATGCCATTTCCTGGCTTTTGAAGGAAGATTTTACAGACTCCAAAGGCCAAAAGACGTCATAGAAAATACTCAAAACACGCAAACGCCACATAGATACCCAAAATGCATACACTCAGTCTAGATTGAATACACTGTTTACAGTTTATTTCCTGACATAATTCATATTGCATCAGTTTTGTAGTTACATGTCTGTTGTTTTATATCTAAAGGGGGGTTCCCCCTGGCTACGTCCCTGGGCTTCTTTACACTTATGGATGACATATTAGAGTTATGATGAAGGAAAATCGCGAGTGTGGTAAATTTATTTTTTAAGACCCGACTAGGTCTTAAAGTTACATTTCAGTTTGCATTTGTCCATCTAAGTATTATTATAATAGATTAAACTGCGAAAGATTTGCAACAAAACAACAATGGATTTCAACAATGATGTACTTACGTAATTCCTCGTCCAGTTTTCTGAGCAGGCTACATACACATGAGCAAGTTTTTTGCTTGCCTAAAAGCTGGCATAACCAAGTTTTGATCAAGACTTAATTCTAGTCAAGGATAAACTTATTAGTTTGTATGTTACACAGAAGAAAATAAAGCTTGGGATTGTGAAGAAAGACTTGGTCTTTTTCATTGTTAGGCTTAATATGAATGTCATCTTGGATTTAATCCTTCCTCCATTTTGACACTTTCAAGTATAAATTGAATACCTTTTTTTTTAAATTGTGGTGCGGTCGGTGTGTGGTCCCATGAGGTTAGTTTAAATTTTGATGAAATTTTATCGTTAGTTTTTAGTTCCAAACTCTAAAATTGTTCCACAAGTGGTTTTTGTATAGAGAAATTCCTATTTTGACGTCACTTCCGTCAACTTTAACGGCAAAAAAAGTCCATGAAGGTGAAATTTTACGAAAGGAAGATATATTACAAATCTACTCAGAAGATTCCAAATATCCTAAATATGTAAAATTCCCAACCATGATATAGGCATTTTAAAGAAATATACCAAATGATTTTCCGTATGTGCTTAAAAACACAGCAAAAAGGTGTGATAAGTTCCCGTTTTAAAAGCGACTTAACGAAATAAAATTGTGTCTAAATACTTCTTGTGTTCTTCCCTGCTCGACTTTCGAAAAGCTAGAAAAACACTCGCCTAGAGGGTCGTGTTTTTGTTACGCTTTACTCAATTTTTTTTTCTACGAATACATTAAGCATTTGTTGAGCCTTTTATTTTTGCCGAAGCTTCTCACAGTTCAAGCCCTTTTAACCAATTCTTTTTTTGCTTATTTATGGCTATATAATACGTTGTTTATTTCAAGCTTTTTTTGCTTTTAAATAAAATACGACAAAAGTGCTTTCGATTTCTGTGTTTGGATACTCTGATCCTACACGGTTTTTGACCAATCAGAGCTTGCGAAGAAAAATGTTATTTTATAAAATGGGTAATTCTACCAAGAACTCTCCCATGTTCACAGTCGGAGATGTCGTGACACAAAATGATTGTGCGTGATAATTGTTGTACACTTTCCTCGCTGCCTCGAGATAAATTGCATTGCCAGAGTTAAGGCCATGTCACATGAGGCAATTTTCCTTGCAAATTGCAACGCGATTTTTGTCGAAAAAAATATTGCAAGTGGCAGGAGGTTGTCAGACGAACGGTAATTTCGTGGTTTTCTTTATCTTCAGACCGCAATGTAAACAAAGCCGCCATCTTGAATTACACAACAACTCTAATTCTCCCTGATTTTCCCTGATTCTGTCGTATTGTGATCTGTTCTTTCTCAAAAAATAGCGAAACAAGTCAGTGGGGGTGTCACGCGCTTGTAGCGTTGCGAAAAGTAGAAGCTGCTTCTACTTTCTCTGTGACTCGCAACGCAATTTTTCGTTGCGAGACTAGTTGCAAACATGGGGTGTCACATGTTGCAAGGAAAATTGCCTCGTGTGACATGGCCTTCAAGAAATTTTTTTTTGAGAATAGATTAGAGTCGAAGCTCTCGTATAAACGACCACCTCGGGGGTGCGATGATCCTCGGGGATGTGGTAAGAGAGCTTATTAAAAACAAAGAAAAGTTTAGTTCGTAAATCTCAAAGTTATGAGAACTAGTACTGTATTATGTAGTCTGTCACTCTGTTCATCGCCTGTCAGCAATCAAGATTAGATCACGGTTTTCGGTCGACTGGGACATAAGGACTCACGACAAACCCAAAGCTCCGACAAGCTGCAACCGAGACCTTCGCGATTCCGACGTCACAAATGGACGGTTTGTTCAATTAGTAAACATCTGTGATGGTGAGTGTGTCTGTGTGTGTGTGTGTGTGTGTGTGTGTGAAACTTTAAATTATGGACTAGTCAACAACTTAATGCAATAATGTCCGAGTTGAAAATTTGATTCCTTCAACCTCGTCGAAGCTCGTCATAAAATGGAACATTGGAATGCGCTGATTGCGAACCTCATTCCTTCTTTTGTTGTTCACGGTGTTTCTTTTTGGTTGTATAGGGGGATTTCTCGATGAGAACTGTATGTAACTGCGCAACCGTGCGTTGTTTTGTCTTCCATCGTTCGTTCAACGCGCGCGCAAGACGCATAAATCATATTGTGTCGGCTAATCTGTTTGCTAGTGCGAACGAAATGGCACAATTATGTTTGTCGTCTCCACTGTTCACACGTCGCGCCAATTTGATCGGCCAATTTGATTGCACCTACAGATATATAGCTATACTCGCCACACTACACTCCAGTGTCTCACTCGGATTGTACTGCCGCTTATTAACCGAAATATCCCTCGATTTTAGAATCCGCGTTTTATGCGGGGATTAACAATAAACAAGAACACAAATCAGACAGCTGTCTGTCTATACATGGAACAAAACTCGAAAACTTTCAGTGATTTGAAAAGAATCTGGCGTTTTTAACATACAGTCAAGATTAGTGTGCTATATATAGTAAGTTCGAGAGGCTGTGCATGCATGGTTTAATAAAGGTATTTCGTGTAGCAATCTTGGTTACGCATTTTGGCTGCTCCTATAGTTATTCTGCTCCGTATCCATCTGCGATGTCACTCGCAGCCGTTATTTTACATAAATTGTGTAAACAGTATTTTGCGTTGTTCGCCTGTTTATTAAAATCCGCCGAACTCTTTCGGTTCGTTATATTGCCTTTTCTTTTATACGTCAGCTATTGTATTTTCCTTTGATATATACTGTACGATGTGGCTTTAATACCGTATGATTGGGAAGTATTTGTTTAGTAATAGAACTCCTTTTGGCCGAATGCAAACACGGGGATTGCTCTTATTTGCACAGTATAGCTAAATCTAATCTCAACGTAGCCGTTCAGGTGGCGAATTTGCATAAAAAAGGAATACTCAAACGACGTCAAGAAACTGTCGACTACGCTGTACAAACACGAACTTCTTGTTGTATAAATTCAACGAGATGCTCTTTGAGAGTTTGTCGTCTTAATTACAACCACGGTCATGTCAACGGTTGCTTTTTAACTTCTTTTATAACAAGCGGATATGTGAAACAAATCAACGACAAATAATGGGGTTTTGGATAGCTGCATTTGAGAGAAATCGGAGATATACTTGTCGCTAACCGGATACTTATTTTTTGAAGTTTGACCTAAGGAAGCTATGGTGCTTTAGTTGAAGACCAAGTGGTTAAGTCTTTGTTCTGCTTCGCTTGTTACATGTTTCGCAAGCGGTTATTTAAACCGAGTGGGTCGAGTGGAGCGGGCTCTGCTTTTGAAAGACAATATTGCTTCGTAAATTAAAAATTTGTGTACATTGGCTGTCGTGACTAGATTGCTGTTTGTTCTTCGTGTTTTGATACAAGTGTCTACCAGAAACACCAAGCTATACTTCGCTTCTCGGTTTTATACACTGAACTCTAAAGAAACTCTTGTGTTTGGATATAAAGTAACGGTCGAGGACGAGCTTTTCTATATAAACTCCAGCCGCTAAGCCGTCTCCTTGGCGATGAAACGCCATGCGTTCGCGAGAAAGTCCGAAGGCAAGCCGTCGAGTGGTTATGTTTTTGGTGTAAACAGTCGGGTAAGATAACTATGTTTTTCCACATTGTTAACATGGAGTGGATATAGTTCATGCAGGTTAAATAAAAACTAAAGTCGTTAACGCTGGACGTAGAAGCTATTTACATGAGCCCAAGCTGTCCCGGGCTATAGTTCGGGTCACGAAATATTCTTTCGTCGGTCGCGAGAAGAGATTTGAATTATCGTTAGGATTCGTTTACATCTAAACTAAACCAATTTGTTTTTGCAAAGTTAGTTTATGTTTTATTAAAACAACAGTACGATTCTAATCAGACGAGTTTGCGCATGTTAACCGCGAGTTACCTGGCGGGTTGTGTAATATTTGAGAAGATTATCAAGCAACGAAAGTGACATAAAGCAACGAATATAGAAAACTTATCCCGCTATGCCGAGTTACCCGCGGGGAAAAGTGTTTATATGGGGAGATGTTTATTCCACCTTGCCGAGATCCCGGCTGCCAGTGCCAAGTTCTCGCAGGGCGAGTTTACTCGTCTGTCTCATCTTTAAGCCTGGTTCTCATATGTCGCCGATCGTCGCCGACCCGTGATTTAGATGCATGTTAAGTAAAAGAATAAAAGCACTGCTTTTCTGCATTGTTCTTTATTACTCAACATGCTGCTGCACGATTCAGACAACCGACTACGGCTACGGTAGAAAGTTTAACAGAGGTATTAAATGGTGGTGTATTTATACATTCAAATTTTAAGATACACAATCGCGCGGACTCGTTTTGTTCTTAAATTCTTGAAGAAAAACACTTGTTCAATCTGTTAGTCGCAAGAATACGGCTAAGCTTACCCAAGCCTTCTGTAGTGATTCAGGTTCCGCGTTGTCTTTACAACGAAAAAATGCTTTTTCTGCGTTGTCAACAGAGTCACGACGGCATGAAAATTACTCTTGGGACCGTCATTTGCAAAAGCTCTTTGTATATGACATAAAATTCTATTGTTCAAACGCGTTGCCGTAGTCGTAGTCGTTGTGTTTTCTTAAAGTCCCTAGTGTTTGCCCTACCGACCGGGAACTCGTCAGAGTAACTCAACCAGGCCACTCGCCTTATGTATATTCTTGTCATCGTCTCTTTAATACTGAAGAATGATGCAGGTCATGCACTTGTTAGAGTTTCTTAATCCATAGTCAGACAGTGTGCTCTGGGAACTTTGTCGCGCGCGGTTTGTTATCTCCCACATATATTATATGTTTAATTACTCTTATTGTTCTATGGTGTCTTCATGTCTTTTAAATCAATTGGACAGCGTATCTTCTGAAGTCAGTGTGTGTAATTAATCGCCTTACTTTATCAAATTGTTTAAACGACGTGACACGACGCACGTCATCAGACACGGGATAATGGACTAATATTAAGTGTTCGGCTATATTGAAAATCAAACTTGTACTTTTGTGTTTTGTGATACAGATCACAATGTAATGTAATGTAACATTGGTAATGCCTGTAATGGAACTCATTCCTTCCTGAGTTGGCCCAAAACAGCTCCTTTATTGTTTTTCTCTGTCTAACGCTGGATTTCAGTTCCACTAGGCGTAAAATGTCGCGCGCTCGACTTTTCAGGAATGGGTTAATGCTGCCTATAGGACGAGAGTGCCTGAACCAGCCAAAACGTCCACCTTCATTGTTTTACTTTGTCTAACGCCAGAATATTTTACTCATCAAAGGAAGAACCCTCAGACATAATGAGACATTCTAGGCAGCAACGGGTACAAAGTCCAATAATCGTTATGGATAATTGTATTTATAATCTATATAGTCTGGTGTTAGTTTTAACAGGATTACTCTAAGGTGTTGCATGTAGAGAATATAATTTTAATCAGGTGCTGTATTTTGTTTATGTGGAAACGCCTCGTTATGCAAGCGTCTATTATACACTGTATACAGTGAAAAATTTTTCAAGCGGTGCAATCTCGGTAACGGCCATCATAGCGCAATCGGCGCAGAACGCTGAATAGTCTAAATTTTCAAGATTGCCCGCGAGTTAAATTCCCATCCGGAAGATGTTTGCGTTTTGCGCAAGTGAGCAAGTGATACGGATTACCGTCACTCTCAGAAGTTTTCTTTGGCGAACTGCTATAAGAAGTATTAACACCGCGTTTGTTATTTCAACGTCGAATTTCAGTCGAATTTATTAATTGTTTTTATTTGAGTCGTGGAGCCTGAAAACGATTTCTTGAAAACATAGCGCCGAATTGTCACAGACAGAAGACCATAATTCGATCGACGCGTAACTCGAACACGCTGCATTTAATATCATCGCATTATCCGTCTGACTCAGACTCAGACTCAGACGAATTTCATTGTCCAATTTAATCGCGTTATATACGTCGCAGTTTCGTCGAATAAAATTCAGGCAAGTAAATTCGTCTGAATTAAAATTCATTTAAGCCTGGTTCAGCGTCAGGTGCGGATCATGGCGCATTCTGTATAGTAGTAAATAGTGGACCATTATGTGTATTGTCATGAATTTATTGATTTATGTACGGGGTTTGCCTAGTTGGGACCTCGTGTCCGTTCGCTAGCCCCTTATCAAACTCATCTTTTACTGTTTGTAATGTATTGTGATCTGTTGTTATTATTGTAGTACTGTATTACTTAGTGAGTTTCATTAAAGCTTCTATTATTATTATTATTATTGTTTCATGCATATAGTTGTAATTGTTGTAATTCAGTCGCCGACTGTCGCCGATCCAGTCTTACAACAATTACGATTTAATGGAAACGCGAGTTGTAATTGTTGTAATGCAATTGTAGAAGTTGAACCGAGTTCAACGCTTCTACAACAATTACAACAGTCGCCGATGCAACAACAGTTAATGGAAACATCAATCGCCGACAGTCGGCGACTTTTCGCTAGGGTTTTGCAAACTAAAAGACCAAATTCATTACAAAAACCAGCCAAATCCTTTCAAAAAAATCTCGATTTTGGTAAAGAAGTCTACCAAATGACTAAGTGGAAGCCTTGAGCGCCAAACTCCGAACTCAACGTTCGCAAATGTCCTTAAACGTTCACGAAACATGAGACTCAAAGCGGCAAAATTACTGCACTTGTAAATACTGCATGCTATAGTATTGTTATATATCCTGTAAGAGTGATTACAAACAAACTTTTAGTCTTCCAATTTGTTTTTGAATACCATATTTAGCTCATTTAAGCATTTTAAAAACTGAGAAGTCCTGAGTTCGAGCGAATCGTCGATTTGAATTACAACAGTTACAAATATATATGGAAACACGACTGTTGTGAAATATCGCAAGCAATCGCCGACTGAATTACAACAATTACAACTATATATGCAAACCAGGCTTTGGCCTTTGTTGTGCGACGTTTATCACAGGCCTAAGGTTCCGACTTGTAGTGTTGACTTGGGCTTTCTTCAGAGCTACTAAAGTCTGCTAAAAACTAGTACTTGTCATTCATATGCAGCTGATATCAGTATATTCGCATACATCGCTTGCTATATCTGTTCAGTTTTCTCTATATATATCTGCCTTTGCATGCTGTATATTAGAATTTTTATCTTCGGAATTCCTTTCTGACCCAATATAGACCTCTCACTGCCAGATTATGGTTTGACCGTTACAGCGTCCCATGGCTATAGGTACATACGTCATTATATAGAATGTTTTGTCTTAGGAACTCAGAAAAGAATTTACACGAGATCAAAAAGTCATTAATCATTACGTTCAACTGTTTTGGAAGAGTAATAACTAGTATGTCGGTCGGAACACCTGTAGGAAGGAGGTTCGAACGTGGACGAATCTTTGAAATTAAGTCGCGTTTAAAAACTTCAATTATCTCATTCACTATAAAAGAAATAGCATGTACTATCTTTTAATAGTGATATTCTAATGTCGTGTTATCCTTAGAGAGTATTGAAAGGTTGATTTATTGCCTGGGTGGGAACAGTCGAGTAGCTAGCTAGCTTGTCAACTTTTCTATTTCTTTAAGATTTTAACATGCCGTACTGGTATAGGCTATCAAAATAAGCAACCGTATTTGAAGCCGAATTTCATGCATGTGCACGCAGCTCTTTTCTCCCGTGCATCCTAACTGCATGAAGAACTGACCAAAAAGACGCATAAGTTTTAAAAAGACGTGGATATGCCTAAAGTTATAATCTTAACGTCTGTTTAAAGTTGCATGCTTGTTAAGTAAACTGTATAATTATTGAACTATAGTTGCTATAAATATCAATATACTGTGGTTGCCAACATCCGTCATTTATATACATGCATGCATACATACAATATCATGTGCTACATATACTTGTACTAGAAGTAAACTTCGAGGATTATATATATATATATATATATATATATATATATATATATGAAATTAATAACTGGACACGGTTACACTTTTGACATTAGTTTATTGCATACAGTTCTGTTTCGTACAGGCGAACCTGCACTCATCAGCGCTAGACTACGTGTGAGTCTATGTGGTCTAGCACTGATGAGTCACACGTAGTCTAGCACTGATGAGTGCAGGTTCGCCTGTACGAAACAGAACTGTATGCAATAAACTAATGTCAAAAGTGTAACCGTGTCCAGTTATTTCATATATTTGTTCTACCGATGGTATCGAGCACTCTCGAAACACAAACACAAGATCTCTATTTGATTGATATATATATATATATATATATATATATACTTGTTGAAATATATTCTGAACTTCCAAGATATATATGTATATACATTGCTGTATTGGTTTTTATATCATAAAGTTATGGATAGAAACTTTTTTCATCATTCAACAGATCTTTAGGAACACTATTTTATCTGTATTGTATATTGTATGTAATAAAAAGCTTATTTCAACAGCAGTTTAACAAAATACAATATACACATGTATATATATATATATATATATATATATATATATATATATATATATATATATATATATATATATATATATATAATAATAAGTAATATTGGGCATTTCACTCGATTACATAGCATGTTCTAGGGATTTTAGGTGAAGGAAAATTCGATATCTTTCTGAACTTCCGACGACTCATAAAGGAAGTCATTATAGTATTGAGTGGTTATATTTTTGGAGGAAACCGTTAAGACATGCATAGACAACTGTATACTTTGGCAGCGCGTTATATTCAGTTCAGTTTCATCCGTTTCCAAACATGCACTATATTGATCGTTCGTTTTATCACTCTTTAATTAAAGTTTTATAAAGCCGTTATAGCCAGACTGCGTACTTGAAGCTGTCAGTGTCCGATGACACATGAAGTTTCCTTGTCGCTTTATTTGACATCAAATATAAGTTTCTTTTCAGTCAGGTTATCTTTTTAGTTGATCTTATACTCGTGAAACATGATATAAATTACTACACCAAAAAATTAAAATCCTGTAAAAGGGATTAACAGGAGTTGAGGTTTATAAACTTCGAGAGGTGCTTATACCTTTGTGAATCAGTAATATATATGTATATATATATATATATATATATATATATATATATATATATATATATATATATATATATATATATATATATATATATATATATATATATACACACTCAGCCATTGTTCTACAATACTCAGCCATTGTTCTACAATACTCAGCCATTGTTCCACAATACTCAGCCATTGTTACACAATACTCAACCATTGTTCCACAATACTCAGCCATTGTTCTACAATACTCAGCCATTGTTCCACTATACTCAGCCATTGTTCCACAATACTCAGCCATTGTTCTACAATACTCAGCCATTGTTCCACTATACTCAGCCATTGTTCTACAATACTCAGTCATTGTTCTACAATACTCAGTCATTGTTCTACAATACTCAGCCATTGTTCCAGAATGCTCAGCCATTGTACAATACTCAGCCATTGTTCTACAATACTCGGTCGTTGACCTATAATACGCAGCCATTGTTCTACAATACTCAACCATTGTTCTACAATACTCAGTTATTGTTCCAGAATGCTCAGCCATTGTATAATACTCAGCCATTCTACAATACTTGGTCATTGACCTATAATACTCAGCCATGTTTCTACAATACTCAGCCATTGTTCTACAATACTCAGTCATTGTTCTACAATACTCAGCCATTGTTCTACAATACTCAGCCATTGTTCCAGAATGCTCAGCCATTGTACAATACTCAGCCATTGTTCTACAATACTCGGTCGTTGACCTATAATACTCAGCCATTGTTCTACAATACTCAGCCATTGTTCCAGAATGCTCAGCCATTGTACAATACTCAGCCATTCTACAATACTCAGCCATTCTACAATACTCGGTCATTGACCTATAATACTCAGCCATGGTTCTACAATACTCAGCCATTGTTCTACATGCAGCCTTTGTTCCACAATACCCAGCCATTACTCTACAATACTCAGACATTGTTCTACAATACGCAGCCATTGTTCTACAATACTCAGTCATTGTTCTACAATACTCAGTCATTGTTCTACAATACTCAGTCATTGTTCTACAATACTCAGCCATTGTTCCAGAATGCTCAGCCATTGTACAATACTCAGCCATTGTTCTACAATACTCGGTCGTTGACCTATAATACTCAGCCATTGTTCTACAATACTCAACCATTGTTCTACAATACTCAGCCATTGTTCTACAATACTCAGCCATTGTTCCAGAATGCTCAGCCATTGTACAATACTCAGCCATTCTACAATACTCAGCCATTCTACAATACTCGGTCATTGACCTATAATACTCAGTTATTGTTCTACAATACTCAGTCATTGTTCCACAATACTCATGCAGCCTTTGTTCCACAATACCCAGCCATTACTCTACAATACTCAGACATTGTTCTACAATACGCAGCCATTGTTCTGTAGCCAAATGGCACAATCGCCAGTTCAAGCTCGCGGGCCATGCAACACATGATACTTTAACAACATCTGGGTCGACAGTATGCCAAGATAATATCTATTGTTCCAATCTTGCATGCATGAGTGACATCGTATCAGCACACGTAAAAATTTCACACATCTTGTCAACATATGTGTTCGCGACTAGCTAATTGTTACATGCAAGTTTGTGAACATGTTGTAACAATGGCGTTATTTCCTGACATGCTTGTTAATGACAACAACTTGTTATAAACTTGCGAACAACAAATGTTTCAACAAACCGGAGCAACCGGTGTCAATGCATTTTGATCCCAGCTGGTTGGCAGGTGGTGTGATAGTGGATAATTTCCTAATCAACCAATGAAAATTATTTAATTTGCTAAATGCGTCCTCTTGCTCAGAGGTTGCCTGTGGAGCAAGATACTTATTTATACTGGATAACCTAAACTGCTCTCGTTTGACGTCCAGTAAGCGGGCCATCTCTTATTGGTCCAGTGTTACTTCAGGAAGAAACCAGAGTAAACTAAACTAACTTTATTTAACCCTATCAGTCATATTTAAACTGTTCTCGCTAGAGGTCCGGTAAGGACCATCCCTCATTGGTCTAGTGTTACTCCCGGAGGAACCCTGTGATGTTTGGTAGAGTCAAACTGAACGCACTCATATGCGGACAATGTGAAATTTTAATCAGATAACTGAACTGAGCGTGTGTCGCAGATGTGAATTAATCTGGGTCGAAACTGGGTCGCAGATGTTTGGTAGCTTTCCTTGCTCGTGTGTACGATGAACAATTTTTTCCCCAAACAGTTTCCTTGACAATTTATAATTGCTCGTGTGTACGGTTGGACAAGTTTTCCTTGACGGCAATGGTCGCGTAATAAGCTTCGGAGATGATCTTGTCAAGTTTTCCTTGACGACTATGCACACGAACAATTTTCCTTGTTCAAAAGCTGGCATGACCAGTTTTTGAACAAGGCTCCTTGTCAAGGAAAAACTTGTCGTCAATTTGTGTCGTACACACGAACAAATAAAACTTGTCAAGGAAAACTTGGTCGTCTGTGCGGCGCTTTAACTGCTAGCTAGCAACCATTACAATATCGACCAAACAAATTCCCTGCCTTTATCACTTGAATTCTTTTTAAGATCGGTTTTATTCTAAAGATGTCTTGTAAGCCGTAAAAACATTCCCATGTAATGAATTTTTGGTATTCTTATCCTTAAATTATAATTGTAAATTTTTCATATATATGTAATTCAGTCGTACGACTGCGAGATGTATATTTTATCGAACGATTTATTCATTCATTCATTCATTCATTCATTCATTCATTCATTCATTCATTCATTCATTCATTCATTCATTCATTCATTCATTCATTCATTCATTCATTCATTCATTCATTCATTCATTCATTCATTCATTCATTCATTCATTCATTCATTCATTCATATATTATCAATTTCTTTTTCAGGCACATTTTCGCCAAGCTGTCGCCTTACAGTGTATGGGAAAATATCACGAAGCACTGGCGGCCTTTGCGTCGGCCATAGCCCACGATCAAAAGAGTCAGCAGTTATTGGCAGGGTTGATAGACGCAGCGCTCAAGTCGCCATTAAAAGGTTAGTGTGAAAACCACTAACTTATTTATAGTTATTAAATTTTCTATATTAAAATTTTTATTTTGATTATTTTTTTCTTTAGAAAATATCGAGAAAATTTTCGCGCGGCTGAAGCAAGTCAATATGGACCAAAACCCTTTCGTCGTGGTCTCCATAATAGGGCAGGAGCTCCTGAACGCAGGTCACGTCCAGCCCGCGATTACTTGTTTGGAGAATGCGCTGAAGATTGGGACGGTTGGTCTACGCATGCGTGGCTCCGTCATCTCTGCTCTGACGAGCGCTTATTGGAAAATGGGTAACCTGGCTCGGTCGATTGAGCTCATGGAGGAAGACTTGGATATCTGTAGATCCTTGGCTGATCACGACGGTGAATGCAGAGTTCTAGGAAATCTGGGCAACTCGTATTTTTCAATGAAGAAGCACGACGAGGCGTTGACCGCCCACCGTAGTCAACTCATGGTTGCTTCGAAATCGAAAAACAAGAAAGCGGCCGCGACCGCGTTGAGTTCTATGGCCCATGTTTATGTGTCCATCGGCGATTATCCAAATGCTATTGACAGTCATAATAAAGCCATTGAGTTTCACAGACAGTTGAACGACCTCCTGGGAGAAGCGCATGCGCTGGGCAGCTTAGGAGCTGTGTACCTTTTAGCTGGGGATTGTGAAAATTCTGTAAAGTGTCACGCGGAACAATTGAAGTTGGCGAAGAGTTTGAAGAACGACACGGAGACGGCGCTGGCGTATAGCAATCTCGGCAGTGCGTACAACCAGAAAGGAAACTTCCAAGAATCGGCCAAATTGCACGGCCATGTTCTGAGAATTGCCGAAGCGAATTCCGACGCGTCGCTCGAAGGGCGCGCATGCGCTGGCCTGGGTAGTGCGTATCGAGCCATGGAAGATCTCACCAAGGCTTTGATGTACTACGAACGACAGCAAACCGTTGCGGTCAAACTAAAGGATCGAGTGATGGAGGGACGAGCTTTGTCGAACCTGGGGATTATCTACTTGGAGAAAGGCGAGTGTCTGCATGCGTTGAAGCTTCATAAAGTACACTTGGCTATCTGTCAGGAGTTTGGAGACCGTGCTGGACAAGGACAGGCCTATGGTAACATGGGATGTGCTTACAGCGCGCTCAAGAAGTACGAACAAGCCATCAAGTTTCACCAGAAGGAACTCGAGATATCCAAGGAGGTCGGTGACGTCACCTCGGAGGCCTGTACCCATGGTAACCTCGCCGTCGCGTATCAGGGTCTCGGAAATGCCGACGAGGCCCGAAAGCACTACGAGCAACATTTGGCGACTTCTCGCAGTAGCGGTGATACTCACAACGAAGGTGTGGCACTTTTTAACCTGGGAAACTTCTATAGCTCCAGTGGCAGCTTCCGCAAGGCGATGGCATTTTACGAGAAATATTTGACGCTGTCGCAATCTACTGGCGACCAAAAAGGCGAAAACAAGGCGTGCCATAACCTGGCTTTCGCCCATTTTTCTCTTGGGAACCTCAAGGAGGCTGTGAAACTATATGAACGAAACATTGACTTAGCCCGTGCTGTTAATGATAAGAATACTCTGGCGCGAGCTTATTGTAACTTGGGTTTGATCTACAAAGACTTGGGTGACTACCAAAACTCGCTCATTTGTCAGAACAACTTTCAATCGGTCTCGCAAGAGACGGGACACTTGGTGGGGGAATGCCGAGCACTCGGGAACATTGGGGATGTTTATGTCAAGACGAAACGTACTCGTGAGGCGGTTGGTTGCTATGAGAAGCAGCTGAGGATGGCTGAACGTTTAAAGGACAAAGGTTTACTTTGTCAAGCTTTCGGTGCTCTGGGACATGTTTACAAACTTCTCGGCAAGTTGGATAAAGCGATGGTGTGCCATTCGAAGGAGTTAGTCATTCGCCGTGAGTCGAACGATTTAGCTGGACTATTCAAAGCACTTGATCACATGGGTACTGATTGTTCTTCGTCGGGAAAATACGACGAGGCCTTCGAGTACTTCTCGGAACAACGCTTAATCGCCGACCGGGCAAAGGACACGCATTTACAGGCCAGAGCGTGTGGGAACCTGGGTCTAGCGAAGTTGGGTAATGGAGAGTACCGAGACGCTATGAGATACTTTAGTAATCAGATTGAGTTGCTGGAACGTATCGTGCCAGGCTCCTTGGAGTTAGGCCGAGCGCAAGGGAACATGGCGGAATGTTTGTACATGCTCGGTGAACACGAACAAGCGAAAGAGAAGTACGAGTTGTACCTGGCAGCAGCCAAGTCCGCCGCTGTCCCAGTTGAACAGGACAAGGCGTATCGTGGACTCGGTAATACGTATAGGGCCTTGGGGAATTTACAGCAGGCCTTGTTTTGTTTTGAAAACCGTCTTGTGTTTGCTCATGAATTGACGGAAAGCTCCGCCAAGAGTTCGGCTTACGGCGAGCTAGGAAACTTGCACAGGACTATGGGTAATTTTGAACAGGCTGTGGCATGTTATGGTCAACAACTGAAGTTGGCGAAGGAGTGTAAAGACTTGGAGAGCGAGAGTGACGCAGAGTGTGGCCTTGGAGAGGTAAGATGATAACTGTGCGCTTTAAATGTTTGCTTTGGAAACTGTATACACACGGAAACTATAGACCCTTTTGCAATCACGTGAAATCGGACGCCATCTTGGTGCCAAAAACAAACATGGTTGTCAGAAGTTTGTCAACGGTGTTGCTAACCGAAAAATCAACCAAGATGGTGGACGTGACGTCACGTGCAAACGACCTATAGAGATGCACATTGTGCGTTTCTTCACGTGAAGGTGTTACATCAGCTGTCCCAGCTCCTTGCTGGGGAAACGCCTGAGTGCGGATTTAGTTGGAGGTTTCGTCGTGTGATAGATTGCTATTTTTGAAAATTCTCACCGCGCGTTCAGATTTAGTTTGTTATCTCGAAATGTACTTCATTAACTTTTCATTACTTTCATCTTCTGGAATCTTAAAGTGCCTCTATGGCCTGTGGGATCTTTACATATTTAAATAACTTAGGTTAAAAGAAAATGTTTCCGGAAATTTTTCTCAAAAATATTTAATGCTCGCCCATTAACAGCGCTCCGTCAACCCAAATCGCGCCATTTTGAAAGTTAGACCGTTTTATTGGGCCTGGGCTCTAATTGATAGATCTACGTCACATTGGCGTCACAGTCGGAACACCAAAATTTCTTCCGCCGAGTCTGAGTCAGACGAACCATCTTGGAACATATTGATGAATATATCTAAAGTTTTCACTGCTTAAATAAAGGTTTAAGAGACGCAATACCAAAAACACACTAAATAGTCAGAAGTTCGGTTCCGACCGTGACGTCACACAGTAAACTCGCAGCATGTCCCTAATGCACGGTCACAGTTATAGAGGTACCAACTTTGAAGCGCTGTTAATGGGCGGGGATTTAATATTTTTGAGAAAAAATTTCGGGAAACATTTTCTTTTAACCGAAGTTATTTAAACATGTAAAGATCCCACAGGCCATAGAGGCACCTTAAGCTTGCGTCACGCGTGTAAAGTAAGCGCAACGATGTACACTACCGCACTTGGTGCTTCATGGTAGGATACTAGGATAACTCCGTTGTACTTGGGAAGTAGAAAGTCAGTTTAATTGACCATTACTTGCTTCTTGATAACGTCTTGATTTCTTTACAGGTGCATTTCAAGATGGGCGATTACGAAGTTGCGCTATCCCACCACGAGAATGACCTCCATCTTGGCGACAAACTCCACAGCAGCATGAGGCAGTCACGTGCGTTCGGCAATCTTGGGTTGGTCTACGAACAAATGCACAACTATCGGAAGGCTTCAGAATGTCAGGAACAACATCTCTCGATAGCAGCGCAAGTAAGTGACCGTGTGGCTAAAGTGCACGCATACAGTAGCCTGGGACGGACTCATTACTGCATGGCTAATTTTGCTCAGTCTATCTCTTATCTAAAGCAAGGTCTGACTATCTCTGAGACTCTTGGTCGGAGAGAGGACGAGGCGACTATAAGGTATTGGTTAGGGGTAGCGCTGGGTGCTAAGAAAGACATTGGGTCTTCCTTGGAACAACTTTATAAAGCTGCCGAGCTGTACGAGAGTTTGCGCGACGCGGGGACTGGTTCGGGTCGCTTTCAGTTACCGATGCACGAGCAGCAAGCGCTTTGTTACCAGGTCCTTCAGCGCGTGCTCATTGATCTGGGCCGGCGCGAAGAGGCGTTGGTCGTAGCCGAGCGTGCTCGTGCCCGGGACTTCATCGACTTCCTTCTCAGGAGGCAGGGCGTCGAGCGATCGAACGACGAGGACTGGGTCCAACTTGATAGCTATGACCAGATCATGGAAGTCGTGAATAAGCAAAATGGATATTTCATTTGTTATTCTCTGGTCCTGGGTTACCTATGCATCTGGCTTATCGTTCCTCAGCACGGTATTGTGAAATTTCACGAGTTGCGTCTTTCTGACGACATGCCTGAACTCATGGTCCATGCGGACAGCGGTTACTCTAGTTCGTCGACCACGGGGTCGCTTCTGGAGCGTCTGATTGGTCAGATTCGAGAAGATATCGGAGTGGAACCAGCGTGTGGTAGTTCGGTGTCGACCATGTCTTCAAGTTTATCCGGAAGTGATGTGGATGAGCCATGGGAACGAGGCAGTTATGATGGTACCCATACCCGCTCGCGACATTCTAGTGACAACGGCAGCGTATCGTCTGCTCCGTCAGCATTGTCTTATTTGAAGAATGGATTGCTGAAGAAAGGTAAGTTTTGTCTTTGTTTCTTTAGTCTTAGTACTTACTGTTGTCGTGATCTGCTTTTCTTAGATTATTATACTACCGTGTGCACGAGGAACTGAGCTGAAGTAAACGTTAAGAAACAGCTCTGACCCATGTATAACTGACCTTCAGGTCTAGAGAGTGGCCTATCTAAGATGGCGATTTACGGGTACTTTCCATGGCCAGTGAGCTGTATATAACTGGAGTGATATCTTTGTGGTGGACAATGTGCCAGCATGTAGGTCTGAAGTACGTATAGTTCCAGTCTTCTACACTGTCTGTCTTCTAATTCTGATCTGGTCAAAAGACCGCGTAGGGGACTGGAACTATACGTACTTCAGGCCTACATATTCGCCATGTTTGGCTTCAATCTTTGCCTGACCAATGACCAACAGATATCACTCCAGTTATATAATATAGAGCTCACTGATACCTTCATGGTAGTAACCGCCGACTTTTTCTGTGCGAATTCCGACTGTGGACGCTGTTGAGCCCACGATAAAATATCGGCAAAATAAAGGCAGCGGTCGGGATCATTGGGAAAAGATTTATATTTTTGCCATCCTGGTTTTGTCACTTTTTTGCATGATGACGTTATGATAATGATGATGACGTGACAGTGATGTTGATGGTACTTTTGGTGGTGGTGGTGGGTGGTGGTGGTGGTGGTGGTGGGTGGTGGTGGTGGTGGGTGGTGGTGGTGGTGGTGGTGGTGGTGGTGGCTGTGGTGGTGGTGGTGGTGGTGGTGGTGGTGGTGGTGGTGGTGGTGGTGGCAACGAATATGATGGTGTTGTTGAGGAGTGGTAATGATAAACATTTGTGTTCTTTCTAAATAAATAGCTTTTCTTGTTACTAACTATACTAATCGCAATAATGAAATTATGTAATATAAGCAAGTAAAATACACGGTATAAAGAAATTGAACCAATTTAAGAACTGCATGTTTTAATGATTTGTGTGGTCAATATTGTTAAGACTTTCAGTGCGTTCATTATATAAATTTTTAATTGTGTCTAGGTCTTCGCAAGTTGAACGGCATTCGTCTTGACAACCACCGCGCGGACAAACGCAAAGAATGGTCGACGAGACCTCCAGTTCAAGTTTTATATGAGACTTTGATAGCGCCAGTTGAGGAGTTCTTACCAAAATCTCCACAATCAGACGGCAGCCTGAGTGATCTGGTCCTGGTACCTCAAGGAGATCTCTATCTAGTGCCATTCTCGTTATTGAAAAGCCATTCTAAAGAACATCTTCACAAAAGGTTTTCCCTAATCACTGTCCCCTCAATCCACTCCCTCCTGCTTGCACAACACTCGACACCCACCGAGAAATCATCATCCACAAGGCTAGTCGTCGGTGATCCCCAACTACCGTTGTCCCTCGACCATTACCGAGGCAACCCGAACACCAAGCACGAAGCGGAGTTGGTCGGGACATTATTCGGTACCAAGCCCCTTGTTGGCAGCGATGCGTCCAAGGATGTAGTATGTCTCAAAGCTAGTGAGGCCGAATGTCTTCATTTCGCTACGAACACTTCTTGGAAACACTCCGCGTTGGTCCTCGCTCCGAATAAAGATCAGGGATACAGCGGGGCAAAAGGTGACTCTGGGAATAGCGAGAACTTCTTACCATCTCCTGTGGATTTCTTACTAACGGCGTCCGAGATCTGTCAAATGAGGTTACCAGCCAAAATGGTTGTCCTAGGTTGTGGCCAGAATGAGACGAAGAACAAGATGACTTTGGATGGACTTTTGAGCTTAGTCCGATCGTTTCTGTTAGCCGGGACAAGTTGCGTCTTGGTCTCTCTGTGGCCTGTTCCCGAGCCTGCGTACAAGTTATTGCTTCAAGGCTTCTACAAGCGTTTCCTGCGTGGGATGCGCGCGAGTCGCGCTCTGGCACACGCGATCAAATTGGTGGAGAGTAACAAGGAGTTTGATCATCCGTCCAACTGGGCTGGCTTTGTGTTGGTTGGTCGTGACGTCAAGGTTTCAAAGAAGGTTGTTCAGCTGCGTGAGGCGTTGACTGTGATGATTGAAAGCACGGTGAACTGCAGAGAGGCTCTGAAAGTTATTCTACATCTGGTAAGTTATCTGTAAAACTGTTTTGTCTGTACTAAGTGTGAGAAAACCTGTCCGACCATGGAATTCTGTGACCCTTGGCCATTGCCGATAGCTAATTATAAAGGGCGTAATATTCTCTTACACTGCCGAGAGGGCATTACGGCTTTTTCTGGACCTCTCGGCGACCAATAAGCGTGCGCCGTTTGGTGTAATGGCCCGAAAACAAGCCCAGCCGTAAAATAAATAGGTATAATGGTGATACATAGCTCTACTGCGGGTGCTGTCCAAAAATGACTGAACAAATATGCTGGAAATACGAGTCTTCATTCTCATGGTAGCGATCGCTGACCTTATTCTTCTCTATATTCTCCAGTTTACTGTGGGCTCAGCCGCACTCAGTCCGATCAATTGAGTTGTAAATTTATTCAGAAAAAGGTCAGCGGTTACTGACCATGAGAAGAATGACCCATAACTGCCTATTTTTGATGTGTCACTTTCTGTCAGTCATTTGATAAAGGGGATCCGCAGTACAGAAGTTGGGACCGTCAGGTACGCTTTCGAACTGTTAGACGTGTCCAACAACTGTAAACTCCAGATCTAGGACGCCAACTTCGGTCATTATCACGCTTCAAAAGTGAAGTCCGGATTTTTGTTTTTCACGTCGGATTCAGTCCTCTACGCTGTCTGTTACCTTTTGACCGTAAAGGGGACAGTTTGTAGGGGGACTGAAAGCGGCGTAATGCAGCTGACTTCACTTTTTGCCCCAGAGTTAGCGTTCCAGTTATGAAAATTGAGTTTACTGTCCTACATGACCTATTCCTTAATTAACTCGCATTAAACTCGTCCCTGTCCTTGCCCGAGTAACTGTGTTTTACTGGCTATTTACCTTTGGGGAAAGCCTCCGGCAGGGATGAGTTACTGGCTTTATTATTATGTGCTTATAAAAGGTTACAGAGCACCCGATTTAAACGTGTTGTGTATTGTTTTATAGGTGGACAAGGCCAATCAACGTCTTCTTGAAAACAACACCTCATTGATGTACACTGCAGAGACGAGCGTTGAAAACAAGTTAGGAGAAGCCCAAGGATGGCGCGATGTCTTGCTTTCTGCTGGCTTTCGTTTTCGGAAAGCTGCAAAAAGCTTACCTGACTCGATATTTTTCCCGCTCAAAGACGAAAAGGGCAAGTTACGACAATGCGGCGACATCTTACGAGCTTTACTCGGTGAGTGGGGGCTGGAGCGAGAGGGCTTTTGTTAGGGGGTCAGGTTGTATTTAAACCAATCGGTACTAAGCATCTTTTTTTAATGAACTTTACTCTTGTTATTAAAATTATTGCCCAGCAAATAATTCGTAAAAAAGCCATGATAAATCAAAAGTCGTAAGTAAACATAATGAAATTTTTTAATAAAGAAATAACGTTTCGTCACAAACCAGCAACATCGTCAGAATGATAAATATTTACAAAATTGTCTCAGCTTTAAATGTAGATATTTATCACTCTGATGATGTCGCTGGTTAGTGAAGAAACGTTAGTTCTTTATTAAAAATTTTCATCATGCTTACTACGACTTTTGATTTATCACGGTTTTTTAACGAATTATTTGCTGGGCAATAATTTTTTTAACAGGATTACGATTCCCGCCTGGTACCTCGAACTTTACTCTCTCCTCGTAGAGGCTTTGTGTACGCGAATCGAAGCGGGTATAAGCGCGCGAGCAAAGCTGGGATTGGGGCGACCTACGTGCCTTCTTGCCCGCGCCTCTGCGGAGGAGAGGGCCCTAGAGTGGACTTTACGTCTAGGTGTGTTACAACTTTCGGACCTGTCATAACTCTCCTGCATCTTTCTTGGGATTCAATGTAATCATAATTTTCTTTACTAGTATACGATTACGTTTAATTAATTTTAATTTCTTATTTTCAGGTTTGAGTCCCACAACTTTGCAAGCAATTTCAAAAGTTTTATCCTCGCCAAGTCTCGTCAAAGCTCTGCTAGAGTTGGTACGTTTTCTTTTTATTTTTACGTTCCTTTTTTATTGATACCAACTATAACAAGACACAAGATAAATATCTCTGCATGATATGTAATAGCTAAACAAAATTATTGAACAAAATCACTTGAAACTTTACATATTGCTACAGTTCATGCAACTAAACATGAAAGACAAGTTACAAGTGATTTTGATCAATAATCTTAAAATTATTCACTATTTTCGAATATGTTAATTAGAAAAAAAACGAACCATAAGTTATCTCATTTGAATATCAGATAAGTCTAAATATCTCAAGAACTAAGTAAAATATGAAAAAGCTGTAAATTGATATTCCCCATTATTTTAAGAGTTCTTTTAAATAAGACAAACTTAATTTTCGTTTCATATACACTTTAAGAATACTAATTAGCCTTCTTGGTGATCTTTATCAAAAGTTATGAATACTAATTAGCTTCATTCTATTGTTTCATTTCATTTCATTTCATTTCATTTCATTTCATTTCATTTCATTTCATTTCACAAGTTCGATAAAGTATTCGCGTCCGATCTGTATGGGGATTTACTTCGGCTGGTAAATCCCCATACAGATCGGCCGCTCATGCTTGATCTATTGCTTATTGGTAGGTACTGTATTCTAACGTAGAGTTTTTAAACATTTTAGTTCAATTCCGTGTTGTCGAGTTTTGCTAAAGGTTTAAACAGCGTCCAAGTTCCTTTGCAGTTGAATTTATGGCGCATGACTGGTTGTCATGAACTGCTGGCCTCGATGGGTTTCGATTTACTTGGTGTAGGCAAAGACGAAGTGATGTTAAGATCGGGAGGAATGAACAGTCGTCGTGTCTTACAATGTGCTGTTGTAGCGTTGAATACGTTGACAGGTACGCGCATGATGTCGTGTGCAGGTTTAAGATGTTAATATGAACATTGTTTACAGTTGCCAGCGCAACGTTGTTTGTAGTTGGCAGCACTGTTTACAAATGGTAACACGACGTTGGTAACGGTTGGTAGAACCATATTGTTCACAGTTGCCAGAAGAACAACATTGTTCATGGTGGCAACACAACATTGTTCACAGTTGACAGCACAACATTGTTTACAGTTGATAGCACAACATTGTTCACAGTTGACAACACAACATTGTTCACAGTTGATAGCACAACATTGCTTACAGTTGACAGTACAACGTTGTTCACAGTTGACAGCACAACATTGTTTACAGTTGATAGCACAACATTGTTTACAGTTGACAGCACAACATTGTTTACAGTTGACAGTACAACATTGTTCACAGTTGACAGCACAACATTGTTTACAGTTGACAGCACAACATTGTTCACAGTTGACAACACAACATTGTTCACAGTTGACAACACAACATTGTTTACAGTTGACAGCACAACATTGTTCACAGTTGACAGCACAACATTGTTCACAGTTGACAACACAACATTGTTCACAGTTGACAGCACAACATTGTTCACAGTTGACAACACAACATTGTTCACAGTTGAAAGCACAACATTGTTTACAGTTGACAGTACAACATTGTTCACAGTTGACAGCACAACATTGTTTACAGTTGACAGCACAACATTGTTCACAGTTGACAACACAACATTGTTCACAGTTGACAGCATAACATTGTTCACAGTTGACAGCACAACATTGTTCACAGTTGACAGCACAACATTGTCTACAGTTGACAGCACAACATTGTTTACAGTTGACAGCACAACATTGTTCACAGTTGACAGTACAACATTGTTTACAGTTGACAACACAACACTGTTCACAGTTGAAAACACGACATTGTTCACAGTTGAAAACACAACATTGTTTACGCGTAATAACAAATTGCAACGAAGTTTATTTCTTTATGTATACCCTACACATTTCTATCCTTATATCTAATCGTTTATAACATTTTTCTGTTTCCCCAACTTTATTTCAACTCGATTAACCTTTCACTCGCATTTATTATACCAGGTGGACTGGGTACGGACAGAACAGAATTCAATGGCGACTTTCCATTGAGGAGTCGTACAGAATCGGACTCTAGTTTGAAAAGCTCTATCTCCACTATCTCGAGTTTCAGTTACGCCAGTGCCGACCGCACCATCGTTGCGAAGTCGTACCACGGCAGTTCCCGACGAAGTCACGTCAGCGATGTCGAGTCGATCCTTGACGACCTGGAGATGTGTCAGGAGGAATCGAGCGTTGACCCGGACGTAAACGAAGACATTCCGATTGATACCGAAAGCAGAGCCCTGTCTTTGGATAAGAAACCGAATGTCAGGTTTAGCACGACTCACGATTCTGATTCGTCGGATCATCCTCGGAAATACCCGTATGACGTAAGCAATGGTTCGGTGTACACGCCATACCTTAATAACAACTCATTGCTTCCACCGGAAGTAGAAGGCGTAAACGGAAGTTCTTTGAACACTTCGGTCGATGGTTTGTCACCAGTCAGCGGTTCTAGAAGCAAGTCGTCATTTGTTGGTATTCCTCTTCGTGCTAACGGCCATTCTAACGGTTCAAGCTCCTGGGATTCCGGGATGGCAAAATCTCCGGTCATTGATAAAGTCTCTTATCAGTACCCATCACATTTCCGTGATTTCTCGGATTCTGTCGACTCCGATTCGGGCTCGTTTTCGCCGTCGGCCGCTGGCGATGAGAAAAAGACGCCTGGTAGTATCAATCTGATGCGCGTCAATGGAGTAAATCATTCCCGTCACCAACGAGACCACCTCAGCAATGGCGTTGATAGATCACCTCAGATGAGACGTGGCAACTTGCGCCGGGGGGCTCCTGTTGAAGCTGATCTTAATTTCTCACGCAACTCGAAACCAGTCTCTCTCCGCTCAAGATCCACCTCTTTCGACAGCGCTGTCGATGACACTGATTTTGATGAGACTGCTGACCAAAGAGAACGTCAGTCGAGGTCAAGGCTTCGCTCGAATGACGTGGAAACATTCCACGCGGTGATTCAAAACAAGCCGCTTCGTGGAAAACGCAAAACGCTGTACACGCGTGGGAATGTGAACGGTCTGAGTAAGACCTACTCACGATCAGACGAGACTCTGATGTCGGTTGGAGGCTCTCCCGCGCAGGGGGACCACGAAACACGCGAGATTTTCTCAATGGATGTAGATACGAATAGCGTGCTTAGTGATGGGTCACGTGGTTCTGGGATCAAGGACGAGACCACATTGATCGACGGCAACTCTCGTCCCCAGGACACAAAGCAGGTCACGCGAACTCTCGAGTCGAGGAGCGACGCTAGAAGAAAACTTAAGGTTGAACAGATAGTGAGTTTAAAGAATCTGCAAGCGTCAGCATGTTGATATAAAAACGGCCAGTAGCTTCAATAGAATAACAAATTATATTTATAAACAGCACACAAATGGAACAGAAATTGGTTATTGTTTTTTCGAATGAAAAGCTATTAATCCTTTCAACCCTAGAGGCCTCTCTAAGGCAAGTAAAATCGTCTGGCGTCAGCCTGGTAACAACTAAAGACTTCTGCTTTTCTATTGGTTAGAATTTTCGCGCGTTTATCTTGGCTATGATTGAAATTACAATCGTCATCAGTGGATTTAGCCCTGATGACGCGAGAATGAGATTAGTGGTTACCTGGCCCATATTTCTTTTGAAATTGGACCATGGTACCAGGCTCGTCTGGCGTTGGCCAGAGTAAAGGAAAGTACTAAATAGGCATTCAGGGTTGAGAATGTTAATATTATTTTTACGATCAAATAATACCCAGCGCACATATGTTCATATTACTTTTCTTAGTATCACTCTTAACCTTTGTAAATATTATGTATAGTAAGCTATTTGAGAAAAATGAATTACTAATGATTGACAATGTTCATCTTGAATTGAAAATTGATTTTTAACGATCAGAGATTTTTCGGACTTTAAGAAAAATTTAAATTTTATTTTTATCTCGTCCATTTAGTGGAACTCAAAATTCGTGTTATATACACAGAAAAAATTACCTTCTAAACCCAAATAATAGGTTGCTTTCTTTGATCCATATGTTGGGATTTCAAGATGTTGATTTAGACTGGTTTGTATTATACCAAAGATAAATTTCACGGAAATTTTGGCAGATATTTAGGATCACCGGTTTGAGTTTTTTGGAAATTTTTTTGTAAAAACGAATTTCGTATCAGTTGTATAAAATTTGATTTTTCAGTCGAATAAATTAAAGTGAAACTTTAGGTTTAGAAGATCGCTCAACAACCTTCTTGAACATCAGTTCAAATTTTTCGTTTCTGTGAAATACTAAAATCTAATTTGCTTTCCCAGAAACTTTTATAGATTTTTGTAAGAGATATTTTCTTTCCTTCTCTAAGAGGGTTGCACGTTCGGTTTAGTTTAACAGATATTTACACAAGTCGATTCCAAATAGCACTTTTAAAAAAAATAATTTTGAAATTAGCAAGCGACAGATTGTGCCAAAACCACGTCAATTGCTTATTGCTAAGCTATCGATCTGTTGACTCGGTCCTTCGTAAGAGCAAGTTGAGCAACTGCCAACAAGGTTTTGGGCTCACCTGAGAACTTATAAGAAGACCAGAGTAAAATCTTGGACAAAACAATTAAGCATTAAGGCATTTAGCTTAAAATTCACCTAGCACTCTCCTTAGTCTTTTCTGTCGATAACTCATCTTGATGACGTCACAAAATATGATGCAAGAGTAGTCCCCATGCTCCCAAGGTGAGCGCTGGGGGGTTACGCCATTGGTTACGCTCTTATGTGGGGAACATGGTGCCAGTTTTGGCGCCAAAATACATTTGCCACCAGGCTTGGGCTTGGTTTGGGCTAGAACACTTTCGTTCTTTACAAAACGTTTTGACAAAAACAGGATTGTCTCGGCCGATTTTGTCCAGGTACGGGTCGAAATTTCAGCAATAAATAATTTACGAGGGATTATTAAGCTCTTTTAAAGTTGGCGTTAACAAGGTGTTAGGCTGTCATTTATCAAGGGACTTAACAATTCACGATCAATGTTCGTCACCAGTTTTCTTTTGCTTCATAACAGAACTCTGCACAAACTGATTATCGATTAAAAGCGTCAATCTTTTTGAATATTTAGAGCTTGTAGCTTCGTATGACGTAGTTATAAAATTATAACTAAATTTCTATATAACGATAATTCTCAGCATGAATTGAATATTTTAGCTTAATGTGTGTATTTATATAATATGTATTATGTTACAATCTCTAAATAATAATAACACTTTATTTAACCAGGATAACTAGAATTACAAGCGTAATGAATATTTGACCGGACAGTGTTGTTGCCTTGTATATATCAGCTACTTCTATTTAAAGGTTTAAGTAAATGTTTGAGAGGAGAATTTTCTCTTTGTCGCGTAGAGATTTCGGGAAAAGCGCTCAGAACTTCTCAAATTCAGCTTACGCTGACGTCAGCTAAAAAGAAGCGGGAAAACGAGCAATAGGTGAGTTTCAGGGTGTTGCGCGCGCATGATTTTTCCAAAAAAACTGGCAAGCTCCACTCAAAGTAAACATACTGTTTAAAATCAACAAAGTATAGCTATAGTTTCTGGATGTTTAACACTATTATTCTGCTGTTGTTGGCTCGCTGGCAAGTCCGCCATTGCTTACTTTGTGGAGAGCCCACCAAGAGCCCGCCAATTCCTTTGCAAAATGATGCGCGCGCAATACCCTGAAATTCGCCTATAGTCACAAAATAGCGTAATTTTGAAAAGATGGTAGACTACCGGGAATAGTTTTGATAACGAAGGGCTTCACTCGGAACGTCCGTATTTTGTTATCAAAACTATTCTCAGCAGTTTACCATCTTTTCACTTTGCTCGATCTAAACTCACTGCCTACGCAGCACTCCACTACTCAGTTTTCACTTAGTTGAGTTAAAATACCGTACACGTACGGCTTACTTAATTAGAAAATGCATTGAGTAATGTTTTTTTATGTGCTGAATCAGTTTTGAACACATGTCACGCGACATAGAAGTATAATTCTCTTCTGTGTATATGTAACAAAAATTAAGGTTTTCTTATTTGAAAGAACTCTTAAAATAATGGGGAATATAAATTTACAGCTTTTTCATATTTTACTTAGTTCTTGAGGTATTTAGACTTATGTGATATTCAAATGAGATAACTTATGGTTCGTTTTTTCACTAATTAACATATTCGAAAATCGCAAATATTTTTAAGATTATTGAACAAAATCACTTGAAACTTTGCACATTGCTACAGTTCATGCACCTAAACATGAAAGACAAGCTACAAGTGATTTTGATCAATAATTTTAAAAATATTCGCGATTTTCGAATATGTGAATTAGAAAAAAACCGACCATTTATCTCATTTGAATATCACACAAGTCTAAATATCTCAAGAACTAAGTAAAATATGAAAAAGCTGTAAATTGATATTCCCCATTATTTTAAGAGTTCTTTCAAATAAGACAAACTTAATTTTCGTTTCATATACACTTTAAAGAAGGGAGTTTCTCCTTTCTCAAAATATGGTGTATAAATATCGTGATTACCATTGTAATAAGAATAATTTTATAAAATTATTTTGTAAACTGCAGAACACATATAAATATATCAAAAAAATAAAGTCAGAAAAAAATCAGATTTTTGCACGCTCAGCACCACTGCGCCGAGGGTACAAAATTTTCAGATTTTTCCTTCTCACGAGAGCTTCTCCATATATACCTTATGGGCACTAAACGGTGTCTGTTGCTAGCTTAATATCGCCCTTGGTGACTAGCAAATCTTCAAAACCTTTGAAGATTCACAGGGGCGGATCCAACGGAAAAATTTAGTGCTCTGTATATGACGTCACAGTTTGTATAATCGTCAGAAAAGGTCAGGAATTTGTAAAACACACACAACAGTTCACTAAATTATATTTGCAAAGCAAACCGAATAATCGGCCGTTTATATGAATCCGGATTGAGTTTCAATCCGGATTGAACTCATTCCGCTTCTGAACAAACCCCTTTATCTGTTTACATGAATTAACTTATTCCGGATTGAGTTCAATCCGTTTTTCATTCCGGATTGAAATTTCGTTCCGGAATCATGTAAAGGCGCTGCGAGTTTCATTCCGGAATGAAAAACGTGACAGAGAGGACTAGAACGAACAATGCATGCGCGTTTTCTAATATTTACGGATTTCAGGCGATAGGCGGATTTCAATTCAGAAACCCAATTCCCATGTAAACACGGATTGACTTCGCTTTTCAATCCGGATTGAAACTCAATCCGGATTCATGTACACGACCCCTAAGAGTGTTTACCACTGATTTCTATAACTGGATTGCTCATTCGGCCCCAAAAACGAAGCCACTGGAATAGGTTATAAGAAATCAGTGGTGTTTATCAAATGATTTCACTAGTGACTAGCAAATCTTCAAAAGTGTTGAAGATTCACTACTGAAGGTGAGATAATACATGCGACATTTTTCTTCAACTTTCAACGCAACAAAATTGAAAAGCGTTGTTGCACGTATTACCACCCACCTTAAACATTGTCCGACGCAACAAAAATTTTGTTGCAAGTTGGAAAAAAGTAGACTCCAGTTCTACTTGCTGCAACATGCTGATTCAACTTGCAACAAAATCATTGTTGCATGACAATGTTTAAGGTGGGTGGTAGTAATACGTGCAACAACGCTATTCAACTTGCAACGTAACAATGTTGCAGCAATTTGTTGCTCGTATTACTTCACCTTGAACAGGGAAATTTCTTCGTAGTCTACTTTTGTGATATCTCAAACGTTCAAATTTTCAAACGTAAAGTTTTAATAATTTGCCAGTTTCTACAATTTCTTGAATATACAAGTTCGGAGTGATAATAATACACATTGTGTTTTCACAATTTATAATTTGTCTTTGTTAACACAAATTAGTAGTTCACGTCCCTCTTTCCTCCTCGTCCACGTAACACAGCTTGCTGGCCCCGACGACGATCGGCGACGTTTCCCGAACCTGCTGGACGAAGCGCCGGAAGCATGACGCTGTTTTGATCGTAATGGCTTCTGCCACTCAACCTGAAAAACATTTGAAATATATATTAAATTCATTTCTCACTGTTTACCTGTTGATACTGTTAACTTAACGTTGTACAACTGTTGTATCAACAATCCTTTTTTAAACATGTCAATTGTCAAATAGTAATAGCGAAAAGCCCTAGCTGTGACGAAGGGCTATACTTGTTCGTTCGTTCGTTCGTTCGTTCTCTATTTGTCTTTTGGAAATACGTACTTCGATAGTTTGACCCAATAAGTTTTTTTTAAAAATAACTACGTAACCGCAACTTTTTAATGCCTCTGTGATTCATCACGTGGTTTCGTAATTTGAACCTGATGACTCAACAAGTTTTCAAAAAAAACGTATATAACCACAGTTTTCGGAAGCTTCTGTTCATTTCGCGATTCGTTTCGTGATTTCATGATTTAAAAACCCCAATAAAGTTTAAAAAAGTACGTAACTAGAGTTTTTGAGTGCCTCTGTTTATTTAGTGATTCGTTTCATGATTTTATGATTTGAAAAAAAACAAACTTACGTTTTAGTCACAAGATATGTGTCCGGTGACCATTTGGGTGAGTACTGGTCTCCTTTTTTCTCTTCTTTTAGCCTAGACAACTAAAGAAAAACCAATTTGCTATTTGAAATATAGTATGCTCAATTCACCAATTTTAAGAGAGATTCAACTATCAATTTTTGTTGCTGCTTTAGTATAGACAATACAATTGTTCAGATTTATTTGGAATTTAACTAAAAAAACCTTCCAATTCTGTTTGAATTTACTTTTACACCTTAATATTCAATTTTCATCCACTGACGTATTTTGTAAGTCCTGATTGGGTAATTTGCACCACGTGATGCACTGTTACGTCACGGCAGCGCTCAGCCATGCTTTAATAGCCGTTCTTTAATTTCATTAAAGCATGAATAATACAGCGTGGTTGCCGAACTTTTGAAATTTTGAAGACATATCGAGGAATACAAAAGATTGAACAGCTTGGAATATCACCATTTCTTAAGGTAAGGTTTAGGTATTTTTTTATACCAATATCAACTTAAGATTCGTCCTATTATGGCGAGGAAACTAAACAAGGATGCTTTGAGAATGTTATTGATTTGCAACGTATTGCCACTCGGGAGCGATTACAAAATACCCCGTCATTTTTGAATGTGTTTTTAGAGACACAAATACAAGCCAGAATTCCCTAAAAACTCTTAATGTATAGCCGAAGTTTTAAATTGTATGTGCTTGTTGTTTGTCATGAAGTTAATCAAGTAATTTTAAAGAACGAAGCAATTGTATATGATGAACTTTTCCGGCCAATCTCAGTGCGTTGCCTCAGCTCTCACCGCTGAAGTTAAACCAAGTCAAATAGGGTTAGTACTTGGATGGGTGACCAACTTAGCTTCATGTGAGTGGAGTTGTTGGTTCTCTCCTGTGCCTCAGTGCCTCCAGGGGTTTTCCCAAGTTCTCCGGTTTTTCTTCTTCCACGAAGTCAACACCATAGTTTCCCCAGTTAATTTTACTAACTAGTTCCATCAAGGGGTGAGGGCCATTGGGTTATAGTATCTAAATACTGTCATATGTTACCCTCAATGAATGAATGAATGAATAAAGTTACTTCACTTTACTTTACTCTTTGCTTTTTACTTTACTTTTTACTCTACTCTACTTCACTTTACTCTACTTCACTACACTACACTACACTGCACTGCACTGCACTTCACTTCACTTCACTTCACTTCACTTCACTTCACTTCACTTCACTTCACTTCACTTCACTTCACTTCACTTCACTTCACTTCACTGCACTGCACTGCACTTTTTTACTTTACTTTACTTTACTTTACTTTACTTTACTTTACTTTACTTTACTTTTTATTTTACTTTTTACTTCACTTTTTACTTCACTTCACTTCACTTCACTTCACTTCACTTCACTTCACTTCACTTCACTTCACTTCACTTCACTTCACTTCACTTCACTTACATACACTCCTCATCCAGTCCCTTACCTCTTGACCTTGTCTTTTATTTGTATCCTCCAAATGGTGAATAATATCTTTACATTCAGACATAGTTGGTGATCTTGAACCAGTGCCTGTTGAAGTATGTACAAAGATCTCACCTTTCTTTCCGAGAGTCACTTGCAAGACAGTGGTCTTGCCTGGACTAAACAAGTTCAAGTGATTAATAGTTTGATCTTTTTTCTCTACAATTTCGTGATTTGGCAAGTGTTCTGTAGTGTTCCTACTACCAGAATTGCTGTCTAAGGTTGCAGTTGAGCTTGGGACACTCTGTAGTCGTCCACTCGATACAGGAGGAAGTGTTTTATATCTTTTTCCTGATGGTTCTCTGTGATGGGAAAATTTATACAAAATTGGTCAGAACACCATACAAACTAGAAAGACTGTGAGTCGACTCTTGGAGAGAAAGTGGGCAGGGGCATCGGAGTGACACTAAAAGTGTGTGTGTGTGTGTGTGGGGGGGGGGGGGGGGTGTGTGACATTTTTAGGGGGTTCCGGGGGCATACTCCCCTGAAACATGAAAAAAATTGCAGGCCAAATGGTGGCTTGCAAATGGCAGTATACTGTAAAACAGTGAAAAAAATATGTTGAAGGGAAATTAATTTTCAAGATAACAATTCTACTGTACTGTACATGTATATTATATATACTGTATATGTACAAAGAGCCAGCAAGGAGTGGGCAGGTTAATTTGCTTTGAAAGGGCCTCAGATATCATGGATTTACAGTGCTGCAGCCTTATAAATACTAGAATGGCATCCTACAAAGAATAGTATCCACCAAGAGGGTGGTTTGGGGTGGGGGGTAAGTTGCCCCAATTAACCCCCCCCCCCCCCCCACCAACTTGAGAGGGGCCCTTTAAAAATTTTGGGATATAAGATTTTGAAGTAAGAATTAGTGTTGGCTGAGAAAGAGCCCTATAACATGTGATGTCATCAGGGGCCTTAAATCAATTTTTTTGCCCTATAAAATGCAGGGGACACCCTTTCAATGACATGTTGGGCACTTCAGCAACAAGAACTGTAACGTCTGATTGTCTGGTTATATTTTAATTATTCAGTCTCCACCAGTGTAGTTCTCAATGTTTTTTCAACTCTAGCAGGTGCAATTAAGGTTTTCTACATAATTAACATATATTTACATTCAAGTGTGAGTATCAGATGGTGTAGCTCTCACCTTTCATGCAAACGTTTTGATAGGTCAATATTTTGCTTTTGTGCTTCAATGAGTGTGACCTTCATGTTTTTCATTTCATTTTCTAAACGTCGGATTTTACTTCTATAATAACTTCCAGTTCTTGGCTTAGGTTCTACATAGTTAAAAAAAGAATTAATATCAACATAATTATGTAGTGCAGTGTATTTTTAAAAAGACCCCAGGATTGAGCACAAAGATATTTATTTAACACTTTGAAGCCTGATGACGAGTCTTTAGTATTTTATTCTGGCTAACACCAGATGATCTTATTCAGCACAGGGAGATCAGGTCCAGGCCTCAAAGTGTTAATTAAAACCTTTCACTCCCAACTTTCTGGGAGCTCTTTCACATGTTGAACCACGATTGAATTCAACAATGTTGAACAATGTTGAATGAAATGTTGAAAGCATTTGGCCAGGCCTTTAGACAGAGTAACAGAAAATTATGTATTCAGAAGTGAAAGGGTTAACACTTATAGCTAATGCCAGATGATTTTATTCAGCACAGGGAGAGGTCCAGGCCTCAAAGTGCTAAGAAGGTTGAAATAAATAATTTAATAATATACTGTATTAGAGTCTCTGAAATGCCATTTCCTGCATTTTGGGGGAGATTTTACAGAATTTTGAAAATTATAAAACGTCATAAAAAACACTAAAAACTACACATTTCAGGTCTTTGTATGGGATATTTCATGGACAATTACTAGATGCTGTCAAGAAATTAAGAGAGATATCTAACAGTGCCATTCTATTTCGAATCATTGATATTAGAAAAGAAATAAAATCACAATAATTTTGAGGTGTTTATTACTTGTCTTCATAATTCTTATATTCAAAAGTTTATTTAGGTAGGTTGCCTGCCCTTATGCCAGTAGTTCCCATCAGCTAGATTTCAAATCTCAGTCAAAAACCTCACCTCCCCCATTTTTTCTCCTCGAATTTGGATGAATTGGAAAATTGACCTTGGAGAGAACTGGGGGGGGGGGGGGGACATGTCCCTTCCAGTCCTCCCCGTGGCACCACTACTGCTAATATGGCACACTCCTAATATGCAAATGAAACAGCCCACTTCACTTCTTACAATGTAATCATGCTATGTAATCGAGTGAAATGCCCAATATTACTTCTAATAAACCCAATTCTCTCCTGGCATTACCACCCTAACATATACAGAACTCGCAATCAAGCTCTCGGCAATGGCCTCCGTGGCTCATTGGTCAGAGCATTGCACTAGAATTGCAAGGTCGTGGGTTCAATTCCTGCCAGAAGCCCCGTGTAGTTGCATTTTTCACAACTGGTCTCGGTTTGGTCTTAAAATGTATATATTCTACACTCGAATTTTCCTTCACCAAAAATCCCTAGAACATGCTATGTAATCGAGTGAAATGCCCAATATTACATGTACTTCTAATAAACCCAATTCACTTCTTGACTGATAACTTGAAAATGTGTAATTTAATGTGGTTTTCTTGGTTGGCAATTAAGAAACCACATTTTAACACAATTATTACAACAATGGCAATTGTGTGAATATTACAACAGAATGTTTTCTGTCCAAAATAAAGGATGTATGAATGTTGAGGCTGAAAAAATGTTTTCTGTGATAAGTGCTGCTCCAAAAATGCCTGCTGCCTGCAGAGCTCCAGTTAAGACAGCAGACAATGCAACCCAACCTATTATTAAAATATCATTCAATATGCAAAATATTGTTTATATCAAAAATTAAACAGTGGGTTTAACCAACAGCCTACGGTGCAGCTGGTGTTAAAATAACCCAAGTCGATTTATTTTACTAATATCACCGACTTTAATAATTAAACATTGTCACTAATTTATAATTTGCAACAAACCTGATGGCGAAGAACTATCTTCTGTAACAATTAATTTGAAATTTAATTCTACAAGAAAACAAAAATACAATTCATCTCAAAATCAATTGGGATGACCCATATATGTTTCTTTTCAATTAATGATTTCGGTACTATAGAAAAAAAAGGTCTTTGGGCAGTGGTTTAAATTCAAGTAGAACTTATGTATTGAAAGTTGTATTGTTATAATAAAGTATAAATCACCTTTGTTTTCACTTTTGAGTTTTTCAATTTCTTCATGAAGTCTCGTCAATGTGTCTTGATGTTGCTGTTGTAAAAAGCTTATACTATTTCTCAACTGAGCCTCCCTTCGACACTTTAATTTATCTTCCTGAGGGGCCGAAGAAGGAGTAGAAACAATTCTAATAGTACTGCTTGCACTGTGTCGATCTAGTAAAGGCGAAAGAAGCTCTACCTTTTTAACCGGTACGACTGGATCTTTCGTGATACTCCTTTGGATTTTTCTTCTCTCTAAAGAACTTCGAGACCACGACGGTAAATTGTGAAGCGGTGGAAGTTTGGACATCTTTAAAGCGAACGAGTGGCCACTGTATGAAAATATTTAATCAACCACAGTCTACAAGTACATCATTTTCTCTGCCAACGCTTAATCCTTGTTTTAAATTCTTTTAATCCGAAATAACAACCGCTATTTAAACGTCTTCTTTAGCCTAAACTTGAACGAGACTTCTTCTTCTGTGAAACCAAAACGAACGCGTAGTAATCGGAATACTCAGCGAGAAGAAAAAGCCCCGAGAACTTCCATGATTTTGATGTGTTCCGAGCAGATGGAAAGAAATTGATCACACCGTTGCTAGGAGACCAAACCAAGAGGTTTTAAATTTATAAGCTCTTGAAATCAAAAAGCTTTTATTCCCCAGAGTTTGCACACAAAAAAATAAGCTGTTTTTGTTAGAAAAAGATTTTTAAAAATATTGGTTAACTTTAAATTAAGGGTATAAATAATTGTTTTATTTATAATACCATTTATTGGATTTAGGACAAAGGGAGGGAAAACTGGTACGAGACTGGTTCGGGAGGTGTCGAGAAGTAGTCGTAATACGTCGAGTTTCAATATGGCGGTAAAATTGAAAGATGGTTCTTCACGGGAGAATGTACTGAAATGTAAGTTTTGTTTTGTATTTTGTTCATTTTAGTTGTCCTTGATAGCTATTTTTCATGGTAGGTTTAATTTTCTGCTTGGGAAACAGTTTAATGCTCAAGATTTAATGTTTTATTTGTGACAAAATTACAAAGTATGTTTGAATGTTCTAACACTAGATTTTATTGGTCACAGCGACACTTCAACAGCATCAACATATTTTTATTACAAATAAATAATTACTCAACATTTGGGATCACTGCAAAAATTTTTTCCAACATTTGTAGGCCTGGGGCCACTGCCGAGCATACAAAATTGTCAGAATTTTTGTACGCTCAGCACCTGACTACTGGGCGTGCAAAATTCTCAGAATTTTAGTACACTCGGCACTTGACTGCCGAGCAACAACATTTTCAGAATTTTTGTACGATTGCCACCTGACTGCCGAATGTACAAAATTTTCAGAATTTTTGTACACTCAGCACCTGACTGCCGAGCGTACAAAATTGTCAGAATTTTTGTATGTTTGGCACCTGACTGCCAAGCGTACAAAATTTCCAGAATTTTTGTACGCTCGGCACCTACTGCCAAGCGTACAAAATTATCAGAATTTTTGTACGTTCGGCACCTGACTGCCGAGCGTACAAAATTTTCAGAATTTTTGTACGCTCGGCACCTGACTGCTGAGTGTACAAAATTGTCAGAATTTTTATACCTTTGGCACCTGACTGCCGAGCGTACAAAATTATCAGAATTTTTGTACGTTTGGCACCTGACTGCCAAGCGTACAAAATTATAAAAATTTTTGTACGCTCGGCGCCTCACTGCCGAGCGTACAAAATTTTCAGAATTTTTGTACGCTTGGCACCTGACTGCCGAGCTAACAAAATTGTCAGAATTTTTGTATGTTCGGCACCTGACTGCCAAGCGTACAAAATTTTCAGAATTTTTGTACACTCGGCACCTACTGCCAAGCGTACAAAATTATCAGAATTTTTGTACGTTCGGCACCTGACTGCCGAGCGTACAAAATTTTCAGAATTTTTGTACGCTCGGCACCTGACTGCCGAGTGTACAAAATTGTCAGAATTTTTATACCTTCGGCACCTGACTGCCGAGCGTACAAAATTATCAGAATTTTTGTACGTTTGGCACCTGACTGCCAAGCGTACAAAATTATAAAAATTTTTGTACGCTCGGCGCCTCACTGCCGAGCGTACAAAATTTTCAGAATTTTTGTACGCTTGGCACCTGACTGCCGAGCTAACAAAATTGTCAGAATTTTTGTATGTTCGGCACCTGACTGCCAAGCGTACAAAATTTTCAGAATTTTTGTACACTCGGCACCTACTGCCAAGCGTACAAAATTATCAGAATTTTTGTACGTTCGGCACCTGACTGCCGAGTGTGCAAAATTTTCAGAATTTTTGTACACGTTCGGCACCTGACTGCCGAGTGTACAAAATTGTAAAAATTTTTGTACGCTCGGCACCTGACTGCCAAGCGTACAAAATTTTCAGAATTTTTGTACACTCGGCACCTACTGCCAAGCGTACAAAATTATCAGAATTTTTGTACGTTCGGCACCTGACTGCCGAGCGTACAAAATTTTCAGAATTTTTGTACGCTCGGCACCTGACTGCTGAGTGTACAAAATTGTCAGAATTTTTATACCTTCGGCACCTGACTGCCGAGTGTACAAAATTTTCAGAATTTTTGTACGTTCAGCACCTGACTGCTGAGTGTACAAAATTGTCAGAATTAATGTACGTTCAGCACCTGACTGCCGAGCATACAAAATTTTCAGAATTTTTGTACGCTCGGCACCTAACCGCCGAGCGTACAAAATTTTCGGAATTTTTGTACATTCGGCACCTGACTGCTGAGTGTACAAAATTTTCAGAATTTTTGTACGCTTGGCACCTGACTGCCGAGCGTACAAAATTTTCAGAATTTTTGTACGTTTGGCACCTGACTGCCGAGCATACAAAATTATCAGAATTTTCCTACGCTGGGCACCTGACCGCCGAGTGCACAAAATTTTCAGAATTTTTGTACGCTCGGCACCTGACTGCCGAGTGCACAAAATTCTCAGAATTTTTGTACAGTTGGCACCTGACTGCCGAGCGTACAAAATTTTCAGAATTTTTGTACGTTCGGCACCTGACTGCCGAGTGTACAAAATTTTCAGAATTTTTGTACGTTCGGCACCTGACTGCCGAGCGTACAAAATTTTCAGAATTTTTGTACACTCTGCACCTGACTGCTGAGTGTAGAAAATTTTCAGAATTTTTGTACGTTCGGCATCTGATTGCCGAGAGTACAAAATTTTCAGAATTTTTGTATGCTCAGCACCTGACTGCTGAGCATACAAAATTTTCAGAATTTTTGTACGCTCGGCACCTGGCTGCCGAGTGTACAAAATTTTCAGAATTTTTGTACGCTCGGCACCTGACTGCTGAGTGTACAAAATTGTCAGAATTTTTGTACGTTCAGCACCTAACTGCCGAGCGTACAAAATTTTCAGAATTTTTGTACATTCGGCACCTGACTGCTGAGTGTACAAAATTTTCAGAATTTTTGTACCTTCGGCACCTGACTGCCGAGTGTGCAAAATTCTCAGAATTTTTGTACGTTCGGCACCTGACTGCCAAGTGTACAAAATTTTCAGTATTTTTATACGCTCGGCACCTGACTGCCGAGCTTACAAAATTTTCAGAATTTTTGTACATTCGACACCTGACTGCCGAGTGTACAAAATTTTCAGAATTTTTGTACATTCAGCACCTGACTGCCGAGTGTATAAAATGTTCAGCATTTTTGTACACTCGGCACTTGACTGGCGAGCGTACAAAATTTTCAGAATTTTTGTACATTCGGCACCTGGCTGCCGAGCGTACAAAATTTTAAGAATTTTTGTACATTTGGCACCTGACTGCCGAGCGTACAAAATTTTCAGAATTTTTGTACATTCGACACCTGACTGCCGAGTGTACAAAATTTTCAGAATTTTTGTACATTCAGCACCTGATTGCCGAGTGTATAAAATGTTCAGCATTTTTGTACACTCGGCACTTGACTGGCGAGCGTACAAAATTTTCAGAATTTTTGTACGTTCGGCACCTGACTGCCAAGTGTACAAAATTTTCAGAATTTTTGTACTCTCGGCACCTGACTGCCGAGCGTACAAAATTTTCAGAATTTTTGTATGCTCGGCACCTGACTTCTGAGCGTACAAAATTTTCGGAATTTTTGTACATTCAGCACCTGACTGCCGAGTGTATAAAATGTTCAGCATTTTTGTACACTCGGCACCTGACTGCCGAGTGTGCAAAATTTTCAGAATTTTTGTACACTCAGCACCTGACTGCCGAGTGTACAAAATTGTAAGAATTTTTGTACATTCGGCACCTGACTGCTGAGCATACAAAATTTTCAGAATTTTTGTACATTCGACACCTGACTGCCGAGTGTACAAAATTTTCAGAATTTTTGTACGTTCAGCACCTGACTGCCGAGTGTACAAAATGTTCAGCATTTTTGTACACTCGGCACTTGACTGGCGAGCGTACAAAATTTTCAGAATTTTTGTACATTCGGCACCTGGCTGCCGAGCGTACAAAATTTTCAGAATTTTTGTACGCTCGGCACCTGACTGCCGAGTATACAAAATTGTCAGAATTTTTGTACGTTCAGCACCTGACTGCCGAGTGTGCAAAATTTTCAGAATTTTTGTACACTCGGCACCTGACTGCCGAGTGTACAAAATTTTCAGAATTTTTGTATGCTCGGCACCTGACTGCTGAGCATACAAAATTTTCAGAATTTTTGTACGCTTGGCACCTGACTGCCGAGTGTACAGAATTGTCAAAATTTTTGTACGTTCGGCACCTGACTGCCGAGCGTACAAAATTATCAGAATTTTTGTACGTTCAGCACCTGACTGCCGAGTGTACAAAATGTTCAGCATTTTTGTACACTCGGCACTTCACTGGCGAGCGTACAAAATTTTCAGAATTTTTGTACATTCGGCACCTGGCTGCCGAGCGTACAAAATTTTCAGAATTTTTGTACATTTGGCACCTGACTGCCGAGCGTACAAAATTTTCAGAATTTTTGTACATTCGGCACCTGACTTCTGAGCGTACAAAATTTTTGGAATTTTTGTACGTGCGGCACCTGATTGCCGAGAGTACAAAATTTTCAGAATTTTTGTATGCTCGGCACCTGACTGCTGAGCATACAAAATTTTCAGAATTTTTGTACGCTCGGCACCTGACTGCCGAGTGTACAGAATTGTCAAAATTTTTGTACGTTCGGCACCTGACTGCCGAGCGTACAAAATTATCAGAATTTTTGTACGTTCGGCACCTGACTGCTGAGCGTACAAAATTATCAGAATTTTTGTACGTTCAGCACCTGACTGCCGAGCGTACAAAATTATCAGAATTTTTGTACGTTCAGCACCTGACTGCCGAGCGTACAAAATTATAAAAATTTTTGTACGCTCGGCCGTGATATATTATAAAAATTTTTGTACACTCGGCACCTCACGGCCGAGCGTACAAAATTTTCAGAATTTTTGGACGCTTGGCACCTGACTGCCGAGCTAACAAAATTGTCAGAATTTTTGTATGTTCGGCACCTGACTGCAAAATTTTCAGAATTTTTGTATGCTCGGCACCTGGCTGCCGAGCGTACAAAATTTTCAGAATTTTTGTACGCTCGGCACCTGACTGCTGAGTGTACAAAATTGTCAGAATTTTTGTACCTTCGCACCTGACTGCTGAGTGTACAAAATTTTCAGAATTTTTGTACCTTCGGCACCTGACTGCCGAGTGTACAAAATTTTCAGAATTTTTGTATGCTCGGCACCTGACTGCCGAGTGTACAAAATTTTCAGAATTATTGTACGCTCGGCACGTGACTGCTGAGTGTACAAAATTTTCAGAATTTTTGTACGTTCGGCACCTGACTGCCAAGTGTACAAAATTTTCAGAATTTTTATACGCTCGGCACCTGACTGCCGAGCTTACAAAATTTTCAGAATTTTTGTACACTTGGCACCTGACTGCCGAGCGTACAAAATTGTCAGAATTTTTGTACATTCGGCACCTGACTGCCAAGCATACAAAATTTTCAAAATTTATGTTCCCTTGGCACCACTGCCAAACGTTCAACATATTTGGAATTTTTGTGTGCTCAGCACCACTGACAAGTGTACAAAATTTTCATAATTTTTGTAAGGTTATGTAAGGTTAGCATTGCAAGTGTGAATCATTACATGTATGTACTCTACTCCTTATCTTTAGCATTTCATTGAAAATGGCAGCTGATACTGAGCAAAGGACTCATGTTGGTTTCCGTGCACCTGCATCTGTTCCTGTTACTTTTGAACAAACTAAAGATCCATCACTGTACTTAAATCAACTGCAATTTAATGTTCATACACCTTATTCAATCAATTCCTTAGCTTCCAATGTTCAAAATCCTCAGCCGTTTGTCATCCGAAAGGTGCCCATTGCAGCAAGTAGTACTGGAGTTGATGTTCCAGATATGCCTCACAGAGTGTCTGTACCTTCCTCGCCTGCATCATCGATATCTAGTGAGCGTTTGCACTTTGCTGTGCAACTTGCTAAAATGGACGCAAGGAAACTGAAAGAACAAAGAGAGTTGGAGCATTATTACGAGGAAAATCTTAGAGATGTTAAGTTGGATGCAGCTCAAAATGAAAGAATGACAAAACCTACACAAGTTCATGGAGTCAGAAAGATGCAAAACACAAAGAAACAGAAGAACTATGTGGATAGAATGCCTCAGGAAAAACTTCAGAACAAAGTATGTTTTGGTTTACATAATTAGTAGTTCTGTTGTACCCCCAGGGGTTTATCAAGGCACCTGTGGGAGGTCTAGAAAACTCTCTTGAAGACCTTCTAGAAAAACCCCTAGAAGATCCTTTAGAAGACCCCCTAAACGATTTCCTCAGGAACCCTTTAGAAGACCCTGTAGAAGACCCCCTAAAAAAAATTCCCTAGAGCACCTCCTAGAAGACCCTTTAGAAGACCCCCTAGAAGACCCCTAGAATATCCTGTAGAAGCCCCCTAGAAGACCCTCTAGAAGGCTCCCTGGAAGACCCCCTAGAAGATCCTCTAGAAGACCTCTAGAAGACCCTTTAGAATACCCCTTACAAGACCCCTTAGTAGCCCCTATAGAAGACCCCTTAGTAGCCCCTATAGTTCAAGACCACTTAGGAGCCCCTCTAGAAGACCCCTTAGTATCCCCTCTAGAAGACCCCTTAGAAGACCCCTTAGTAGCCCCTCTAGAAGTCCCCTTAGTAGCCCCTCTAGAAGATCCTCTAGAAGACCCCTTCGTAGCCCCTCTAGAAGACCTCTTAGAAGACCCCTTAGTAGCCCCTATGGAAGACCCCTTAGAAGACCCCTTAGTAGCCCCTATAGAAGATCCTCTAGAAGATCCCTTAGAAGACCCCTTAGTAGCCCCTCTAGAAGACCTCTTAGAAGATGCTCTAGAAGACCCCCCTAGAAGATCCTCCAAAAGACCCTCTAGAAGACCTTCTAGAAGATGAAGACCTTCTGGAAGATGAAGACCTTCTAGAAGATGAAGACCTTCTAGAAGATGAAGACCCCAAAAGCTAGAAGACCCCCTAGAAGGTCCTGTGAAAGACCCTCTAGAAGACCTTCTAGAAGATGAAGACCTTCTGGAAGATGAAGACCTTCTGGAAGATGAAGACCTTCTGGAAGATGAAGACCTTCTAGAAGATGAAGACCCCAAAAGCTAGAAGACCCCCTAGAAGATCCTGTGAAAGACCCTCTAGAAGACCTTCTAGAAGATGAAGACCTTCTGGAAGATGAAGACCTTCTGGAAGATGAAGACCTTCTGGAAGATGAAGACCTTCTGGAAGATGAAGACCTTCTGGAAGATGAAGACCTTCTGGAAGATGAAGACCCCAAAAGCTAGAAGACCCCCTAGAAGGTCCTGTGAAAGACCCTCTAGAAGACCTTCTAGAAGATGAAGACCTTCTGGAAGATGAAGACCTTCTGGAAGATGAAGACCTTCTGGAAGATGAAGACCTTCTAGAAGATGAAGACCTTCTGGAAGATGAAGACCTTCTAGAAGATGAAGACCTTCTAGAAGATGAAGACCTTCTGGAAGATGAAGACCTTCTGGAAGATGAAGATCTTCTGGAAGATGAAGACCTTCTAGAAGATGAAGACCTTCTGGAAGATGAAGACCTTCTAGAAGATGAAGACCTTCTGGAAGATGAAGACCTTCTAGAAGATGAAGACCTTCTAGAAGATGAAGACCTTCTAGAAGATGAAGACCCCAAAAGCTAGAAGACCCCCTAGAAGATCCTGTGAAAGACCCTCTAGAAGACCTTCTAGAAGATGAAGACCTTCTGGAAGATGAAGACCTTCTAGAAGATGAAGACCTTCTAGAAGATGAAGACCTTCTAGAAGATGAAGACCTTCTAGAAGATGAAGACCTTCTAGAAGATGAAGACCTTCTAGAAGATGAAGACCTTCTAGAAGATGAAGACCTTCTAGAAGATGAAGACCTTCTGGAAGATGAAGACCTTCTGGAAGATGAAGACCTTCTGGAAGATGAAGACCTTCTGGAAGATGAAGACCTTCTGGAAGATGAAGACCTTCTAGAAGATGAAGACCTTCTGGAAGATGAAGACCTTCTAGAAGATGAAGACCTTCTAGAAGATGAAGACCTTCTAGAAGATGAAGACCTTCTAGAAGATGAAGACCTTCTGGAAGATGAAGACCTTCTAGAAGATGAAGACCTTCTAGAAGATGAAGACCTTCTAGAAGATGAAGACCTTCTAGAAGATGAAGACCTTCTAGAAGATGAAGACCTTCTAGAAGATGAAGACCTTCTAGAAGATGAAGACCTTCTAGAAGATGAAGACCTTCTAGAAGATGAAGACCTTCTGGAAGATGAAGACCTTCTGGAAGATGAAGACCTTCTGGAAGATGAAGACCCCAAAAGCTAGAAGACCCCCTAGAAGATCCTGTGAAAGACCCTCTAGAAGACCTTCTAGAAGATCCTCTAGAAGACCCCCTAGAAGATCATATAGAAGACAGTCAGAAGATCCCCTTGCAGACCCCTTGGAAGACCCCCTAGAAGCCCTCTTATAATACCCTTTAGCAGACACCCTAGCAAGACCCCTCTAGAAGTTCCTCTAGAAGACCCCTCAGCAGAGCCCCTGGAAAACCATTTACTAGAAATATGTTGTCGCAGAATGTAGGAACCTGAATATTTTGATCATGTCACCAGGAATCCTTAGAGTCTATGGGGATCTACAGGGAAACCTTCGGATGGGGATGAGTTAAAATTTTGAAAATTATTTCTGTAACTTCTTTTGATATAATTTTTAGTACTGGTTTGATACCTCCTGGTAGTTTAAAAAACTCTCTTTTCTTTTACTTGACAGACTAGGAAAGATAGAGATGCGAAGAGAAAGCTTCATGAGTTTCATTTCTATCCTGACTCTGAAACTTATCCTGACAAAGTCAACACTGCATCTGATGACAAACAAACAAGAGAGATCAGGAGGTTGGAGAAACAAATGCATAAATATTTAGAGAGACTTGATGAGCTTATTCACGAGGTGTGTTATATAAAAGAAAAAATCCATATAAACAATGGATGTTGATTAACCCTTCCCTGCCTGAGCTGGCCTAAAACTGCATATCCTTTATCATTTTACTCTAGATGATTTTTCTCATCAAAGAGAGAACCCTCAGACATCCTAGCCAGCAATGGATTAACATGTGATTAACCCATTCTTGCTTCATGAGCTGGCCAAATATAACCCCTTCTTTTATTTTACTCTTGGGAATGTTATTGCAATAATTTTGTGTTGGATGTAATATATCATACACGAAGGAGGAGTGTTTCATCAGGATATCCAAACAATGAAACACTCCTCCAAGTGTATGATATAGCATCTCAAACAAATCAGTATTTAAAGAGAAAATCAAAGTAAAAGTTTGCTTAATTTATGTAATTTCTTCCTCCGATATCCAAACCACTAACACGGTACTGATTTCCTTTGTGTTTTCCTCATGAATTATTAATGAGTTTGAGGTGTGATTTGACATTATTTTATTTTATTTTAACTCTTACTCCAGGGTCACGAAGTAATTCAGAAAAAAGACAAAAGACTACGAAGAAACCACAAAGATGATGTAAGTCATCTTTCTGATGAAGATCCTGACCCACGTCAGTTTGAAAGAGCAGAGGAACAAGCAACACGATCAGCAAGAGTCTTGTACATGATTGAGAGACAGGTACAGTACATTGCACAGTACTCAAAACATTTTTACACTTTTTGTCATTTACAGCAAAAGAAAACCATTTTATTTGCAATCTGTTTTGTTGTTAGATTCGTGAACTAGACGATGAACTGCGTAAAAAGGGAAAAAACATAAGTCAACCAAAAAAGGTAATTTGAATTTTCTGTGATGATGATGAACATCATTTTCATTATTGTCATTATCATCATCATCATCATGATTATTATCATCATTATTATCATCATTATCATTATCATCATCATCACCAACCACCATCACCAGCCACCATTATCAACCACTGTCATCATCACCATCATCACCATCATCACCAACCACCATCACCAACCACCATCACCAACCACCATCACCAACCACCATCACCAACCACTATCGTCAACCACTGTCATCATCACCATCATCACCAACCACCATCACCAACCACTATCATCATCACCAACCACCATCACCATCACCAACCACCATCACCACCAACCACTATCATCAACCACTATCATCATCACCAACCACTATCATCATCACCAACCACCATCACCAACCACTATCACCAACCACTATCATCAACCACTATCATCAACCACTATCATCACCAACCACCATCACCAACCACTATCATCACCAACCACCATCACCAACAACCACTATCATCAACCACTATCATCATCACCAACCACCATCACCAACCACTATCACCAACCACTATCGTCAACCACTATCATCAACCACTATCATCAACCACTATCATCATCACCAACCACCATCACCAACCACTATCATCACCAACCACCATCACCAACCACTATCACCATCACCAACCACCATCACCAACCACCATCACCAACCACTATCATCATCACCAACCACCATCACCAACCACTATCATCATCACCAACCACCATCACCAACCATCATCACCAACCACCATCATCACCAACCACCATCATCACCAACCACCATCATCACCATCACTAACCACCATCATCACCATCACTAACCATCATCACCAGCCATCATCACCAACCACCATCATCACCATCACTAACCATCATCACCAGCCATCATCACCAACCACCATCATCACCATCACTAACCACCATCACCAACCACTATCATCATCACCAACCACCATCACCAACTACAATTACTAACCACCATCAATTATTACCACCACCAGCAACAACACCATCATCATCACTATCAGGACCCTATACATACATGTACCCGATATTGAGGACCCGAAAAACTTTCGAAACACAGGAGAAGACCAACAACACAAATCCCATGAATCCCAAGCTCAGACAGACGGACGGACGGACGGACGGACGGACGGACGGACAGACAGACAGACAGACAGACAGACCGACCGACCGACCGACCGGCTTAACTTTGGTCCTCAGCGGTGAGAGGCAGTGCGCTTATTGCAATATAAGTACTGTAGGACAGACTAGAGAACAAACTGAAACAGTTACCGTATAGTGATCACACTTTCTTTCTAGAATCAAACCCTTGGTCGTTTAGCAGCAGCTCAACGTGCAACAGTTCGAGCTTTACAAATGCTCATTAACAGTGCTCCTCTACAACCTAAGGGTGCCGTACATTACCATTCAATATATCAAGAGTTGACATCTCTAATACAACAGTTATCACTATTATCAGTACAAGTTGAGAGTGGTACAGGATCACTACTATCTCCTGACAAGAAATCACAGGTACTCTTTTCTGACTTATGCAGTGTGATACAGTGATTGTGGATGATTACGCATGCATCTACCAATCATTGGAAAAGTGGGACATTTTCTCTAAGCTTTAGATAAATTAGATTTTGCCTGATTTAAAAGGATGAGCAATTTTTATGCTGTTTAAAGACTGTCAAACTCTAAAGCTTTTAGAAAACTAATGATAATAATAATAATAATAATAATAATAATAATAATAATAATAATAATAATAATAATAATAATAATAATGATGGTACTTATATAGCGCCAATACATTGCTGTCCTAAGCGCTTTACAATGTCATATTATGCTTTACAAAATTATTATCTGTATTTACAGTAAATTTTTATTATAATATTAATGTTAAAAATGCTAATAAGATACTAAGAATGTTAATTAAAACCTAAAAGTAATTACAAATCATAAGTTTGTTTAAAAAGATGTGTTTTCAATTCAGATTTAAAAATGTTGATGTTACTAATCGATCTAATGTTCATGTTGGGGGCATGTTCCAGATTCTACGTATTCGTTTTCGTTTGAAAACGCAACTTTTTCTAAAAGCTTTAGAGTTCCACAAGGAATTTGTAGCATAGTTTGAAGTCAAACTCAACCAACAGGTTTTTCCGTTTCACGAGTTAACGTTGTCCTGAAAACGTGAAAATGATCCGAATAACGTTGTATGTAGAACGGGGACGGTGTACGATTACTCTTGGGGACTAAAATGATATATTTTCTTTGGTGTGTGAGGAAAATTCTATTGTATTAATTAAGGACGTTGTCCTTGACTGTATGTACATTGCACACTCTATTATTCATGAATTGCTTGTAAACTGCAAAATATCTTGCTTTCTTGAAGAAACCATTTCAAAATCCAAAAACTGGACGTGTAAAAGATGAAACAGGAGTGGGAACATCTAGTAAGAAGCCTGCATTTATCCAAGAGCGAGCAACGTACGTGCATGGACACCCTGCCAATGGTCCTTCTGCCAAAACATTATTTCCAGGTACGAAGCACATTGTAACTAGAGGGAACTCAGCATGTTCAATTTGGACATTTCGCCCTGTTTGACCACCAGTTGCTATAGGCAATCAAGTTATTAAATATAAGTCTAGTATCTGAGATACCCTATTTATGTTTCTCTTTTTCACAGATGATTCTGCTTTAACCATTGAACCAACCCCTGAACGCAGTGCTACACTGAAAGCTGGACTAGATGCTCTACTCCGAGCAAGAGCGCTTGAACAAGTGAGATATTTTTAACTAAGGGGACGATTACATGGATACTTTCGGCCCAAGCTGAAATGTCAGCCCGATTAGAAAAACTGCGATTTAAATACGACTTCACGAATAAATGTGGGTTAATAACATTAATTTGCTATAACATGGCAAGAATTTCATTCCTGGTTGAATTTCAGCCCGGGTAGCTCCAACTGGGATGCAAGCCGGTACCCGGGCTGAATGTCTCCATGTAATCACCCCTAACGCTGGGCTTTTTTAAGATTGCCTCCATGTGCGATTTTCAACGCTCTTGCAAGTCAACACTTTATTCTGTAGCCATTGCTTTAATGTACTGTAACACAACAGTTAACATGATTACGTTTCTTTTAGAAAATTGCCAATCCTATGTTGTCTGCTCCAGTGCATATTAAGAAGAAATCAGTCCTGCTTCCGCCATCATTAAAAGTACTGTCTGTCTGTCTGTCTGTCTGTCTGTCTGTCTGTCTGTCTGTCTGTCTGTCTGTCTGTCTGTCTGTCTGTCTGTCTGTCTGTCTGTCTGTCTGTCTGTCTGTCTGTCTGTCTGTCTGTCTGTCTGTCTGTCTGTCTGTCTCTGTCTGTCGCTGTCTGTCGCTGTCTGTCGCTGTCTGTCGCTGTCTGTCTCTGTCTGTCTCTGTCTGTCTGTCTGTCTGTCTGTCTGTCTGTCTGTCTGTCTGTCTGTCTGTCTGTCTGTCTGTCTGTCTGTCTGTCTGTCTGTCTGTCTGTCTGTCTGTCTGTCTGTCTGTCTGTCTGTCTGTCTGTCTGCTTGCTTGTTTGTTTGTTTGTTTGTTTGTTTGTTTGTTTGTTTGTTTGTTTGTTTGTTTGTTTGTTTGTTTGTCTGTCTGCCAGTTTGTCTGGGTGTCTGTCTGTCTGTCTGTCTGTCTGTCTGTCTGTCTGTCTGTTGTCTGTCTGTCTGTCTGTCTGTCTGTCTGTCTGTCTGTCTGTCTGTCTGTCTGTCTGTCTGTCTGTCTGTCTGTCTGTCTGTCTGTCTGTCTGTCTGCCTGTCTGTCTGTAGTGATAGAGTTTACTGGCTTAATAGACTTATATGTAAGTCTAACGTGATAAATGACTCCCTGTTTACAGACATTTTCAGAGATTAACAACTGTGTGTGGATTGTCTGTCTTGTACAGTAAGCCACATTATTGCCTCTTGCAATATTTGTTTGCTTTATCTTTATCAGACCAAACGAAGAATGACTCACCTTGCTGCTCAAAGAAATGTCAAATTTCCAAATGAAACTGCTCACTTTACGAAAGAAACAACTGCTTCAAGGTTGAAGAAAGTCGAGAGACAAAAGACATCCCTGAAGGATGGAATAAAGGAAAATGAAAAATCTGATGGGGCCCATGCTGTTTCAGTGAAACCTACAACGAGTCCACGAACTGTACCCGGAAACAAAGAAAGATTACATGAAAACTTACAAGAAAAGGAGATTCAGAGGTGAATTAAGCTGTTCATACAGAAATTTTGTCAATTTTGTATATATAGCAGATTAGCAGTGGTTGCCGTCCGTACAAAAATCTGATCATTTTTTTACGGACGACAGTGGTTGCAGAGTGTACAAAAATGTTTGGTCTGCTTAAGGTGAAGTAATACGAGCAACAAATTGCTGCAACATTGTTGCGTTGCAAGTTGAAAAGCGTCATTGCACGTATTACCACCCACCATAAACATTGTCACGTAACAATGATTTTGTTGCAAGTTGAATCAGCATGTTGCAGCAAGTAGAACTGGAGTCTACTTTTTTCAACAACTTTTTTTCAACTTGCAACAAAATCTTTGTTGCGTGACAATGTTTAAGGTGGATGGTAATACGTGCAACATCGCTATTCAACAAAGTTCCGTTGCAAGTTGAAGAAAAATGTTGCCCGTATTAGCTCACCTTTAGTTTTGTTCCTGTCGAACACAGAAAAATAGTTTTTGTATGCTTGGCAGTGGCTGCAATTTATTAAATGTCAATTTGGTCTGGTGGTTGTTGTTTTTTAGTTATTTTATTTATTACGTTTTGCTACATTTGTTTACTATGGATAATAATTACATAGGTGTATTGTGTGAGTGAGTGAGTGTGCTTTAAGTAATTAGATTTCAGTAAAGTTAATAATAATAATAATAAATATAAGTATTAAAATTTAAATCACAATAACAAATTTACAATTACGTGGCAGGGTGCCCACAACAGCTCAATGCCAATTACTGCGGTCCCAGGTAAACAAAGTAAATAAGTAAATAATAATAATATAAGTTTCGGATCGCTTCGTTGAGACCTCGGGTTGAGTTGCATTTTGTGCAAATCGATTTCCATGATCTGGGGTCTTCAGGGTTGTAAATTTGAAGTACTGCTGCTATGTAGTAGGACAGGAGGTTGATTTTAAAACTGGAGAAAGCGGTCCCTTTTACAGGTAACTGGGACGGTAAAGTGTTCCAAGTCCTGCTGCCCTACTGGGCAGTGTACAATATGATCTGTTGTAGGTTTTTTTTAACTGAACTCTTGTGTTTCTGTAGGCAAGTTTGGCTTGAGGATGAATCAAGGAGAAAGTTAAGGTATTATTATTATTATTATTATTATTATTAGAGGAGGAGCTTCTACGGTAACTGCCTCTATAATTGACGGTACAGAAAAAGATGGCGGCGGTTCATTTAACCACAATGCTTTGCGACCTCAAATCAGCTCAAATAACTACACATTGTTTATCATGCTAAGATGGATTAAGTAAGCAAGAACCTCATTCCTACCAAAGTTGGTCGTTTTAAAACCATATCTTCCACGATTTCTGCAAGAAACAATATATGCTGCACGCAAAAGATTGTGGTTAAATGTACAAGTCGCCATCTTTTTCGGTACGGTCAATTGCAGATCCACTGTACGTACCATCTTTGAACTGAATGTAATTTTTTTTAGGGAAGTATTGGAGATTCCCAAACATTTAGTATCTGAGGCAGAAGAAGCCATTAAATTGAAACTAAAACCGTTACTTGATGAAGCCCAGGTAATAAATACAGTGACACCACAACAATCTCTCTTTTTTACTGATTTCGGCTACTAGTAGACTGACCAGAGTTCTCGTTTATATGACGTCAAATAAATGAAATGGCGTACCGTCGGGCTGCTATTTATAGTACAAAATGTGGACAACAAACCAAAATTGACTTTCAAATGATTGCAAATGAGCAATTATCTATTGTTCGGACTGCAAGAATTATGGGTAAAAGCGGACAAACTTAAATAGTGACGTCATCACGACGGAGCGCTATTTGCGTCAAATCTGGCTCTGTTTAGGTTTTTCTGGTTTGGATTAACCTATTGAAAAGCTTTTAGGGACTAAATGATGCTACGTTAATTGTGTGGATCTAAGTTTATTGAAATTCTGTTCTTTTCTTCACTAAAGGCTGTAGTTGAATCCTCGAAACCAAAACCCATTCAAAGGCGATTTGCAGATCTTGCTTCTAATGTGGTAATGTATTTGTACTGTACTCATGTGCTGTACTCTACTGTACTGCACTGTACTGTACTATATGTTGTACTGCACTGCAATGTACTGTACTGTATACTATAGTATACTGTACTGTACTGTACTGCACTGCACTGCACTGTACTGCACTGCACTGCACTGCACTGTACTGCACTGCACTGCACTGCACTGCACTGTACTGTACTGTACTGTACTGTACTGTACTGTACTGTACTGTACTGCATTGCATTGTACTGTAGGTGTCATCTGTTGTGTGATAGTTTTGAAGTGTTTAACATTTGTATGTATTAACATTCTAGACAATGAAAGAAAGTGAAACATTATCAGAGATGATTTTGGATGACCTGCTCACCGATACAGCTGAGGAATTTCAGAGGTACAGTATGTTTATAAGTGTCCTCTGGCTTGTACGGACTAACAGGTTATTAACCACGTTCAAACTGAAACGCCAAGCGTGTCTCTGGCATGTATAAGATCCATATGAGTCACGATTTAGGGGCATTTACTATTTTTAGAGTATATTGTCTATTGTATTCTATTGTATTCCGTTTTATTGTTTCTATTGTATTCCATTGTGTTGCCTCGTTCTTTGAAAACCACTGCAGGTATTGTTTACCCCTAAATCATGACCAGTTTAACCAGATCTATAGTCTTAAAAGGTGGTGCCCGCCGTGCTTATTAAGGACTTACGATTCTAGGACAACGACGGCGGTTAAAAAGTCACGGCTAACTGACTATTATAGTTTATTTTTAAAACTGGTTTAATGACTTCCAAAATGCCCCAGTACTCCTAAAAATGATTGTAGTGTCTATATTAAAGTCAATCTTAAGCAACAGATCTCATCGTTTGGTGAATTGACGTCGTTCCGGAGACGTGAAAATGCTCTAAGTGGCGTTGTATAAAGAACGAGGACGGTGTTGAGATTACTCTAGGGATGAAAAATTATTCATTCTGTTTGTTTCGTAACTAGAATTTTTTTTTGTTTAAAAGGCGTCGTCGTTGGGGTTGCCGTCGTATAAGGTCCCTATTGCTTCGGCACGAACGAACAAACTAACGGATTCACAGGCGGAATATAACGCTGCCAACTCGTGACTTGTCATGGCACCGCAATTTTGCTCAGAGTTACTGCAGATACCTGACTGTATTCCGGTCTCTCCTTTTTTTAATTTCTTCTATCAGGTTAGAGAATGATGGCGATGCAGAAACGCAAGCGGAGTATCTTCAAAACAGTTCGACATTGGAAAACATTTTGCAAAGATTAGAGCAGTTTGAGGTATGGGCGTTATGAATGTCGTCAATATGGGATGATGTGGGGTAATATGGGGGGATGATGTGGGATAATGTAGGATGATGTAGGATATTGTGGGATAATGGAGGAGGGTGTGGGATAGTGGAGGATGATGTGGGTAATGTAGGATGTGGGATGTAGGATGATGTGGGATAGTCTGGGATAAATGTTATCATTGTGGGATATGCATGGTTCTAGTGGTCATCTTGATTATTGAAAAAAAAAACAAGTTTTTTTTACGGACAAAGTTTAAATTTCTATTTCTTAAATAGATTTGTGCATGTTAAATGAACACAACTTTTTGTCAAATACTACGTATACGTTTTCGAAATGTAATATTATAAACTAAACAGAATATCAATCCATGCTTTGTTGATTTCAGAAAGAGGAAGAAAGTATAAGAAGACATTTAAATCATGTCGTTTACACTGACCCTGGTGAAAATAAACCAAGATCCAGCCTGAGACAAAACGAACGACGTAGGCCTTCAGGTTCGTAAATCTGCAAAACTTGTCCAGTACTGTCCAGTACTGTTTGGCATCGAGTATGCGTGCCAAGCATTTCACGATTCATTACCCAAATATCTGTCTGATGATCTTGAAAGACTTCAGAAACGAGCTTTTCGAATAATATTCCCAGATCAACACTACAAAGAAGCATTGAGGAACACGAACACCCCATCACTTTACGATAGAAGACAGGAATTAACAACAAAACTTTTTAAGGACATAGTCAATAACCCTGAGCACAAATTAACGGATTTGTTACCGCCATTAAATAATGACAATAGCCACTTTTTGCGTAAAAATAGGAAATTTAACGTGCCACTTCATAAAACGAACAGATTTAGGAACAGTTTTATCACTTATAACTCTAATAAGTTTTCTGAATAACTTAGAAACTGTTTTTACCATGAATATGCTGGGTTTTAACCTAATTTAAATTATAGCACCAGAGAGTGTTTTAGTAACAAATTCTAAGTCTGTGCATATGTGTAAGTGAATGTGTATTTTCAAGAATTTTAGTCTAATCTTATTCATTTTCTTAAACAAAATACTTGTAAAAATTAGTTTATCTTTCTTAATATCTTTGTAAACCTAACATATTTCAGCAGTAGAATTAGATATATTCTGGAGCTGTAAGTTTAGTGTCAAATAAACTATCAAACCATAATTCGTTCCTGTAAAAGAGTTTCCATAAATTGAATAAAATTGTCTTGGGTAGCCAGAAAAGACTACTGAACGGGAACAAAATTAATCCTCTACTTTTACACACTCTACTTCGTACCAACAAAAAAATGAAATCTATTGATTTTATACAATACAAAAATTTAAAAGGTTTTTATCGAAACCCTTGCCGGATTATGAGGCATGGAGAAGGGAAAAAGCAAGTCAGCTGACGTGATCTGACGTGTCCATGTGTCTGTCCCAGTGGTCTGTTGTCTTCTAATAGATCATGGCCAACAACGAATGAAAATACGCATAGCAACCAAGGGTTGAATATTTTACCATTATTCTAGAAAGTGAAAATACTTGTGTTGAAGAAGAAAGAAGGGAACCATGTCCTATTGTGATTAAATCAACCAGCGCGATGGTAGATAAAGACCCTTCATTAATTGAAGACAAGGATAAGACTGATAAGAAACAACTTCTCAGGTTTACCAAAGGTTAGAAATTAATGAAACTTATCAATAATAATAATAGTATGGTGGTGGTGGTGATGATGGCGATTATGGTGGTCATGGTGATGATGATTATGGTGGTGATGTTGGTGATTATGGTGGTCATGGTGATGATGATTATGGTGGTCATGGTGATGATGATTATGGTGGTGATGATGGTGATTATAGGTGAAATCGCATTTGTTATGCGCTTTTCAGTTTAACACACCACATGTGGGACAGAATTCTAATCGAGAGAACATGTTGCACGCACGCGCGCTGGACGTCACTATAAGACCCTCTCCAGTCTTTGCGGCTTTTCTAAATTGTCAGTGTCCAGAATTCAGGATTATTCTGAATCAAATACACTATATATACACAAAATCCATACATACTTTCCATGTATTGCATGTTTTTTTTATATTGCAGATCGAATTGGAGATTCTAGTAATGGCGGAAGAACCTCGAAAATGAAGTCGAAACGACTGAATTATACAAAAACATCAACACTAGCCAGACCAGTGGAGCAACACTCAGTTCCTGTATTCCTACCTTCAAAAATCCAGGAGAATATTTTCTCCTACCGGGAAAAATACTCCCGTTACCTGAAGCAAACGAACACTCAACATCACGGGACATTTGATCCATGGAAAGTTGTTGAAAGGTATTTTCGTATAAACTCTTGGTTGGTTAAATAAGTTTTAGGTTATAGTGTAAAATTAAGTTCCATGTAAATTTGACCCCTTGTCGTCTTTCGTGCATATTCATATACTCATACTCACACTCCTCTCACACTCATTCTCGCACTCATTCTCGCACTCATTCTCGCACTCATACTCACACTCCTCTCACACTCCACTCATGCACTCATTCTCGCACTCACACTCTCACTTACACTCTACCCTCCACTCACACTTTCACACTCACCATTCAACTGAATGGTTGGAGAGTGAGTGTAGTCTCATACTGGAAACATTGAGTGTTGAGTTGCACTTATTGAGTGTGAGGGGCCACTCAATGAGTGTCCCACACTCCATTCCCACTTACACTCCACTCCCAGACTCCTCTCACACTCACTCTCCTCCACTCATACCCCCACACTCACACTTACACTTACACTCACACTCACACTCACACTCACACTCACACTCACACTCACACTCACACTCACACTCACACTCACACTCACACTCACACTTACACTTACACTTACACTTACACTTACACTTACACTTACACTTACACTCCCACACCCCACCCACACTCCTCTCACTCACACTACTCTCCCTCACTCCACTCACTCTCCACCACTCCACTCACACTTACACTTACACTCCCACACTCCTCACACTCACTCGCCCTCACTCCACCCACACTCCCTCACTCCACTCACACTTACACTCCCACACCCACACCCCATCCACACTCCTCTTACTCACTACTCTCCCTCACTCCACTCACTCTCCACCACTCCACTCACACTTACACTTACACTTACACTTACACTTACACTTACACTTACACTTACACTTACACTTACACTTACACTTACACTCCCACACTCCACCCACACTCCTCACACTCACTCTCCCTCACTCCACTCACTCTCCATCACTCCACTCACACTCCCACACCCACACTCCTCTCACTCACACTACTCTCCCTCACTCCACTCACTCTCCATCACTCCACTCACACTCCCACACCCCACCCACACTCCTCTCACTCACACTACTCTCCCTCACTCCACTCACTCTCCATCACTCCACTCACACTCACACTCCCACACCCCACCCACACTCCTCTCACTCACACTACTCTCCCTCACTCCACTCACTCTCTATCGCTCCACTCACACTCACACACCCCCACCCACACTCCTCTTACTCAGACTACTCTCCCTCACTCCACTCACTCTCCATCACTCCACTCACACTCCCACACCCCACCCACACTCCTCTCACTCACACTACTCTCCCTCACTCCACTCACTCTCCATCACTCCACTCACACTCCCACTCCCACACCCCACCCACACTCCCACTCCCACTCCCACACCCCACCCACACTCCTCTTACTCACACTACTCTCCCTCACTCTCCATCACTCCACTCACACTCCCACACCCCACCCACACTCCTCTTACTCACACTACTCTCCCTCACTCTCCATCACTCCACTCACACTCCCACACCCCACCCACACTCCTCTTACTCACACTACTCTCCCTCACTCCACTCACTCTCCATCACTCCACTCCACTCCCACTCCCACACCCCATCCACACTCCTCTCACTCACACTACTCTCCCTCACTCCACTCACTCTCCATCACTCCACTCACACTCACACTCCCACACCCCATCCACACTCCTCTTACTCACACTACTCTCCCTCACTCTCCATCACTCCACTCACACTCCCACACCCCACTTATACTCCCACACCCCATCCACACTCCTCTTACTCACACTACTCTCCCTCACTCCACTCACTCTCCATCACTCCACTCACTCTCCATCACTCCACTCCCACTCCCACACCCCATCCACACTCCTCTCACTCACACTACTCTCCCTCACTTTCCATCACTCCACTCACACTCCCACACTTACACTCCCACACCCCACTTACACTCCCACACCCCACTTATACTCCCACACTCCACACTCCACTCACACTCCCACACCCCACCCCACCCACACTCCTCACACTCACTCACTCTCCCTCACTCTCCCTCACTCCACTCCACTCCACTCACACTTACACTCACTAACGCTCTCACACACTCTCGCTTACACTCCACTCACACTTAACACTCCCACACTCCGCTCACTCTCACACACACACACACACTCCACTCTCACTCCACCGTACACTCATATTCATACTCATTCATCATCTTCACAGGCTTAGCGATGAAATTCTTGATGGTATTCTGGAAGACGTTGCTGTTGAGTTTGGTGGAGCTTGTGATGACGTCACTGAACTAATATTTAAGTCTGAATTTCTGAAAGAATAAGGTTTGCAACCTCGACGTACGAGGTTGTAAAGTATTTATTTTCAGAGGCAGGTAGGCGAGCGCTGAAAGAGCGAAATATCGGTGACACCCAGTTAGCCTGCGTGCAGGTTCTGCGCCCGTAGCCTCTCAGATGGCCTGCACGCAGGCTGAGTACGAAGTTGGCGCAAAAAACAAATAAAGCACTTGTTTTTGGCTACGCGTTTTAATTTCTTTTCCCCCTGCTCATCTTGTTTATTACGTTTAATTGCACTAATATGTTCTTTACCTTGAAAGAGATGAAATTTTGATCGAGAAAAATTCGTTTTTGCGGTAATTTCGACTATCGGATATCGTCGTAAACCAATCGGTATTGATCGGAAGTATCGATTGTTTCCATGGAAAACAAAGATGGCAGCCAGAAAAACACGTTCTTGCCACAAGGGAAAATCCACGAAGAACGTTCGACTACGTACTGTGAATTGATTAAAGAACTGCTAAAGAACCAAATATTGTAGTCCAATAGTTTTTATTCTAAGAAGTGTTCGCGAAAAACAAGGAACAGTTTTTAAAAAAATGGCACATTTACTTGGAAGTCAGAACTGTCTTGAAAGTTTGGCTGTGGATATTTGTGATGTGCAAGAAACAATAACTGATATATTTGCCAGAGTTGGACCTGTGAGATTCCCTTCGTGGAAATATCCTGATAAGGCATCGAGTGATTTGGATATGGCGGAACTTATGGCAAGATATTGTTATTCAAAAGATGAAGACCATTCTAAACTTTCTCATATCATCTTGTTTGAGCTTCTCATTGACAGGTAAGTAAAAGACGGAAAAACTGAGAAATGTTTTTGTATATTCTGGCTAAAGTTTCATGAACTTCAGCATATCTTCTCATCTTGAATTCAGCATAGGTGTAGAGTATGGGGGGCTGAGGGGCTTTAGCCCACGGAGAAATCTCAATGAGCCCCCCCCCCCAGAAGTTTTGCAACTGACTCATCAATCACCATTCACAAATTATATATAGGTTACTCGTTAGGCTAAAGTAACTGTTACAGCCTCATTCCTGTCAACCAAAAGCACACATACAGTGATAAGTCAACCCAGTAAACACAACATCGAAAAATTGTTGAAATGTGTTGTATTTTAACTAGTTTTTATGACATTTCATGACCTTCAGTGTTCTTAAAAATCACCCCTCGGAATGCAGGAAATGGCATTTTCAAGACTCTAAATTTCAGGTGGTGGCATGCCCCTGGACCCCCCATGAGAAAATTCTTAGAAAGGCCCTGTTCAGCACTTCGGCCCCCCTAGCCAAAAACAAAACTCTACGCCTATCGAATTCAGGATAATTGTGAATATTAAAGCAGTATGGGCAACAAAAACAAAAAATTTCAAAAGCAAACCATTGACATGAAGATACAATCTAGTGTGTTCTTTAGACCCAAAGTATTCCAATAAAACAACTTAATTGCACTTTTAAAGTTGCTAATCTGAATCAGTATCTGCCATCTTGGATACATTTTTGATAGGCATGTGATGTCACAAGCTGGGTATTGTGAAAACTATAGTTAGCTATACTTTCACATATCATTATTAAACGATCTTCATAAACAACAATGCTGCGTGTTCAGGATTTGAATGGCAATTTCACTTCACATTCTCTCCATTGCACTGGCTCCTGGTTAATATTCATTCTTTCCATACTATCCAACCAACCACCCTGACCAGTGGCTCCTCCAGCAACAAACATTTGTTGTTTGTAAACAAATGATGATGATATCCAACGTTGTTCTTTCATGGGTTGTAGTGGTACCTAGGCTGATGCGATATTGAAAAAATATCGAATATCGATATCAAAAAAAAAAATTGATAATATTGTCTATATTCATATTGTGCAAATTAGAAAACTTAATTTATTTGCTGTTTGTAATGCGGCTAAGTGTATGTAAAAAAAAACCCCTCAAAATAGTCACAATGTTAAAAGGTTTATTTACAACAATTTGCTTTCAAGCTCAAAGCGTGAACTATTTCGCGTGTTTGTTTACATTTGTGAAAAGCTTCAAAGTTCGAACGTAGCTTTTTAAATGTAAACAAACGTGTGAAATGGTTCACGCTTCAACTTGATTGTAAGTTATTTACAATTTTATACGTTCTGTGAACAGTATGAAAGGAAAATAATCAAAATATACAGTCTACACGCATGCACAGTTATACAAAAGCATCCAAAGAGTAAGAAGAATCCAAAAAGTTTTACAAATTTTCAGCAAGAAACACTAACATGTTTGCCTTGTTCGGCTTAAGCTGGACTCGCTTTGCCATTACTATTTTTCTGGCTTTGCTGAATAATCTTTCAGTCGGTGCACTGCTTGCTGGAATCGCTAAGCTCTCATCACCTGAGTTCACAAATGCCATCCTACACCTGTTTTCTCAACTTTAGCAGACAATAATTGCCAAAAAAGAGAGATGCAGTTGTCAAGTTGAAACTTTCAATATTTTTGATATGTGAAAAATTGAATATCGAATTTTTCAAACAGAAAATCAGGGAAGGACTTGTCTTCAATGAACTCCAACTTTTGACTTTGACTTTTTCGACTAATATTTGCGTGACCCGTTGGATGTTCATCGTGAACCAACTTTACAGGAACGTCTCGACTAAAAGTTTTGAGCCTCAAATGTCTGGAAAAGTTGTCCTTGCTCAGAGGGAGTCTCATCATCATGATTGTCACAATGTACTTGTTGATAGCAAAGCCCACTTCAGGCTACCTTCTCTCTCCTTCGGGTTGTCACAACCCCGACATCCTTTTAAGGCAAGCAAAGTAAATAATAAATCCTTTACTAAGAATTTGTAAGAGTTCTGAGAAGATGCGGTTGGTTCTTTGACAAACCTTGAACAAGGGCATATCTTTCTCAATCAAAGGCATATACTTTATTTGTGATGATTTTCTGTTACGGAATCTATTTTCTTGTTGTTTAGTGTGATTAGTGAGAGTTGCATAATTAAATATTTTCTAATATTGTAATGAATTATTATGACATATTGTGTTATGGAACACAGCAGTAATGACTTGAAACAACTGAAGACTAGAATAAAGACTCCGATTCTCTTAGTCCAATCTTAGAAATCAAATCTTTATTTTAATTCTTTCGGTTCATCATCGTCGGTCAGTTTCAATTTTGTCATTTTTTCATTTTCAAACCAAGTGTTTCACAGTGGAACCCCACTATGTCGAACTCTCAAGCAAGATAAAAAATAGTTTGAGATAGCAGGAGTTTAACATAATGTCGGGGTAATTAATTATGATAAGTTCTATGTATACATGTACATGTAGTGCATGTGGTACGTTTATGAGCTTGGTATAATGTAACAGATGTTTGGTGGACGTTCGTCAAGCTCAATTACTCAGAAAAGAAAAGATTTCTGAGCCCCAGACAGGGTTCGAACCTGCAATCTTCTAATGGCCGGTTGGACGCTCTAAGTATTGAGCAACTGAGGCTCAGATGGAGAGCTTAAGTTGCAAATCCATAGTCATGTGCTCCTGAGTGGTAGCGTTTGCAACTTTGCATAAAGGAGATGTAGTTAAAGTGATTGTACGTATAGATGTAGTGCATGTGGTACGTTTGTGAGCTTGGTGTAATGTAACAGATGTTTGGTGGATGTTCGTCAAGCTCAATTACTCAGAAAAGAAAAGATTTCTGAGCCCCAGACAGGGTTCGAACCTGCAATCTTCTAATGACCAGTTGGACGCTCTAACCATTGAGCCACTGAGGCTGAGATGGAGAGCTTAAGTTGCAAATTCATAGTCATGTGTGGCTCCTAAGTGGTAGCGTTTGCATATGAGATGGAGTTGAAGTGATATGATAAGTTGTACATTATAGAGGTCCACTATAGGAGGAAACAGAAGTAAATGCCAAATACCACTGGTTTCCTCTGGGTAATTGATATTCTTTATTATTATAAGAATTCTTTCAAATCAGACAAACTTAATTTTTGTTTCAAAGGCACTTTGAAATTTTCTGAGCACATACCTGGGTTATTTATTGCATTGATTTGGACTTTTTGAAACAAAGTTAGATAATAAAATACAATATGATGTACCAGACATATGGTTTGATTAAACTTTTAATAACATTTTAACAATCAATAAGAAACAGGTAATTTACTACAGTAGTTTGACAAAGACACATCTCTGACATGTTCTCAAATAACAGCTAGAAATTCTCAGTTAATGCATGAAAATCTAATTCTAAAGTGTTCATTTATAAATCATGTTCAAGTCATCAAAGTAAATAATAATTTACATAGTAAAAAAGAGATTAATTATTGTAGGAATTGTTTAAATGACTGGCTTTACAACAGCAGTTGGATACCACCTGTTTTCCTTCATGGAAGGGAGTTCCTCCCAAGTGTAGCGATCTAAATTAAAATACTCTACATAATTAAGATATTTTTCTTCCGCATTGTAGCCACCCATTACAACTATTACATTGCCTGTAACAACAGCTTCACATCCAAACCTTTTATACTTCATAGGAGGCAACATTTCACTCCTTCCTGTCTTAACATCATAAATAAACACAGTGTTTAATGCTTTCCCCTCCTTTCCTCTTCCTCCCAGACAAATCACATTACCTTTCCAACTAACAGTAGCCATAGCACACACAGCAAAAGGCAATTGCTGCATTTGCTTACATTCATTATTAGCTATATCGTACAACAAAACACTTCCGACAGTGTCCTTGGTGTAGTTTGTGGTGGTTCCTCCAGCAATCAGGATCTTGTCATCAATGAGCTGGGAACCATGCCAAGATATTGGTTGGGGCATTGTGGACAACAACTTTGTGGAATACGGAGGGGTAAGACAAATTTCATAGATACCATCTGAGACTACATCACCATTGTATCCCCCTATCATTACTAAACGATCTTCATAAACAACAATGCTGTGTCTCGCGGGTTTGAAAGGCAATTTTGCTTCAAATTCTATCCATTGTGCTGGCTCCTGGTTAATATTCATTCTTTCCATACTATCCAACCGACTCTGACCACTGTATCCTCCAGCAACAAAAATCTGTTGTTTGTAAACAAATGATGATGATATCCAACGTCGTTCTTTCATGGGTTGTAGTGCTACCCAGGCTCTATCGGCCCAGTTGAACATTTCCACCGAATTTAGCGCTGATTTCCCGTCATATCCTCCAGCAACCACAATATTTCCTCTTATGTTGGTTTGGTGGGGACTTTCAACCACTGCCTTAATGTATTTCATCTCTTCTTTAAGTTCAGTTGCTTGCTGAGTCATCTGATCTTTGATTTCGACCATCATTCCCCTGACTTCTTTCATTATTTCCTCTTGGTTGCATTGCATTTGGTTCTTCATAAGTTCCAGCTGATCTTTCATGTCGGAAAAATCGGTCTTCATGTCGCTTAAATTCATTTTCATCGAATTCATATCCGTCCTTATTGTCCTTAAACAATTGTGCATTTTGTACGTTTTGTACTGCACGTCTTTACCACATTCTTCGCACTCCACCATTCGAAACTCACAGACTTGGGACTCGTGCATTTCTTTCTCTCGTTTGTTAATAATTGTCAAACATCCATCGTTTCCACACTTTGTTGGCGAATATCCACAGTTTACAACATGGCGTTGAAGAGACTCCAGCTCAACCGACTCACCACATCCTCTATTTGCGTGATCACAATGGATCTTGAGACTTGATAAAAAATCAGTCACAATTCTCGCTGGTTGTCCTAAGGTTTCTGTCGTCAATTCTTCCTGGCACAAGGGACAGGTTTGTGAGGTCTGTTCCAAGTGTCTCTTAATACATGTAGTGCAGTAATAATGCTGGTTTCTTCGACACTGCACGGGATCTTTCAAGACATTCATACATATCGGGCAATGAAAATTCTTGTCGACATCTTTCTCAAATCGACCGTCTTCGTAACCTTGGTCGAGGTTAGCCATTATTCTTTTGAAGCATTCATTGAAACGAATGTTGCTTACTAAACCTAAAGAGATAGCGACACTGCCACAGACAAGCAACTCTGATTCAGTTTTACTTTCGTTTCGCAAGGGACAACACCTCAAATGTCTCGTGATAAAAGGTGATGACCCCGACATCCTTTTAAGGCAATATAAATCCTTTACTAAGAATTTGTAAGAGTTCTGAGAAGATGCGGTTGGTACTTTGACAAACCTTGAACAAATCATGATATCCGAGTTTGAGATAGCGAAGTTTTTGAGATACCCGAGTTTGAGGTAGCGAAGTCCTACTGTATGTACTGTCACAAAATGGCCGATACGATTACGCTTGTAAAGGTGTTATTTTTATTTTAACTATCCTCGAAAGAACAACGAAAATCTCACATTCCGCTTAAGTCAATGCAACCCTATACTAAATTACTAATTACTAGCAGATGACAGATATACAGTGTGTATCAAAAAAATTCTAACCCTTAGAAAATGAATTAGCATTCGTTTCAAACAACCTATTGTAGTAGTCTGAAAGTCCTAAACACTTCTGAGCCACGGATGCGTAAAAAAACACGGTCTTATACACCTGGGAAATTAAGATAACTTAGTGTATGCATGGTGAAAGTATTTAAAAGCTTTTTCTCTTCCTATTTAACTTATGTGCTGATTAATTTAGAACTCAGCGCTTTTAGGGCTTTCAAACTACTACAATAGGTTGTTTGAAAAGAATGCTAATGTATTTTCTAAGGGTTCGAATTTTTTTGTATTTAACAAAACATGAAGATCTACTTTCGTCACAAACCTCCCCGCTTAAGTACGAACCTCCTGGGAGTGCAAATCTAAATTAAACTTTTTGCATAGTCATTAAACAACTTTGGATCCTGAATACGACCCTCGCTAACCCATAAATTGTCTTTCTCAGAAAGGTTTTTAAATTTCACATAGTACTTCGGCACCAACCGAGAAGTGTGTTCATCACGAGACCAACGTTTATCCAGGATCTGCTCAATCTCTTCCTGGTTGACATTCACACCAAGACATCATTTCTGTCTTGCATCATTCCTTGAGGATCCTCGGTCGGCGGGCGAGCTGCGTCACCATTGCTCTCCGACTCGCTTACGAAGCGAGCTATCGGACTACTTGGGCGATTATCGGGGTAGATAGATAGAAGATAGATAGAAAAACTTTATTTAAACACGCTAACCATTTAAAAATGAATATCAGAGCCCAGCAAATGACTTTGAAACAAGACATAATAAAAAGAAAAGAAAATTTATTTACTGACGTTTCGTTGTACATCACAACATCTTCAGAGCATTTAAACTATATTACAGTTGGTTCACTATATATACTACAAAGATATACTGGTTTAAAATTACAAGAACGGTTACAAAATTTAAAGTGCCTATCTCAGGGTTGGGGATTTTACATATTTAGGATATTTGGAACATTTTAAGACGATTTGTAATATATCTTGTCAGACGAAAATTTCATCTTCATGGGCTTTTTCGCTGTTAAAGGTTCCGGAAGTGATGTCAAAGCAGGGATTTAGAAATAGGGTTTAATATACACATATTCCTGCTTTGACGTCAAAATGACATCACTTCCGGAACCTTTAACAGCGAAAAAGCCCATGAAGATGAAATTTTCGTCCGACAAGATATATTACAAATCGTCTTAAAATGTTCCAAATATCCTAAATATGTAAAATCCCCAACCCTGAGATAGGCACTTTAAAGTTCAAACGGACAAATGAACAATAACAGACAACATACTTAAAATAGATCAAGAGGAGTTGATCTTATAGTGGCGTTAAGAACTGGATTAAGTTTGGAGATTAGAAGACTTTCACGTATAAGTAGATCATATTCAGAAATGCCAGATGAAAGTATTTTAAAGTCAGAGGAGGAGACAGTGTGTTTGAGGAGATGTTTATGTGCAAGTATACTTGACATAGTTGATACAGAGCGATCCTTTCCAGTCAAAGGCGAAATACCCATATGCTCTGAGATACGTAAATTTTATTTTCTTTTTATTATGTCTTGTTTCAAAGTCATTTGCTGGGCTCTGATATTCATTTTTAAATTGCGTTTTCCGCCTGGTGTGTCTATCGCTACGCTAACCATTGTAAACCTAGGCTGATTTCCACAAGGGGCGTGTACAATAACAAGATTACAAAGATATAGTATATAGTAACATATAGTAAGAAAGTTATAGGTACAAGAATATAAACTATAGAGAAAAAAGGTATAGTGAAACGTATCTATTTACAAATCTTTTCATACGATGTTATTCAAAAATGTGAGTAACGAAAGGTGTCGAATTTTTCAAACGGAAAATCAGGGAAGGACTTGTCTTCAATGAACTCCAACTTTCGACTTTGACTTGAGATAATATTTGCGTGACCCATTGGACGTTCATCGTGAACCAACTTTACAGGGACGTCTCGACTAAAAGTAAAAATATAGTGACTAAAAAGTAAATATTGTACAGTTTGAGCCTCAAATGTCTGGAAAAGTTGTCCTTGCTCAGAGGGAGTCTCATCGTCATGATTCTGTCACTTACTGGCCGTGGCATTTCTGTCAACTTTGTCACGATGTACTTCTTGATAGCAAAGCCCATCTCCAGGCTCCCTTCTCTCTCCTTTGGGTTGTCACAACCCGACATCCTTTTAAGGCAAGCAAAGTAAATAATAAATCCTTTACTAAGAATTTGTAAGAGTTCTGAGAAGATGCGGTTGGTTCTTTGACAAACCTTGAACAATGGTATATCTTTCTCAATCAAAGGCATATACTTTAGTTGTGATATTTTCTGGAATGGAATCTATTTTCTTGTTCATTAGTGTGATTAGTGAGTTGCATGGTTAAATATTTTCTAATATTGTAATGAATTATTATGATATATTGTGTTATTGACACAGCAGTAATGACTTGAAACAACTGAAGACTAGAATAAAGACTCCAATTCTCTTAGTCCAATCTTAGAAATCAAATCTTTATTTTAATTCTTTCCCCGTTCATCATCATCGGTCAGTTTCAACCTGGAGCGATACAACTGAATGTTTCATAATTTTTAGACAGACGATTAAGAATTTAATATATAATTTAATGGTATTTTCAAACCAAGTGTTTCACAGTGGAAACCCGCAATGTCCAACTCTCAAGCAAGATAAAGAATAGTTTGAGATAGCAAGAGTTTAAGATAACAGGGTAATTAATTATAAGTTGTACGTATACATGTAGTGCATGTAGTACGTTTGTGAGCTTGGTGTAATGTAACATGTTTGGTGGATGTTCGTCAAGCTCAATTACTCAGAAAAGAAAAGATTTCTGAGCCCCAGACAGGGTTCGAACCTGCAACCTTATAATGACCGGTTAGACGCTCTAACCATTGAGTCACTGAGGCTCAGATGGAGAGCTAAGGTTGCAAATTCATAGTCATATGTGCTCCTGAGTGGTAGCGTTGGCATAATTATGAGATGGAGTTGAAGTGATATGATAAGTTGTACATTAGAGGTCCACTATAGGAGGAAACAGAAGTAAATGCCAAATACCACAGGTTTCCTCTGGGTAATTGATATTCTTTATTATTATAAGAATTCTTTCAAATCAGACAAACGTAATTTCTGTTTCAAAGGCACTTTGAAATTTTCTGAGCATATATATGCCTGAATTATTTATGGCATTGATTTGGACTTTTTGAAACAAAATTAGATAAAAAAATACAATATAATTACACACCAGGCATATGGTTTGATTAAACTTTTAATGATATTTTAACAATCAATAAGAAACAGGTAATTTACTACAGTAGTTTGACAAAGACACATCTCTGACATGTTCTCAAATAACAGCTAGAAATTCTCAGTTCATGCATAAAAATGTAATTCTAAAGTGTTCATTTATAAATCATGTTCAAGTCATCCAAGTAAATAGTAATTTATATACAGTAAAAAAGAGATTAGTTATTGCAGGAATTGTTTAAATGAATGGTTTTACAACAGCAGTTAGATTCGCCCTGTTTCCCTTCATGGGAGGGAGTTCCTCCCAAGTGTAGCGATCTAAATTAAAATATTCTACATAATTAAGACATTTGTCTTCCTCCTGGTAGCCACCCATTACAACTATTACATTGCCTGTAACAACAGCTGCACATCCTGACCTCTTATACTTCATAGGAGGCAACATTTCACTCCTTCCTGTCTTAACATCATAAATAAACACAGTGTTTAATACTTTCCCCTTCTCGTCTTCTCCTCCCAGACAAATCACATTACCTTTCCAACTAACAGAAGCCATATTATACACAGCAAAAGGCAATTGCTGCATTTCTTTACATTCATTATTAGCTATATCGTACAACAAAACACTTGCGACAATGTCCTTGGTGCACGTTGTGGTCCTTCCTCCAGCAATCAGGATCTTGTCATCAGTGAGCTGGGAACCATGCAAACATCTTGGTTTTGGCAAGGTAGACAACAACTTCGCGGAATACGGAGGGGTAAGACGAATTTCATAGATACCATCTGAGGCTACAACACCATTGTATCCCCCTATCATCACTAAACGATCTTCATAAACAACAATGCTGTGTCTCGTGGATTTGAATGGCAATTTTGCTTCAAATTCTATCCATTGTGCTGGCTCCTGGTTAATATTCATTCTTTCCATACTATCCAACCGACCAGCCTGACGAGTGTATCCTCCAGCAACGAACATTTGTTGTTTGTAAACAAATGATGATGATTTCGAACGTTGTTCTTTCATTGGTTGTAGTGGTACCCAGGCTCTCTCAGCCCAGTTGAACATCTCTACCGAATTAAGCACTGATTTCCCGTCATATCCTCCAGCAACCACAATATTTCCTCTTATGTTGGTTTGGTGGAGACCTTCAACCACTGCCTTAATGTATTTCATCTCTTTAACTTCAGTTGCTTGCTGAGTCATCTGATCTTTGATTTCGACCATCATTCCCCTGACTTCTTTCATATCGTCTTGGTTGTATTGCATTTGGTTCTTCATAAGTTCCAGCTGATCTTTTATGTCGGAAAAATCGGTCTTCACGTCGCTTAAATTCGTCTTTATTGCATTAATCTCCGTCCTTATTGTCCTTAAACAATTGTGCATTCTGTACGTTTTGTACTGCACGTCTTTACCACATTCTTCGCACTCCACCATTCGAAACTCACAGACTTGGGACTCGTGCCTTTCTTTCTCTCGTTTATTAATAATTGTCAAACATCCATCGTTTCCACACTTTGCTGGCGAATATCCACAGTTTACAACATGTCGTTGAAGAGACTCCAGCTCAACCGACTCACCACAACCTCTATTTGCGTGGTCACAATGGATCTTGAGACTTGATAAAAAATCGGCCACAATTCTCGCTGGTTGACCTAAGGTTTCTGTCGTCAATTCTTCCTGGCACAAGGGACAGGTTTGTGAGGTCTGTTCCAAGTGTCTCTTAATACATGGAGTGCAGTAATAATGCTGGTTTCTTCGACACTGCACGGGATCTTTCAAGACATTCATACATATCGGGCAATGAAAATTCTTGTCGACATCTTTCTCAAATCGACCGTCTTCGTAACCTTGGTCGAGGTTAGCCATTATTCTTTTGAAGCATTCATTGAAACGAATGTTGCTTACTACAGTAAATCTAAAGAGATAGCGACACTGCCACAGACAATCAACTCTGATTCAGTTTTACTTTCGTTTCGCAAGGGACAACACCTCAAATGTCTCGTGATAAAAGGTCACGACCCCGACATCCTTTTAAGGCAAGCGAAGTAAATAATAGATCCTTTACTAAGAATTTTTAAGAGTTCTGTGTTAGAATTTTATATTTAGAATAGTATCACCATTGTAATACAAATTAGGTTAAGTTATATAAATACTGCTTGTAAATATTTTAATCCATTACTGCTTAGTACTGAAGATGGCATAAGTGTTGTCGAAGTAAATAATAAATACTAAGAATATGCAAGAGTTCTGAGAAGATGCGGTTGGTTCTTTGACAAACCTTGAACAATGGTATATCTTTATCGATCAATATATGATATCCGAGTTTGAGATAGCGAAGTTTTTGAGATACCCGAGTTTGAGGTAGCAAAGTCCTACTGTACCAGACTGAGGAGGTTTTGAAAACTTGCAATAAATATGCGGAAATAACTTGAAGTGTATGCGTGGTGAAAGTATTTAAGAGCTTTTTCTCTTCCTGTTTAACTTATGTGCTGATTAATTTATAACTCAGCGCTTTTAGGGCTTTCAAACTACTACAATAGGTTGTTTGAAAAGAATGCTAATTCATTTTCTAAGGGTTCGAAATTTTTTGATTACACACTGTATATCTGTCATCTGCTAGTAATTTCCTGGGAGTACAAACCTGGGAGTACAAATCTAAATTAAACTTTTTGCATAGTCGCTAAACAACTTTGGATCCTGAATACGATCCTCGCTAACATAAATTGTCTTTCTCAGAAAGGTTTTTAAATTTCACATACTAGTACTTCGGCACCAACCGAGAAGTGTGTTCATCACGAGACCAACATTTATCCAGGATCTTCTCAATCTCTTCCTGGTTGACATTCACCAAGACATCATTTCTGTCTTGCATCACCCTTGAGGATCCTCGGCCGGCGTGCGAGCTGCGTCACCATTGCTCTCCGACTCGCTTACGAAGCGAGCTATCGGACTACTTGGGCGATTATCGGGGTAGATAGATAGAAGATAGATAGAAAAACTTTATTTAAACACGCTAACCATTTAAAAATGAATATCAGAGCCCAGCAAATGACTTTGAAACAAGACATAATAAAAAGAAAAGAAAATTTATTTACTGACGTTTCGTTGTACATCACAACATCTTCAGAGCATTTAAACTATATTACAGTTGGTTCACTATATATACTACAAAGATATACTGGTTTAAAATTACAAGAACGGTTACAAAATTTAAAGTTCAAACGGACAAATGAACGTCAAGAACAGACAACAGACAACATACTTAAAATAGATCAAGAGGAGTTGATCTGGATTAAGTTTGGAGATTAGAAGGCTTTCACGTATAAGTAGATCATATTCAGAAATGCCAGATGAAAGTATTTTAAAGTCAGAGGAGGAGACAGTGTGTTTGAGGAGATGTTTATGTGCAAGTATACTTGACATAGTTGATACAGAGCGATCCTTTCCAGTCAAAGGCGAAATACCCATATGCTCTGAGATACGTAAATTTTATTTTCTTTTTATTATGTCTTGTTTCAAAGTCATTTGCTGGGCTCTGATATTCATTTTTAAATTGCGTTTTCCGCCTGGTGTGTCTATCGCTACGCTAACCATTGTCAACCTAGGCTGATTTCCACAAGGGGCGTGTACAATAACAAGATTACAAAGATATAGTTACAAGAATATAAACTATAGAGAAAAAAAGTATAGTGAAACGTATCTATTTACAAATCTTTTCATACGATGTTATTCAAAAATGTGAGTAACGAAAGGTGTCGAATTCTTCAAACGGAAAATCAGGGAAGTACTTGTCTTCAATGAACTCCAACTTTCGACTTTGACTTGAGATAATATTTGCGTGACCATTTGGACGTTCATCGTGAACCAACTTTACAGGAACGTCTCGACTAAAAGTAAAAATATAGTGACTAAAAAGTAAATATTGTACAGTTTGAGTCTCAAATGTCTCGTGATAAAAGGTCACACCCCGACATCTTTTTAAGGCAAGCCAAGTAAATAATAAATCCTTTACTAAGAATTTGTAAGAGTTCTGAGAAGATGCGGTTGGTTCTTTGACAAACCTTGAACAAGGGCATATCTTTCTCAATCAAAGGCATATACTTTATTTGTGATATTTTCTGTTACGGAATCTATTTTCTTGTTGTTTAGTGTGATTAGTGAGAGTTGCATAATTAAATATTTTCTAATATTGTAATTAATTGTTATGACATATTGTGTTATTGAACACAGCAGTAATGATTTGAAACAACTGAAGACTAGAATAAAGACTCGGATTCTCTTAGTCCAATCTTAGAAATCAAATCTTTATTTTAATTCTTTCGGTTCATCATCGTCGGTCAGTTTCAACCTGGAGCGATACAACTGAATGTTTTGTCATTTTTTCATTTTCAAACCAAGTGTTTCACAGTGGAACCCCGCTATGTCGAACTCTCAAGCAAGATAAAAAATAGTTTGAGATAGCAGGAGTTTAACATAATGTCGGGGTAATTAATTATAAGTTCTATGTATACATGTAGTGCATGTGGTACGTTTATGAGCTTGGTGTAATGTAACAGATGTTTGGTGGATGTTCGTCAAGCTCAATTACTCAGAAAAGCAAAGATTTCTGAGCCCCAGACAGGGTTCTGCAATCTTCTAATGGCCGGTTGGACGCTCTAAGTATTGAGCTACTGAGGCTCAGATGGAGAGCTTAAGTTGCAAATTCATAGTCATGTGCTCCTGAGTGGTAGTGTTTGCATATATGAGATGTAGTTCAAGTGATTGTACGTATAGATGTAGTGCACGTGGTACGTTTGTGAGCTTGGTGTAATGTAACAGATGTTTGGTGGATGTTCGTCAAGCTCAATTACTCAGAAAAGAAAAGATTTCTGAGCCCCAGACAGGGTTTGAACCTGCAATCTTCTAATGGCCGGTTGGACGCTCTAAGCATTGAGCCACTGAGGCTCAGATGGAGAGCTAAGGTTGCAAATTCATAGTCATGTGTGGCTCCTAAGTGGTAGCGTTTGCATATGAGATGGAGTTGAAGTGATATGATAAGTTGTACATTATAGAGGTCCACTATAGGAGGAAACAGAAGTAAATGCCAAATACCACTGGTTTCCTCTGGGTAATTGATATTCTTTATTATTATAAGAATTCTTTCAAATCAGACAAACTTAATTTTTGTTTCAAAGGCACTTTGAAATTTTCTGAGCACATACCTGGGTTATTTATTGCATTGATTTGGACTTTTTGAAACAAAGTTAGATAATAAAATACAATATGATGCACCAGACATATGGTTTGATTAAACTTTTAATGACATTTTAAGAATCAATAAGAAACAGGTAATTTACTACAGTAGTTTGACAAAGACACATCTCTGACATTTTCTCAAATAACAGCTAGAAATTCTCAGTTCATGCATGAAAATCTAATTCTAAAGTGTTCATTTATAAATCATGTTCAAGTCATCAAAGTAAATAATAATTTACATAGTAAAAAAGAGATTAATTATTGTAGGAATTGCTTAAATGACTGGTTTTACAACAGCAGTTGCATGCTCCCTGTTTGCCTTCATGGGAGGGAGTTCCTCCCAAGTGTAGCGATCTACATTAAAATACTCTACATTATTAAGACATTTTTCTTCATCATTATAGCCACCCATTACAACTATTACATTGCCTGTAACAACAGCTTCACATCCAAACCTTTTATACTTCATAGGAGGCAACATTTCACTCCTTCCTGTCTTAACATCATAAATAAACACAGTGTTTAATGCTTTCCCCTCCTTACCTCTTCCTCCCAGACAAATCACATTACTTTTCCAACTAACAGTAGCCATAGCACACATAGCAAAAGGCATTTGCTGCATTTGCTTACATTCATTATTAGCTATATCATACAACAAAACACTTGCAACACTGTCCTTGTCAGAGTTTGTGGTCATTCCTCCAGCAATCAGGATCTTGTCATCAATGAGCTGGGAACCATGCAAACATCTTGGTTTTGGCAAGGTGTACAACAACTTTGTGGAATACGGAGGGGTAAGACGAATTTCATAGATACCATCTGAGACTACAACACCATTGTATCCCCCTATCATTACTAAACGATCTTCATAAACAACAATGCTGTGTCTTGCGGGTTTGAATGGCAATTTTGCTTCAAATTCTATCCATTGTGCTGGCTCCTGGTTAATATTCATTCTTTCCATACTATCCAACCGACCCAGACTACTGTATCCTCCAGCAACAAAAATTTGTTGTTTGTAAACAAATGATCGTGATATCCAACGTCGTTCTTTCATGGGTTGTAGTGGTACCCAGACTCTATCGGCCCAGTTGAACATTTCTACCGAATTTAGCGCTGATTTCCCGTCATATCCTCCAGCAACCACAATATTTCCTCTTATGTTGGTTTGGTGGAGACCTTCAACCACTGCCTTAATGTATTTCATCTCTTTAACTTCAGTTGCTTGCTGAGTCATCTGATCTTTGATTTCGACCATCATTCCCCTGACTTCTTTCATCATTTCCTGTTGGTTGCATTGCATTTGGTTCTTCATAAGTTCCAGCTGATCTTTCATGTCGGAAAAATCGGTCTTCATGTCGCTTAAATTCGTCTTTATTGCATTCATCTCCGTCCTCAATGTCCTTAAACAATTGTGCGTTTTGTACGTTTTGTACTGCACGTCTTTACCACATTCTTCGCACTCCACCATTCGAAACTCACAGACTTGGGACTCGTGCCTTTCTTTCTCTTGTTTGTTAATAATTGTCGAACATCCATCGTTTCCACACTTTGTTGGCGAATATCCACAGTTTACAACATGGCGTTGAAGAAACTCCAGCTCAACCGACTCACCACAACCTCTACTTGCGTGATCGCAATGGATCTTGAGACTTGATAAAAAATCGGCCACAATTCTCGCTGGTTGACCTAAGGTTTCTGTCGTCAATTCTTCCTGGCACAAGGGACAGGTTTGTGAGGTCTGTTCCAAGTGTCTCTTAATACATGGAGTGCAGTAATAATGCTGGTTTCTTCGACACTGCACGGGATCTTTCAAGACATTCATACATATCGGGCAATGAAAATTCTTGTCGACATCTTTCTCAAATCGACTGTCTTCGTAACCTTGGTCGAGGTTAGCCATTATTCTTTTGAAGTATTCATTGAAACGAATGTTGCTTACTAAACCTAAAGAGATAGCGACACTGCCACAAACAAGCAACTCAGATTCAGTTTTTACTTTCGTTTCGCAAGGGACAACACCTCAAATGTCTCGTGATAAAAGGTCACGACCCCGACATCCTTTTAAGGCGAGCGAAGTAAATAATAAATCCTTTACTAAGAATTTGTAAGAGTTCTGAGAAGATGCGGTTGGTTCTTTGACAAACCTTGAACAAATGATATCCGAGTTTGAGATAGCGAAGTTTTTGAGATACCCGAGTTTGAGGTAGCGAAGTCCTACTGTATGTACTGTCACAAAATGGCCGATACGATTACGCTTGTAAACGTGTTATTTTTATTTTAACTATCCTCGAAACAACAACGAAAAGCCCTAAGTCTCACATTCCGCTTAAGTCAATGCAACCCTATACTAAATTACTAATTACTAGCAGATGACAGGTATACAGTGTGTATAAAAAAAATTCGAACAATTAGCATTCGTTTCAAACAACCTATTGTAGTAGTTTGAAAGCCCCAACAGTTCTGAGCGACGGATGCGTAAAAAAATACGGTCTTATACACCTGGGAAAGTAAGATAACTTAGTGTAATATATACATGGTGAAAGTATTTAAAAGCTTTTTCTCTTCCTGTTTAACTTATGTGCTGATTAATTTAGAACTCAGCGCTTTTAGGGCTTTCAAACTACTACAATAGGTTGTTTGAAAAGAATGCTAATGTATTTTCTAAGGGTTCGAATTTTTTTGTATTTAACAAAACATGAAGATCTACTTTCGTCACAAACCTCCCCGCTTAAGTACGAACCTCCTGGGAGTACAAATCTAAATTAAACTTTTTGCATAGTCACTAAACAACTTTGGATCCTGAATACGACCCTCGCTAACCCATAAATTGTCTTTCTCAGAAAGGTTTTTAAATTTCACATAGTACTTCGGCACCAACCGAGAAGTGTGTTCATCACGAGACCAACGTTTATCCAGGATCTTCTCAATCTCTTCCTGGTTAACATTCACCAAGACATCATTTCTGTCTTGCATCATCCCTTGAGGACCCTCGGCACAGAATAAGGATCAACCAGAAGTCCAACTCTCGGAAAAAAGTGTCCCATTATTTTTATGCGCATGCGCCAGTCCGCCATTTTGAATGTAAGTGCAACTTGGAAATTATCCCCCTCGTCCTTACGACCCTCGGGCTCCTGTAGTCAATTACCCTTGGCCTTCTTGTGACCTTTTATTTAATTTTATATTGTTATCTATACATATATAAATAATATTTATTAAGTAATAAGTAATTTACTTTAGAAAATATTTCGTTGGAGATGAAACTCTTTGACCACGAGGTTATTAAAACTTCAGTACGCGGATTCTACGGGTAAAAGTCCGTGGCAAAAAAGTCCTGTAGTCACGAAGCTGAGTTTTACATTTCTGGATGATGCCGACACACTTGTTTATAGAGAAAGATGGCTAAAAATTTCGAAACTACGCATTGTTGAAATGCATCGAGTGCGTATGTTGTTAGAAATTTTATAAGCTTTCATTCGGTATATAGTTCAAATCATAGTGTTACCTGTAACTTTTTAAAATGTTCAAAATGTTCTGACCATTGACCATAAAAGTTTTAATATTTTTTCATATATTCAAAAGGTATGATCACTAATTTGCACCAAAAACGTTTTCAACTTCAATTAGAAATCTGCAAACGTTTCCACTCCTTTCGTATTTGAATTAGCTTCTGTTCAAGAAATATCTTAGGTTCATGCCAGAAGTCGTTCTGAGGTTATAGCAAACACCAAAACAACAAAAGGCAAAACAAACTTAAGAAATTCATCCATTTCAGACTGTCCACGTCAAAATAATAATGGTTTTTTTCATATTTTAAAATACTTTCCAACAAGAAAATTAAAAGTTCTGACATGAATAGCGCTTGACAGTACTCTTTGTTTAATATCTTGTTCAGGGCTGTGCATTTAGTATTTAAAAACAAAATCCCAAATTCTATAACACTTGTGAGGAGTCCATTTCCCATTATACAATTCTTATTTTACGAACAATGGTGAGAACATTTTGAACATTTTAAAAAGTTACAGGTAACACTAAAACTTGAATTATATACCAAATGAAAGCTTATAAAATTTCTAACAACATACGTACCCGATGTATTTCAACAATGCGTAGTTCCGAAATTGTTAGCAATCTTTTTCTATAAACAAATGTGTCGGCAAAATCGAGAAATGTAAAACCCGCTTCATGAGTGCAGGACTTTTTTGCCACGGACTTTTACCCGTAGTATCCGCTCACTGAAGTTTTAATAAGGTCGTGGTCAAAGAATTCTATCTCCAAAGAATCGTTTTCTAAAGTAAATTACTTATTTACTTAACTAAATATTATTTATATATATAGATAACAATATAAAGTTAATTAAAAGGTCACAAGAAGGCCAAGAGTAATTGACTACAGGAGCCCGAGGGTCGTAAGGACGAGGGGGATAATTTCCCGGTTGCACTTACTTTCAAAATGGCGCCGGGATTGCGAGGCCGACATTTCCCGAGGACGCTTACATCAAAGGTGCCGACAGAGAGTTGGACTTCTGGTTGATCCTTATTCTGTGCCCTCGGCCGGCGTGCGAGCTGCGTCACCATTGCTCTCCGGACTCGCTTACCAAGCGAGCTATCGCACTACTTGGGCGATTATTGGGGTAGATAGATAGAAGATAGATAGAAAAACTTTATTTAAACACGCTAACCATTGTCAACCTAGGCTGATTTCCATGCACAAGGGGCGTGTACAATAACAAGATTACAAAGATATAGTATATAGTAACATATAGTAAGAAAGTTATAGGTACAAGAATATAAACTATAGAGAAAAAAAGTATACGATGTTATTCAAAAATGTGAGTAACGAAAGGTGTCGAATTTTTCAAACGGAAAATCAGGGAAGTACTTGTCTTCAATGAACTCCAACTTTCGAGTTTGACTTGAGATAATATTTGCGTGACCCGTTGGACGTTCATCGTGAACCAACTTTACAGGAACGTCTCGACTCAAAGTAAAAATATAGTGACTAAAAAGTAAATATTGTACAGTTTGAGCCTCAAATGTCTCGTGATAAAAGGTCATGACCCTGACATCCTTTTAAGGCAAGCGAAGTAAATAATAAATCCTTTACTAAGAATTTGTAAGAGTTCTGAGAAGATGCGGTTGGTTCTTTGACAAACCTTGAACAATGGTATATCTTTCTCAATCAAAGGCATATACTTTATTTGTGATATTTTTCTGAAACGGAATCTATTTTCTTGTTGTTTAGTGTGATTAGTGAGTTGCGTAATTAAATATTTTCTAATATTGTAATGAATTATTATGACATATTGTGTTATTGAACACAGCAGTAATGACTTGGAACAAATGAAGACTAGAATAAAGACTCCGATTCTCTTAGTCCAATCTTAGAAATCAAATGTTCACCTTAATTCTTTCCGTTCAATATCGTCGGTCAGTTTCAACCTGGGGCGATACAACTGAATGTTTCGTAATTTTTAGACAGACGATTAACTCATTCCTGTCCGGGGGCTTCCCCAGAGGTGAATAAAATCGTCTGGCGTTAGCCAGAATAAAATACTAAAGACCAATTCGGACAAGAAAGAGTTAAAGAGATAGTTTATAACTCATTCCTGTCCGGGGGCTTCCCCAGAGGTGAATAAAATCGTCTGGCGTTAGCCAGAATAAAATACTAAAGACCAATTCGGACAAGAAAGAGTTAAAGAGATAGTTTATAACTCATTCCTGTCCGGGGGCTTCCCCAGAGGTGAATAAAATCGTCTGGCGTTAGCCAGAATAAAATACTAAAGACCAATTCGGACAAGAAAGAGTTAAGAATGCATTTTCAAACCAAAGTGTTTCACAGTGGAACCCCGCTATGTCTAACTCTCAAGCAAGATAAAGAATAGTTTGAGATAGTAAGAGTTTAAGATAACGTCGGGGTAATTAATTATGTTAAGTTGTACGTATACATGTAGTGCATGTGGTACGTTTGTGAGCTTGGTGTAATGTAACAGATGTTTGGTGGATGTTCATCAAGCTCAATTACTCGAAAAGAAAAGATTTCTGAGACCCCAGACAGGGTTCGAACCTGCAATCTTCTAATGGCCGGTTAGACGTTCTATTTCTAAGCATTGAGCCACTGAGGCTCAGATGGAGAGCTAAGGTTGCAAATTCATAGTCATATGTGCTCCTGAGTGGTAGCATTTGCATATGGAGATGTAGTTGAAGTGATATGATAAGTTGTACATATAGAGGTCCACTAAAGGAGGAAACAGAAGTAAATGCCAAATACCACAGGTTTCCTCTGGGTAATTGATATTCTTTATTGTTATAAGAATTCTTTCAAATCAGACAAAGTTAATTTCTGTTTCAAAGGCACTTTGAAATTTTCTGAGCACATACCTGGATTATTTATTGCATTGATTTGGACTTTTTAAAACAAATTTAGATAATAAAATACAATATAATATGATGCACCAGGCATATGGTTTGATTAAACTTTTAATAACATTTTAACAATCAATAAGAAACAGGTAATTTACTACAGTAGTTTGACAAAGACACATCTCTGACATGTTCTCAAATAACAGCTAGAAATTCTCAGTTAATGCATGAAAATCTAATTCTAAAGTGTTCATTTATAAATCCTGTTCAAATCATTCAAGTAAATAGTAATTTATATACAGTAAAAAAGAGATTAATTATTGTAGGAATTGTTTAAATGACTGGCTTTACAACAGCAGTTTGATGCACCCTGTTTTCCTTCATGGGAGGGAGTTCCTCCCAAGTGTAGCGACCTAAATTAAAATACTCTACATAATTAAGATATTTTTCTTCCTCATCATAGCCACCCATTACAACTATTGCATTGCCTGTAACAACAGCTGCACATCCAAACCTTCTATACTTCATAGGAGGCAACATTTCAGTCCTTCCTGTCTTAACATCATAAATAAACACAGTGTTTAATGCTTTCCCCTCCTTATCTTCTCCTCCCAAACAAATCACATTACCTTTCCAACTAACAGTAGCCATAGCACACATAGCAAAAGGCAATTGCTGCATTTGCTTACATTCATTATTAGCTACATCGTACAGCAAAACACTTGCGACAGTGTCCTTGTGAGAGTTTGTGGTCCTTCCTCCAGCAATCAGGATCTTGTCATCAATGAGCTGGGAACCATGCAAACATCTTGGTTTTGGCATGGTAGACAACAACTTTGTCGAATACGGATGGGTAAGACGAATTTCATAGATGCCATCTGAGACTACATCACCATTGTATCCCCCTATCATCACTAAACGATCTTCATAAACAACAATGCTGTGTCTCGATGATTTGAATGGCAATTTCGCTGCAAATTCTATCCATTGTGCTGGCTCCTGGTTAATATTCATTCTTTCCATACTATTCAGCCGACCCTGATCACTGTATCCTCCAGCAACAAAAATTTGTTGTTTGTAAACAAATGATGATGATATCCAACGTCGTTCTTTCATGGGTTGTAGTGGTACCCAGGCTCTATCGGCCCAGTTGAACATTTCTACCGAATTAAGCTGTGATTTCCCGTCATATCCTCCAGCAACCATAATATTTCCTCTTATGTTGGTTTGGTGGGGACCTTCAACCACTGCCTTAATGTATTTCATCTCTTCTTTAACTTCAGTTGCTTGCTGAGTCATCTGATCTTTGATTTCAACCATCATTCCCCTGACTTCTTTCATAATTTCTTCTTGGTTGCATTGCATTTGATTCTTCATAAGTCCCAGCTGATCTTTCATGTCGGTCTTCATGTCGCTTAAATTCATCTTTATTGCATTCATCTCCGTCCTTATTGTCCTTAAACAATTGTGCATTCTGTACGTTTTGTACTGCACGTCTTTACCACATTCTTCGCACTCCACCATTCGAAACTCACAGACTTGGGACTCGTGCCTTTCTTTCTCTTGTTTGTTAATTGTCAAACATCCATCGTTTTCACACTTTGTTGGCGAATATCCACAGTTTACAACATGGCGTTGAAGAAACTCCAGCTCAACCGACTCACCACAACCTCTATTTGCGTGATCGCAATGGATCTTGAGACTTGATAAAAAATCGGTCACAATTCTCGCTGGTTGTCCTAAGGTTTCTGTCGTCAATTCTTCCTGGCACAAGGGACAGGTTTGTGAGGTGTGTTCCAAGTGTCTCTTAATACATGGAGTGCAGTAATAATGCTGGTTTCTTCGACACTGCACGGGATCTTTCAAGACATTCATAGATATCGGGCAATGAAAATTCTTGTCGACATCTTTCTCAAATCGACTGTCTTCGTAACCTTGGTCGAGGTTAGCCATTATTCTTTTGAAGCATTCATTGAAACGAATGTTGCTTACTAAACCTAAAGAGATAGCGACACTGCCACAGACAAGCAACTCTGATTCAGTTTTACTTTCGTTTCGCAAGGGACAACACCTCAAATGTCTCGTGATAAAAGGTCACGACCCCGACATCCTTTTAAGGCAAGCGAAGTAAATAATAAATCCTTTACTAAGAATTTGTAAGAGTTCTGAGAAGATGCGGTTGGTTCTTTGACAAACCTTGAACAAATGATATCCGAGTTTGAGATAGCGAAGTTTTTGAGATACCCGAGTTTGAGATAGCGAAGTTTTAGAGATACCCGAGTTTGAGATAGCGAAGTTTTTGAGATACCCGAGTTTGAGATAGCGAAGTTTTTGAGATACCCGAGTTTGAGATGGCGAAGTTTTTGAGATACCCGAGTTTGAGATAGCGAAGTTTTTGAGGTACCCGAGTTTGAGATAGCGAAGTTTTTGAGATACCCGAGTTTGAGATAGCGAAGTTTTAGAGATACCCGAGTTTGAGATAGCGAAGTTTTTGAGATACCCGAGTTTGAGATGGCGAAGTTTTTGAGATACCCGAGTTTGAGATGGCGAAGTTTTTGAGATACCCGAGTTTGAGATAGCGAAGTTTTTGAGGTACCCGAGTTTGAGATAGCGAAGTTTTTGAGATACCCGTGTTTGAGATAGCGAAGTTTTAGAGATACCCGAGTTTGAGATAGCGAAGTTTTAGAGATACCCGAGTTTGAGATAGCGAAGTTTTTGAGATACCCGAGTTTGAGATAGCGAAGTTTTAGAGATACCCGAGTTTGAGATAGCGAAGTTTTTGAGATACCCGAGTTTGCATGAGATAGCGAAGTTTTAGAGATACCCGAGTTTGAGATAGCGAAGTTTTAGAGATACCCGAGTTTGAGATAGCGAAGTTTTTGAGATACCCGAGTTTGAGATAGCGAAGTTTTTGAGATACCCGAGTTTGCATGAGATAGCGAAGTTTTAGAGATACCCGAGTTTGAGATAGCGAAGTTTTAGAGATACCCGAGTTTGAGATAGCGAAGTTTTTGAGATACCCGAGTTTGAGATAGCGAAGTTTTTGAGATACCCGAGTTTGAGATAGCGAAGTTTTTGAGATACCCGAGTTTGAGATGGCGAAGTTTTTGAGATACCCGAGTTTGAGAGAGCGAAGTTTTTGAGATACCCGAGTTTGAGAGAGCGAAGTTTTTTGAGATAACCGAGTTTGAGGTAGCGAAGTTTTTTGAGATACCCGAGTTTGAGATAGCGAAGTTTTTGAGATACCCGAGTTTGAGATAGCGAAGTTTTTGAGATACCCGAGTTTGAGATAGCGAAGTTTTTGAGATACCCGAGTTTGAGATGGCGAAGTTTTAGAGATACCCGAGTTTGAGATAGCGAAGTTTTAGAGATACCCGAGTTTGAGATAGCGAAGTTTTTGAGATACCCGAGTTTGAGATAGCGAAGTTTTTGAGATACCCGAGTTTGAGATAGCGAAGTTTTTGAGATACCCGAGTTTGAGATGGCGAAGTTTTTGAGATACCCGAGTTTGAGAGAGCGAAGTTTTTGAGATACCCGAGTTTGAGAGAGCGAAGTTTTTTGAGATAACCGAGTTTGAGGTAGCGAAGTTTTTTGAGATACCCGAGTTTGAGATAGCGAAGTTTTTGAGATACCCGAGTTTGAGATAGCGAAGTTTTTGAGATACCCGAGTTTGAGATAGCGAAGTTTTTGAGATACCCGAGTTTGAGATAGCGAAGTTTTTGAGATACCCGAGTTTGAGATGGCGAAGTTTTTGAGATACCCGAGTTTGAGATAGCGAAGTTTTTGAGATAACCAAGTTTGAGATAGCGAAGTTTTAGAGATACCCAAGTTTGAGATAGCGAAGTTTTTGAGATACCCGAGTTTGAGGTAGCGAAGTTTTTGAGATACCCGAGTTTGAGATAGCGAAGTTTTTGAGATACCCGAGTTTGAGATGGCGAAGTTTTTGAGATACCCGAGTTTGAGATAGCGAAGTTTTTGAGATAACCAAGTTTGAGATAGCGAAGTTTTAGAGATACCCAAGTTTGAGATAGCGAAGTTTTTGAGATACCCGAGTTTGAGGTAGCGAAGTTTTTGAGATACCCGAGTTTGAGGTAGCGAAGTTTTTCGAGATAACCGAGTTTGAGGTAGCAAAGTCCTACTGTACCAGACTGAGGAGGTTTTGAAAACTTGCAATAAATATGCGGAAATAACTTGTAGTGTATGCGTGGTGAAAGTATTTAAAAGCTTTTTCTCTTCCTGTTTAGCTTACGTGCTGATTAATTAACTCAGCGCTTTTAGGGCTTTCAAACTACTACAATAGGTTGTTTGAAAAGAATGCTAATTCATTTTCTAAGGGTTCGAATTTTTTTGTATTTAACAAAACATGAAGATCTACTTTCGTCACAAACCTCCCCGCTTAAGTACGAACCTCCTGGGAGTACAAATCTAAATTAAACTTTTTGCATAGTCATTAAACAACTTTGGATCCTGAATACGATCCTCGCTAACCCATAAATTGTCTTTCTCAGAGAGGTTTTTAAATTTCACATAGTGCTTCGGCACCAACCGAGAAGTGTGTTCATCACGCTTGCTGGTTGACACTCACCAAGACATCATTTCTGTCTTGCATCATCCCTTGAGGACCCTCGGCCGGCGTGCGAGCTGCGTCACCATTGCTCTCCAACTCGCTTACCAAGCGAGCTATCGCACTACTTGGGCGATTATCGGGGTAGATAGATAGAAGATAGATAGATAGATAGATAGATAGATAGATAGATAGATAGATAGATAGATAGATAGATAGATAGATAGATAGATAGATAGATAGATAGATAGATAGATAGATAGATAGATAGATAGATAGATAGATAGATAGATAGATAGATAGATAGATAGATAGATAGATAGATAGATAGATAGATAGACAGATAGACAGATAGATAGATAGATAGAAAAACTTTATTTAAACACGCTAACCATTGTCAACCTTGGCTGATTTCCACAAGGGGCGTGTACAATAACAAGATTACAAAGATATAGTATATAGTAACATATAGTAAGAAAGTTATAGGTACAAGAATATAAACTATAGAGAAAAAAAGTATAGTGAAACGTATCTATTTACAAATCTTTTCATACGATGTTATTCAAAAATGTGAGTAACGAAATGTGCCGAGTTTTTCAAACGGAAAATCAGGGAAGGTCTTGTCTTCAATGAACTCCAACTTTCGACTTTGACTTGAGATAATATTTGCGTGACCCGTTGGACGTTCATCGTGAACCAACTTTACAGGAACGTCTCGACTAAAAGTAAAAATATAGTGACTAAAAAGTAAATATTGTACAGTTTGGGCCTCAAATGTCTCGTGATAAAAGGTCACGACCCCGACATCCTTTTAAGGCAAGCGAAGTAAATAATAAATCCTTTACTAAGAATTTGTAAGAGTTCTGAGAAGATGCGGTTGGTTCTTTGGCAAACCTTGAACAAGGGCATATCTTTCTCAATCAAGGCATATACTTTATTTGTGATATTTTCTGGAATGGAATCTATTTTCTTGTTGTTTAGTGTGATTAATAAGTTGCATAATTAAATATTTTCTAATATTGTAATGAATTATTATGCCATATTGTGTTATTGAACACAGCAAGATTGACTTGAAACAACTGAAGACTAGAATAAAGACTCCGATTCTCTTAGTCCAATCTTAGGAATCAAATCTTTATCTTAATTCTTTCCATTCATCATCGTTGGTCAGTTTCAACCTGGAGTGATACAACTGAATGTTTTGTAATTTTTAGACAGACGATTAAGAATGTATTTTCAAACCAAATGTTTCACAGTGGAACCCCGCTATGTCTAACTCTCAAGCAAGATAAAGAATAGTTTGAGATAGCAGGAGTTTAAGATAACGTCGGGGTAATTAATTGATAAGTTGTATGTATACATGTAGTGCATGTGGTACGTTTGTGAGCTTGGTGTGATGGAACAGATGTTTGGTGGATGTTCGTCAAGCTCAATTACTCAGAAAAGAAAAGATTTCTGAGCCCCAGACAGGGTTCGAACCTGCAATCTTCTAATGGCTGGTTGGACGCTCTGACCATTGAGCTACTGAGGCTCAGATGGAGAGCTAAGGTTGCAAATTCATAGTCATATGTGCTTCTGAGTGGTAGCGTTTGCAATATGAGATGTAGTTGAAGTGAAGTGATATGGTAAGTTGTACATATAGAGGTCCACTATAGGAGGAAACAGAAGTAAATGCCAAATACCACAGGTTTCCTCTGGGTAATTGATATTCTTTATTATTATAAGAATTCTTTCAAATCAGACAAACTTAATTTCTGTTTCAAAGGCACTTTGAAATTTTCTGAGCATAATACCTGAATTATTTATTGCATTGATTTGGACTTTTTAAAACAAAGTTAGATAATAAAATACAATATGATGCACCAGACATATGGTTTGATTATACTTTTAATAATTGATTATAATTTTAACAATCAATAAGAAACAGGTAATTTACCACAGTAGTTTGACAAAGACACATCTCTGACATGTTCTCAAATAACAGCTAGAAATTCTCAGTTCATGCATAAAAATCTAATTCTAAAGTGTTCATTTATAAATCATGTTCAAATCATCCAAGTAAATAGTAATTTATATACAGTAAAGAAGAGATCAATTATTGTAGGAATTGTTTAAATGACTGGCTTTACAACAGCAGTTGGATACATCCTGTTTTCATTCATGGGAGGGAGTTCCTCCCAAGTATAGCGATCTAAATTAAAATACTCTACATAATTAAGACATTTTTCGTCCTTATTGCGGCCACCCATTACAACTATTGCATTGCCTGTAACAACAGCTGCACATCCTGACCTCTTATACTTCATAGGAGGCAACATTTCACTCCTTCCTGTCTTAACATCGTAAATAAACACAGTGTTTAACACTTTCCCATCCTTATCTTCTCCTCCCAGACAAATCACATTACCTTTCCAACTAACAGTAGCCATAGAACACAGAGCAAAAGGCAATTGCTGCATTTCTTTACATTCATTATTAGCTATATCGTACAGCAAAACACTTGCGACAATGTCCTTGTTGTACTTTGTGGTCTTTCCTCCAGCAACCAGGATCTTGTCATCAATGAGCTGGGAACCATGCAAACATCTTGGTTTTGGCAAGGTAGACAACAACTTTATGGAATACGGAGGGGTAAGACGAATTTCATAGATACCACCTGAGACTACATCACCATTGTATCCTCCTATCATTATTAAACGATCTTCGTAAACAACAATGCTGTGTGTTGAAGATTTGAATGGCAATTTTGCTTCAAATTCTATCCATTGTGCTGGCTCCTGGTTAATATTCATTCTTTCCATACTATTCAGTCGACCACCCTGACCACTGTGTCCTCCAGCAACAAATATTTGTTGTTTGTAAACAAATGATTGTGATGTCTGACGTCGTTCTTTCATGGGTTGTTGTGGTACCCAGGCTCTATCGGCCCAGTTGAACATTTCTACCGAATTTAGCACTGATTCCCAGTCATGTCCTCCAGCAACCACAATATTTCCTCTTATGTTGGTTTGGTGGGGACCTTCAACCACTGCCTTAATGTATTTCATCTCTTCTTTAACTTCAGTTGCTTGCTGAGTCATCTGATCTTTGATTTCAACCATCATTCCCCTGACTTCTTTCATCATTTCGTCTTGGTTGTATTGCATTTGGTTCTTCATAACTTCCAGCTGATCTTTCATGTCGGTCTTCATGTCGCTTAAATTCATCTTTATTGCATTCATCTCCGTCCTTATTGTCCTTAAACAATTGTGCATTTTGTACGTTTTGTACTGCACGTCTTTACCACATTCTTCGCACTCCACCATTCGAAACTCACAGACTTGGGACTCGTGCCTTTCTTTCTCTTGTTTGTTAATTGTCAAACATCCATCGTTTTCACACTTTGTTGGCGAATATCCACAGTTTACAACATGGCGTTGAAGAAACTCCAGCTCAACCGACTCACCACAACCTCTATTTGCGTGATCGCAATGGATCTTGAGACTTGATAAAAAATCGGTCACAATTCTCGCTGGTTGTCCTAAGGTTTCTGTCGTCAATTTTTCCTGGCACAAGGGACAGGTTTGTGAGGTCTGTTCCAAGTGTCTCTTAATACATGGAGTGCAGTAATAATGCTGGTTTCTTCGACACTGCACGGGATCTTTCAAGACATTCATACATATCGGGCAATGAAAATTTTTGTCGACATCTTTCTTAAATCGACTATCTTCGTAACCTTGGTCGAGGTTAGCCATTATTCATTGAAACGAATGTTGCTTACTAAACCTAAAGAGAGAGCGACACACTGCCAGAGACAAGCAACTCTGATTCACAGTTTTACTTTCGTTTCGCAAGGGACAACACTTCAAATGTCTCGTGATAAAAGGTCACGACCCCGACATCCTTTTAAGGCAAGCGAAGTAAATAATAAATAAATCCTTTACTAAGAATTTTTAAAGTGGCAGTACGACCGAAAATCATTAACGATTTTTGCAGCTTAATCACTTCTTATGCTTAGAAGTTATGCAAATATAAGAGTAAAAGCAACTTTAAGGTTGATTTGAGTGCGTAAACATCGATTAAATGTCGTATAATTTGGCATAAAATCACTCCGCCATTGCGTTTTTGGAGTCCGCGAAATCAGTCAGCGGTACTACTTTGTGACGTCATCTACTCAACACAAACGAGCGATAAACCAGCCAAACTATAGAGAACGTCTTGTTGATTTGTTATACCTGTTTTGTTAAAAGCGTCTTCACCTTCCGAGTCGAGTTCTAGAAACTTTGACAGCGAAAGCGAACTTTATGCGGACATTGCTGATATGGATGGGGTCAACAATGAAGTGTTTGACAACGATCTAGATCCGCTTGTAATGACTATATGAGGAAGGGAGTAGCTAATGGTCGTGGGTCGTGGGTGGTGGGTAAAATGTCGTGGGTCGTGGGTAAAAAGTCGTGGGTCTTGATTTTTTCCAAACTCACACGGCGTTTCCGCGGACTTCTTCAAATGCAATTACTAATATTTCGAAAACTATAGCTTAAAACAACACAAAATTTAGCGAGAATGGTCGGAAACGCCGTGTGCGTTTACAATATATTGCTCTGCATGACGTTCAGTCATACGCTTTACAATAATTTTCACGCACATTTGTTTGCATGGGCAGAATTAAGTACATAGTCAGAATACTTTTCTTCGTAAAGTTTGTGAAGTTCTAAGCGAAACGTTCCAAAATATCAGCTTTCGATTAAACAAGTTTCAGAGTCACTTAGCTCACTCAGGCGGTTGGTTCTATAACAGCATGGAAACGCGGGTTTCAAATTTAACTCACCCGTGACCGGTCGATATCTCCGTAAATGCGCATGCAGTAGCGACTGTGATTCATTTTGGGGAAAAATCACGACCCACGACTTTTTACCCACGACCCACGACTTTTTACCCACGACCCACGACATTTTACCCACGACCCACGACATTTTACCCACGACCCACGACCCACGACAAGAACAGCAGGAATTTTCAAGACGTTTTATTAAAGCGTGAAGTCCCAGTGCAATCATGGTACGTACTTATTAAAATCTTATTATTGAGAGAATCATCGGTTGTGTATTTTCCAAAACAAGCGAATGTTATTCTAGGTGTATTAATAAAGTGTTCGTGTTGCTCTCTCGAAGGTGTCGTTGCTGTTGTGAGATTGGAGCCGTGCCGGAAAAAAACTAACAGTGCTTGGGCGATAAGGAGAATCAAACCCGCTGTATTACCGAACACCCAGGATTTAACGACGTTTATTTACTACGCATTATATTGTTATGAGCCACGGATATATTTCGACGTCCAACGCGCAGACTTTGGTTACATTTCTATCAACATCCATGCTAGCGCTATTAAAGAGGCGGACTTGGAGCAAGTCTACATCCATGCGCCAGTCATCCAAACTTTCCTTATTGACTCCCTCTCTGATTCTGTTGTCGTATTTACATGTAACATCTAGAATATAATTGATAAAATCTAAATAAGTCATTGTCACCATACTGTATATGCATTTACATGTAGCTGAAGCTGAACCATATCATAGTATTTTGCTATTACCAATAGTTGTATTTTATTATAATATAATATGTAACATTTTTATCTGTTTATACTGTCTACTAACTGCTCGGCTCTGAATAGCACTGCCGTCCTTCTACTTAAAGTATTATTTGTTTTGAATAACTGGACCTTCTTCAGGCATTTGTTTTCTCTTTCGATTTCCAGTAGACTACCCTAAAATTAAAATATACTGGACCACTGGTTGAGTAGTTGTCAAAACAAACAAACTATATACATGCATTATATTATACAGTTTATACTGCCATTTTACAGCGGCGGCGCGTAGAAGTACATTTACCTGTGAAACGGCAATGTACGGGTTTCTTCATTCCGCGTAACTGTTTATTACATGTTATGGTGTTCAGGAAAAATTGAAGTTACATAATCAACTTACCTCTTGAAAGATAGGGCTTCATATCTGGTGCATGGTATTTCAGGTGCACCATGCACGTTCGGCGCTAACCTTTCTGGCGTTTTCTTGCACGTTTTGCGAACTGAACAATTCTTTAACGGCCTATAAAATTTTCAAGGTCCACGCAATATTTTTATTGTTAGCCACGTGTGTGATCAAATTTGATCCGATACCGATAATGAAACACGAGTCATAACAAATGTGTGTAGTTAATACTCTTCGTTGGCTTCTCTTCGACGACGGTCTTTTGGTTTCCATATTGACGGGTTCAGGTCATCTTTTAGGCAACGAAGGCTCGCGCCTTTGGCCCCTTACGTGACGCCTTTCAAAACAGTGATCAGCAAAATGCGCAGAGCAAGTAACAAAGCGTCCTGTTGTTTAAAATTAGCGCGATATGTTTTAACCGAAAATAAACCCAAACAAGACGCTTTTTAGTTTTGGGTTCTGGTGAAGCGAAATGCCAGCATTACGATCAGCGCAGTTACTACACCCTTCAGCAACACAAGAAGATGGTCGCATAATTTTGTATTGCTTTTCAAGAAACTTTATTACATGTAAAAACGTAGAATAAGTCGGGAAGACGCGTTTAAACTATGTAGAGTGTTGAGTAGATGACGTCACAACGAGCTACCGCTGTTAATAAATTGCAGGCTCCAAAAAATTTCGAAATCAAGCCAACTGCTCGTAAAAGATGCCTGAATTCTGATAGAAAACATTTTCTAAAATCGTTTTTAAATACATGGTAAGTCATATTAGGACCATAAGAAGTATTTTGGCTAAAAAAAACGCAAAGTGAAAATTCGATCGTACTGCCACTTTAAGAGTTCTGAGAAGATGCGATTGGTTCTTTGACAAACCTTGAACAAGGGCATATCTTTCTCAATCAAAGGCATATACTTTATTTGTGATATTTTCTGGAAGGGAATCTATTTTCTTGTTGTTTAGTGTGATTAGTGAGAGTTGCATAATTAAATATTTTCTAATATTCTAATGAATTATTATGATATATTGTGTTATTGAACACAGCAGTAATGACTTGAAACAACTGAAGACTAGAATAAAGACTCCGATTCTCTTAGTCCAATCTTAGAAATCAAATATTTACCTTAATTCTTTCCGTACATTATCGTCGGTCAGTTTCAACCTGGAGCGATACAACTGAATGTTTCATAATTTTTAGACAGACGATTAAGAATGCATCTTCAAATCGAGTGTTTCACAGTGGAACCCCGCTATGTCGAACTCTCAAAAGCAAGATAAAGAATAGTTTGAGATAGCAGGAGTTTAAGATAATATCGGGGTAATTAATTATGATAAGTAGTACGTATACATGTAGTGCATGTTGTACGTTTGCGAGGTTGGTTGTAATATAACAGATGTTTGGTGGATGTTCGTCAAGCTCAATTACTAGAAAAGAAATATTTCTGAGCCCCAGACAGGGTTCAAACCTGCAATCTTCTAATGGCCGGTTAGATGCTCTAACCATTGAGCCGCTGAGGCTCAGATGGAGAGCTAAGGTTACAAATTCATAGTTGTATGTGCTCCTGAGCAGTGCTGTAATAGTTACACAATTTTTGTAGCTAGTTACAGTTACAGTTACATCATCAGAAAAGTAACTAGTTACCGATACAAGTTACAATGAAAAAAAAGTAACTAGTTACAGTTACAGTTACAAAGTTACTTTAAAAATTTTGTAACTAGTTACAATATGGATTACAAAGTTACACCTATTCTTTCGTTCGGCTTTTAAAATCGAGAATGCATGTGAATTAGACAAAACTATTGTTTAAATTGACCATAAGAGAATTTTCAAAATTACAATTAATCATTGAGCAACGATGTGGTCTGAAAATTAATCCTGCGGACTGAACAGCCTTTCACATGCTGCACTTGCAGGCAACGGTGTGTTCAGTTCAATGAAAAGCTGGCGCATGCAGCTTCGGCCATCTTGCATATACAGATAAGTGAGATAACTCTTCATTGTGGCTTTCCAGAAATAACTGCAGCTCAGATACTGGCTGTGCCGAAGACATCTTGATGCGCTACTATGTGTGTAATCGCCCATGTCGACGAGTGAATGAATAAATGCACGTGTATGCATGTTATTAATATCGCATTTGCATACAAATTGTCCAGAATGCATTGCAGTGGCCTGTGACGAAGATTCGAGCCTGGATACGACATTGAACGACGACTCGGCGATGGATATCGCAAAAAGTAACTGCGCGCTCGACGGCAGATGTAACTAGTTATCGTTACTTTTTATTCCTACTTTTTGTAACTAGTTACAAGTTACCTCCTGAAAAAAGTAACTAGTTACTGGTAAGTTACTCAAAAAAGTAACGATTACATGTAATTAGTTACTTGTAACGAAGTTACTCACAGCACTGCTCCTGAGTGGTAGCATTTGCATATGGAGATGTAGTTGAAGTGATATAAGTTGTACATTATAGAGGTCCACTATCGGAGGAAACAGAAGTAAATGCCAAATACCACAGGTTTCCTCTGGGTAATTGATATTCTTTATTATTATAAGAATTTTTTCAAATGAGACAAACTTAATTTTTGTTTCAAAGGCACTCTGAAATTTTCTGAGCACATACCTGGATTATTTATTGCATTGATTTGGACTTTTTAAAACAAAGTTAGATAATAAAATACAATATGATGCACCAGGCATATGGTTTGATTAAACTTTTAATGACATTTTAACAATCAATAAGAAACAGGTAATTTACTACAGTAGTTTGACAAAGACACATCTCTGACATCTTCTCAAATAACAGCTAGAAATTCTCAGTTCATGCATGAAAATCTAATTCTAAAGTGTTCATTTATAAATCATGTTCAAGTCATCCAAGTAAATAGTAATTTACATAGTAAAAAAGAGATTAATTATGGTAGGAATTGCTTAAATGACTGGTTTTACAACAGCAGTTGCATGCCACCTGTTTTCATTCATGGCTGGGAGTTCCTCCCAAGTGTAGCGATCTAAATTAAAATACTCCACATAATGAAGATATTTTTCTTCATTGCAGCCACCCATTACAACTATTACATTGCCTGTAACAACAGCTGCACATCCTGACCTCTTATACTTCATAGGAGGCAACATTTCACTCCTTCCTGTCTTAACATCATAAATAAACACAGTGTTTAATGCTTTCCCCTCCTTTCCTCTTCCTCCCAGACAAATCACATTACCTTTCCAACTAACAGTAGCCATAGCACACATAGCAAAAGGCAATTGCTGCATTTGCTTACATTCATTATTAGCTATATCGTACAGCAAAACACTTGCGACAGTGTCCTTGTGAGAGTTTGTGGTCCTTCCTCCAGCAATCAGGATGTTGTCATCAATGAGCTGGGAACCATGCAAACATCTTGGTTTTGGCAAGGTAGACAACAACTTTGTGGAATACGGAGGGGTAAGACGAATTTCATAAATACCATCTGAGACTACAGCACCATTGTATCCTCCTATCATTATTAAATGATCTTCATAAACAACAATCCTGTGTGTTGAGGATTTGAATGGCAATTTCGCTTTAAACTCTATCCATTGCACTGGCTCCTGGTTAATATTCATTCTTTCCATACTATCCAGTCGACCACCCTGACCAGTGTATCCTCCAGCAACAAATATTTGTTGTTTGTAAACAAATGAAGGTGATGTCTGACGTCGTTCTTTCATGGGTTGTAGTGGTACCCATGCTCTATCGGCCCAGTTGAACATTTCTACCGAATTAAGCGCTGATTCCCCGTCATATCCTCCAGCAACCACAATATTTCCTCTTTTGTTGGTTTGGTGCGGACCTTCAACCACTGCCTTAATGTATTTCATCTCTTCTTTAACTTCAGTGGCTTGCTGAGTCATCTGATCTTTGATTTCAACCATCATTCCCCTGACTTCTTTCATCATTTCGTCTTGGTTGTATTGCATTTGGTTCTTCATAAGTTCCAGCTGATCTTTCATGTCGGAAAAATCGGTCTTCACGTCGCTTAAATTCATCTTCATCGCATTCATCTCCGTCCTCATTGTCCTTAAACAATTGTGCATTCTGTACTTTTTGTACTGCACGTCTTTACCACATTCTTCGCACTCCACCATTCGAAACTCACAGACTTGGGACTCGTGCCTTTCTTTCTCTTGTTTGTTTATAATCGTCAAACATCCATCGTTTCCACACTTTGTTGGCGAATATCCACAGTTTACAACATGGCGTTGAAGAGACTCCAACTCAACCGACTCACCACAACCTCTATTTGCGTGATCGCAATGGATCTTGAGACTTGATAATAAATCGGTCACAATTCTTGCTGGTTGACCTAGGTTTCGGCCGTCAATTCTTCCTGGCACAAGGGACAGGTTTGTGAAGTCTGTTCCAAATGTCTCTTAATACATGGAGTGCAGTAATAGTGTTGGTTCCTTCGACACTGCACGGGATCTTTCAAGACATTCATACATATCGGGCAATGAAAATTCTTGTCGACATCTTTCTCAAATCGACTATCTTCGTAACCTTGGTCGAGGTTAGCCATTATTCTTTTGAAGCATTCACTGAAACGAATGTTGCTTACTAAACCTAAAGAGATAGCGACACTGCCACAGACAAGCAACTCTGATTCAGTTTTTACTTTTCGTTTCGCAAGGGACAACACCTCAAATGTCTCGTGATAAAAGGTCACGACCCCGACATCCTTTTAAGGCAAGCGAAGTAAATAATAAATCCTTTACTAAGAATTTGTAAGAGTTCTGAGAAGATGCGGTTGGTTCTTTGACAGACCTTGAACAATGGTATAACTTTCTCAATCAATACAGTCGTTGGCACCTAAGCGTGTACACCACCCGTCAAAACATGTTCTAAATTTGACATCTTAGCCAATCACATCTCACCAATCCCACGGTGTTGATTTCAAAACGGTTAACTTTGACTTAAATTTAGAACATGTTTTGACGGGTGGTGTACACGCTTAGGTAGGTGCCAACGACTGTTAAGATACCCGAGTTTGAGATAGCGAAGTTTTTGAGATTCCCGAGTTTGAGGTAGCGAAGTCCTACTGTACGCTTGTAAACGTGCTCTTTTTATTTTAATTATTCTCGATTACAACAACAACAACAACAACAACAACAACAACAACAACAACGAAAAGCCCTGCTTTTAACTTAAGTCTTACATTCCGCTTACTAGCAGATGACAGATATATTTACAGTAACAAAACATGTACATGTAGATCTACTTTCGTGACAAACCTCCCCGCTTAAGGCGGTTTTTCACTTGGCGAAAAATGTCGCGCGAAGCGACATTTTCTTTTGCCTCGCAAGCTCTGAGTGGAACTAAATTAGCCAAGACAAAAGAAAAATGTCGAGTCAATCGACAAATGTCGCCTAGTGGAAATGTCGCCTGGTGCAAAACAGCTTTGGATCCTGAATATGATCCTCGCTAACGCATAAATTGTCTTTCTCAGAAAAGTTTTTAAATTTCACATGGTACTTCGGCACCAACCGAGAAGTGTGTTCATCACGAGACCAACGTTTATCCTGGTTGACATTCACCAAGACATCATTTCTGTCTTGCATCATTCCTTGAGGATCCTCGGTCGGCGTGCGAGCTGCGTCACCATTGCTCTCCGAGCTATCGGACTACTTGGGCGATTATCGCGGGGTCAGTAAACGGCTTCAGGCGGTTTACGTGGACAACTTCACTTTGTCGATATGTGGGTACCAGGAGCCAGACTAATGGGGTGTTTATATGAGAGGCGAGCCAGCCCGGTAAGCGAGATCTCACTGTGTAGTTATTTCCCTGTTAGAAATTCCTCTGCGTTTACATGGCCAAGTGGGCTAGCCCGGTTAGCGAGATCTTACTTGAAAGAGGCGAGATCTCGGTAAGCGGGATGAAAATTTCCCATGTAAACAGTCGCTAACCGGGCTGGCCCACTGATCTCAAATAATATATTATTTGAGATCAGTGGGCTGGCCCGCTTACCGGGATGATTTTTCAAACGGATGCCGACGCCATGTATTGTCGTTGTTGTAAAATCATCTCGGTAGGCGGGATGAAATTCATTCATATAAACGCGAGCCACAAATCTTCATGCTTACCTGGTTCGCCTCCATATAAACAGCCCCTAAGTTTAGCGGTGACGGGTGATAGGAACTCGACAATGCGGTACGGGCCATGCCAGCTGTGAGCTAACTTGGGAGAAAGGCCCTTCTAGTTAGAGAGGGTGTGGCTGAGAGGGGGTGTGCAGCCACACCCTATCTCCGACTTGATGTGTCACTGGCTTGCTTCGTAAGTCATAGGCCATCTTTTGCTTTAGTTGAGCTCTCTCGACATTGCTTTCTACCACAGTAAACACCTCCTGAAGCTTCTGGACCAGCTCCACTTTGTAGTCGGTGGCATCTTGGTAGGTTCTGCTCGGTGGAAGCATCGCAGCGTCGATTGGAAGACGGGGATCTCTGCCATACATCAAGAAGAATGGTGATTCTTGGGTACTCTCGTGAACACTTGTACGGTAGGCGAACAAGACATGAGGCACGTAGTCGTCCCGGTCTTGTTGCTTATGATAGGTAAACATCGACAAAGCTGTAACCAACGTACCATTATAAATCGTTCACAAGTCCATCTGTCTGGGGGTGGTAGGCGGTAGTCATAACTCAGGAGCTGTGTACAATCTTGCAGACCTCCTTGATGACTTTGGACATGAAATTCTTGCCTCTGTCAAACAGGAAGACTCGTGGAGCACCATTTCGGGTTATGACTTCGTTGACAATGGTCTTCGCAATGGTTACGGCGTCCACAGTCGGAAGAGCAAAGGCTTCTGGGCACTTCGTAAAATAAACACTTAGAACCAGTAGGTACTTGCTCTCACGAAGCGTTGGCGGGAATGGGCCGACTATATCCATTGCCAATCTGTGAAATGGACCTTCAACTGGGATACTCGTCATGGGTGCAACACGTTTGGTTGGCGGTGCTTTCTTGGTAGCGCAGTCGACACACAAACGACACCAGTGTTGAATGTCGTTGAACATCCCTCTCCAGAAATAACGACTCCTTATCTTGGAATAGGTTTTCCCAAAACCTAGGTGACCAGCTGTAACATCATCGTGACAGGAGTACATGACTTCATCGATCAGGCTGCGAGGTACGACGAGCTGGAGCGTAACCTCTTGTCGCTTTCGGCCTGGAGAAGGTTCTGCAACATGGTAGAGAAGACCATCTTGAACTACGAACTCTGCTGCAGTGGTAATCAGGCGTCTTGCATCAGACGAATTGTTGGGCAATGTACCAGTCTCCTTATATTCAATGATGGGTCGAATGAGCGGATCAGCTAACTGGAGCTTGCGGAGGTGGTCGCTGGTCAACGGAGTTTGTTCGTTGGATTGAATCACCATTGCAGCCAGTGGACATCGAGAAAGGCCATTAGCGTTGCCATGCGTCTTTCCAGCTTTGTAAACGACAGCAAAGTCGTACTCTTGGAGCTGAAGTATCCATCAGGCAAGCAGCGCAGTTGGATTCTTCATAGTGTGCAACCACTGGTCTGTAAAGGACGATGGCCGGTGACTAGCGTAAACTTGCGACCATAGAGGTATGGACGAAAGTGGGTAGTGGCCCAAATCAATCATTCATAATGATGAAGATCTAGTATATATAGGAGCTAAATAGTTGAGCTCTGGCTAAGTGAATTCTAGTCACTGATTTTAAGATATTATGGCTTTAACGATCAAGTCCTTCAAAGAACTGTGGACAAAAGAACTTATGCCCAACTTTAAGAAAGATTTACTGAACGAATTAAAGCGAGAAATTAGCAAAGAAATACAATATGTCGCCGATCGATTTGAATGCCAAATACGTGAAGTGAGTAATCAGCTTCAAAGCCTTGAATCATCACAGTCGTTCTTATCTGATAAATACGAAAGCGTTATGGAGATAACTCAAGTTACGAAAAAAGAGCTGAAGGCGGTTCAAAACCAATCCAAGGAAACGCAAGAAAGAATTAAAGGTATAGAAGGCGAAGTCTTCAACAATATGGCGTCTCTGGACGACATGCAACAATACCTAAGACGTGATTGCCTGGAGATTACCGGTATACCAGTTGTTCCTTTGGATGATCCAAGCAACCTCGTAGCCGAAGTCTGCTCAGTTTTGAATGTAAATCTAGAAGCAAACGACATCTCAATTGCCCATAGGCTTCCTGCTACAAGGAATATAAAGGACAGAATAATTGTGAAATTTGTCAAGCGTAGCAAGCGAGATGAAATTCACAAGAGAAGGTCGATGTTAAATGGTAAAACCACATCTTATCTACCAACTGTGAATGCTGAGATACAAGAAGGAACAATTCCTAGAGCCACTAAGATTCACATTAATGAATCACTAACCGCCTACAGAAGAAGATTATTTGGGAAAATTAACGCATTCAAAAGTGCCAACAACTACAAATTCATCTGGACGACAAATGGGACAATTCACCTTAGACAGACCGAATCTTCCGCAGTCTTTCACTTCAATACAGTGGAAAACTTCCAGCAATTTGTAAAACCATCTCAGGATGCCCGCTAAATGGACAGTTAAGTTTCTTATAAACGTGTAATTAAATTATATTCTCTATAAAGTAATCATCATGACTGAACCGAATAGTAACTATCTTATGCAATTCCCCTTTTCAAATTTAACTGACTCTGAATTCAGAGCTGTCACTGCCTCCTGGCATTTTGATCTATCAAACTGTAGCACGGACCTTTTTGATATAATCCTAAATCCTAATAAGTTTGACGATAGAGATTCCGATACCATGCCAAGCTCACCAAGTTCGAAATATTATACAATTAATAAACTTAATAACTCTCTGAATACTTTAATTAATCATAACAAAAGTATTTCTTTATTTCACTGTAATATTAGAAGCTTGCCAAGAAATCTATGCCTATTAGAAGACTTTATTTACTCGTTAGATGTCAAGCCTGATATATTGGGGAGCACGGATGGCGTGTGCTGTTAGGGCGCTGCCTCTCACCAATAGTTAAGCCTGGTTAGACGGGGTTTGTACTTGGATGGGTGACCATCTGGGACAATCCCGTTCTCGAGCTTGAGACTCATGTGAGTAGAGTTTAGTTGGTCTCTCCTGTGCTCCGAGGGTTTTTCGCCGGGTTCTCCGGTTTTCCTCCCTCCGTAAAATCAACACCTAGGGCTTAGTTGGGATCCGTATAGTGGAGAATAACCTTGTAAGGGACCTAGAGTCCTATTGTTACTTCTCCTGTTACCGCCAGGTACAAATATTGATAAATAAAAAATTGGCTATATCTGAAAGAAAGTTAAATAGCAAAACCCTAGTCAACATTGATATACCACAATATCAATTTTTTCACACTGATTCAGAAACTGCTGCTGGTGGCACAGGTCTGTAAATATCTAATAATTTGCATGCTATATACCGGCCTGATATAAAATTTAAAATGCCACTTGTTGAGTCTTGCTGGTCTGAGATTATTAATGGTAATAACAAGCCAAATATCATTGTTGGCTGTATTTATAAACATCCAACTGCCAATATATCGAACTTTACTCTAGAACTAGAATGTATAATTAACAAGCTCAATGAAAAAATCAACAGATCTACATAATGGGAGACATTAATATTGATTTTTTAAAGTATAATGATCATTCTAAAACTGAAGACTACCTAGATATGTTGTACTCTCATAACTTGGTTCCCTTAATAACCAAACCAACGAGAATAACTGACCATACATCAACTTTAATTGACCATATTTATACTAATGCTCCCATCTATGACACTGTTTCTGGTATTGCTTTAGTTGATATGTCTGACCATTTGCCTGTGTTCTGCATTTGTAGTGCATCAATTTATAAAAAGAAACAAAAAACTTATTTTAGAGATTATAGCACGTTTAATAAAGAATTGTATCTAGCTGACATGAATTCAATTGATTGGCAAAGTATTTATAATAGGTCATATGATCTCCAGGAATTAACTTCCAATTGTATAAATAAAGTCAAAGAAGTTATAAACAAACATGTACCTCTAAAGAAAGCTTCTCTATCTAAGATAAAACAATTGGCTAAACCTTGGATATCTAAAGGTTTATTGACATCAATAAAAATTAAGCAAAAATTATACAAGTCTAATTTTTTAAGTAAAGATCCAGAAAAAGTACAAAAATATAAACAATATTCTAATTTACTCAATCAGATGAAAACTAAAGCAAAAAATGATTATTATAATCAACACTTTCAAGTATATAAAAATAACCTCAAAGAAACATGGAAGCTTATTGGCACTTTAGTTAAGAGAAAAACAAAAGGCCAGCCTAATTATCCATCCAGACTTGTACGAAACAATAAAACTTACACTAAACAAATTGATATTGCAGAACAGTTTAATCACCATTTTATCACTGTGGGTCCAAATTTAGCTAACTTGATTGAGGATACAGTTGATAATGATCCACTTAAATACATAAACAATAGCCCCCCAAATAGCTTTTATTTATCACCCATGGATGAGAACTACGTAGATTATTTATTTTCGAACCTAAATGAAAAGAAAGCTTCGTTAGATATCCCAAATAAATTAATTAAAATTGCCAGTAGAGAACTATCAAGACCTTTCTCCTTTATCTATAATCAGTCAATTACACAAGGCACTGTTCCTAACATATTGAAAGTCTCCCGAGTTACTCCAGTATTTAAGAATGGCATTACCACCGACGCTGCAAGTTATAGACCTATTGCAATATTGTCACCTTTTAGTAAAATACTTGGAAAGATTGTCTCGGATCAACTAAATTCATTTATCGAAAAGCACAAAGTTTTATTCCAGTACCAGTTTGGTTTCAGGAAGGGTTATTCCACTAAATTAGCCATTTTAGTCGAGTGACAATCTTAAAACTTCAATTGACAACAATCTTATTACATGTGGTCTTTTTTTAGATTTCTCTAAGGCATTTGATACTGTTAATCATAATATACTGCTAAATAAACTGCATAAATATGGAGTTCGTGGAATAGCCCTAGACTGGTTTAGAAGCTATCTCCAAAATAGATCACAATATGTAAAAATTGGAAATGCAGAATCAGAGCCTCTGAATATTGTATGTGGAATTCCTCAAGGATCCACTTTAGGTCCATTATTGTTTCTTTTATATATAAATGATTTACCCAATTCATCAACAAAGCTTTCCTTTCGATTATTTGCTGATGACGCAAATATTTTCTATACCAGTAAAAACCTTAAAGAAATTGAAACAGTGATGAATAATGAATTTCAAAATATTCTTAATTATTATATAAATAGTAAAATATCTAAGAATTTAGGTATTTTCTATAAATTACACAATTATTTAAATGTTCACATGCTAAAACAGTTATATTACACCCTCATTTTCCCATATTTAAACTATGGATCTATGAGTTGGGGAAACACTTATCCAACTAATTTAACAAAATTAAATACCGAGCAAAATAATTGCATTCGCAGTATCTTTCTTGTTAACCATAGAGAATCTGCTTCACTTTATTACCAACTGCTTGAAATTTTAAAAATTGAGAATATTGTCAAATTAAAAACTGGCATTCTGACACATAAATTGTTTATCAATCCTACGAGTGTTCCCTCAATATTGCACAATTTTTTATTGCCTGTGACGAATGTTCATAGCTATAATACTAGGCATGCAGCTAGATACAATTTTTATCGACCAAAAATCAGAACTAACTTTGGAAAATTTATTTTCAAGTACTCTGCTTCAGTCTTATGGGAAAGCATTCCAATTTACTTGAAAAAATTAACAACGACAAATAGTTTTAAAAGGCAATATAAAATTAATTTAATCTCAAATCAAGAATAAAACCTCTCCATTAAATTGATTGATTGGTTAAATTGTTATGTGAAGGATTGGTTGATTAATTGATTAAATAAATAGTTGATTAATCAGCCAATCTGTCTATATATATATGCATATTTGATTATGATAATTTTCTCTACTCTCTTTTCTTTTGTCCGAGAGCTCTATTGATTGACTTACGCGTTCTATTGGCTAGCTCAACTATTTAGCTAATTTATTCATATGTAGACGGCACCGTACACATTCTCAAAATAATTCAAAAGTTAACCTTGTACAATATATACTACTTTTATTTACAATTAATTAATGTTCATAATGTATTGGATATAAAAAAATAGTGTGCAATAAATTGAACTTGAACTTGAACTAGTGCTTCCTTTTGGATGGTGGAGTAGTTCCTTTCGTGCTTTCGAATCTGACGAGTTTATTTCCATTTAAAAATGTAAACCGTTCACATGAGACCGAGATAACTCGGGGAATAGGGATAACTCGGTCTGAGTGATAGGGTAACCCTAGGGCCAGAGTTAACCTACCTCCATGTGAACGCTTTCACCCGAGTTATCTCGGGGGTTAGGGTCAACTTTTGTATAATTACGCATGCGTACATTGTATAAAAACTGGCGTAGGCAACGACAGTCTCCTTTCCATCGTCGGAAGTTTGGGAGAAAACGGCACCCAACCTACGATCGCACGCATCTGTTTGGAGAATGAATGGTTTAGAAAAGTCTGGGTACTGCAGGACTGGCTCTTCAAGTAGCACCCTCTTCAGCTTATCGAAAGCCATCTGGCAATCCGACATCCAACTGAATCTAATATTCTTCTTGAGCAAGTGCATGATGGAGCGGTGCGGCTATCGTGGCGAAATTCCGAACGAACTTGCGATGGTAAGAAGTAAGTCCCAAAAAGCTTCGTAAGTCCGCTGACGAACCTGGCACTGGGAACTCTCTAACGGCTGCAAGTTTCTTTGGATCAAGTTTTACACCGTCTCTACTAACAACGCGGAAAGAGCACTTCTGGGGCTTAAGCTTTAGACCGGCTTCTCTCAACCTCATAAAGACGTCGTTTAGGTGTTCCAGGTGTTCGTCGAATGTGCGCGAAAAGATGATGATATCATCGAGATACACTAGGCAGGATCTCCAATGAAGGCCAACTAGGGTTAGGTCCATGGGGCGTTGGAATGTGCTCGGTGCATTGGACAGTCCAAACGGCATTACGTCCTTGTAGCGTTGAAAACGCCGTTTTCTCCTTATCTTCAGATGCCATCTCCACTTGCCAATATCAGCAACAGAACTTCTACAGAGCCACAGTCAATCGTTCCTTTGTCGAAATGTCGCTTTTCGTCGCAACTTGCTTCGATGTGCCGTACTCGTAAACAGTAGTTGCAAATTGGTCTGCCGTCCGAGCTGCGTAGATTTCGCGACGAAGGTTGTCGCCAACCACGTCGTTGCGGTATCCTCTCTCTACGGGATCTTCGTTAAAACTATTGCGCTTGCCCGATGTTAACAGACGCTTTCAACCATCTTGTCAATTTTCCTTTCCAGATTATTTGAGGTTTGTTGTTGTATCGCCGCGACATCCTTTTCTTTTTCTTGTTGTTTCGGTGCGTGCAGCTGCTCGTGGTATTCCTCGCGTTTAGCGGCGTGTATGGCGTCTTGCAACGTCTTTGGGTTCGTAGCCGTAACCATTCGACTAATATCTGGACGCAGTCCCTGGAGAAAATCGTCCAATATTAACCGGTCTTGAACTTTTCTTTCTAAGTCGGAATAAGCTTTGCGTCGCAGCCGTTCGATTTCCTCGCAAAAATCTTCTACGCTCTCGCTCCCTTGGCATTTACAGGCTAGTTGGGTTTTAGCCAACATTCTCGTTTCAGGCGGTTGAAAGGGGTCCACGAGAGCTTTCGTTGTTTCCTTATAACTTGCCTGGAATTTCAGCAGACAAATCATCCCAAAAATGGGCGGCTTTTCCTCGAAGATATGCTGGGAGCATTTCGGCTTTTCGCTCGTCATTCCAGCGATTGGCTCGACAAATTCGGTTGAAGTCCTTTATCCATTCTTCAATATCGCTATCCCCGTGGTATTTTATCGGTTGTACGACAGAAGTTGCCATCGGATCTTGCTCACAACGCTGCTCGGTTTCAGAATATATTTGAAGTCTTACATTCCTGTTACGTCAATGCAACCCTATGCTAAGACCCCGTTTACACGATGCCGGCACAACTTGAAAACGGAACAAAATCATGCCGGTATGCAAATACAGCATATAACATTTCATGTTATTTTTGTGCCGGTATCGTGTAAACGCAAGGCCTAAACGGTATGATTTTGTTCCGTTTTCAAATTGTACTGGCATCGTGTAAATGGGGACACGGGGTCTAAATTACTAAAGATGCAGATGACAGATACATTTAACAAAACAAGTAGATCTACTTTCGTCACACTTGTAACCCATATTTCAAATTATGCTATTTCCAGGTTGGTCTTACTTATGCAAGCCCTCTCGGCATTTTGTAACCATCTTCTCACAAGTACTAACAGTGATCGTCCAGGCACAGCAAAGTCAGTTGGTTCAGCTATGTCAGTTGGATTGGTCGTCAAGAAATTCTGGAATAAAATGGCTCATCTCTATCAAATTGTTCAGTGTGAATTAACTGAGGTAATTTTGAAGTACAGTTTCTTTAAATTGTAAAATTGATGTAAGATTTGCTAGTCACCAGTAAATCTTTGAACGTTTTCAAGATTTTGTAGTCAATATAAGTGAATCTTTGAAGGTTTTTAAGATTTGCTAGTCACTAGTGAAATTTTAAAGATTATGAAGATTTTTAAATGTGGATTTTTAAAGTGTTTGAAGATTTTCTAGTCCCTAGTTAAAATAACAAAAGAAATATGTTGCCCCTCTTTAATTCCACAACCGTTAAGACACGATCGCGACCAAATGAAAACCAAGCTTCAAGGTTTTCAATATTTGCTTGTCACTACCGATACTGTATACCGAAAATACTAGTATTGAATCCAATATCGGTATGTCGGTATGACTTTTTCAGTCATATCAATATACCTTAATTTTTCGGTAAAAGAAACCTGTCAAATGCTCCTGGGAAACGTCGTTAAAGTTTGATGCTGATGGTTTTTATAAATAGTGCACGTTCTTAGATACAATCAGTGGTATATACCGAACATCCCTAGCTGAGCTAAATATAAACTTGTCAAGTGCTCCTGGAGAAACATTAAAGTTGGACGTTGGCGGAGGTAATGTTTTATCAACGGTGTCCATCCTTAGATGCCATCGACGGTAGTGAATCTTTATAAACGTTTTGAAGATTTGCTAGTCACTAGTGAAGATTTTCTTGTCACTAGAAAATTTTAAAACCTTTCTACAAGAACTTCCCTGTTGGCAGAGGTCTCTCTACAGGAAAAAGACCTCAGTCGGCAAACATCTGACACTTTTCCTGTCGCGCATGCATGAAGTTACTTTGGCAGCGAAGTTCAGAAATACGAGATATGCGTGAAGATCACAAGGCGATAGCCGAGTGTTTCACCAGCTCTGTGAGCTGGCCCGCCCAGAGGGGGGAGGGCAACTGGGGCAATTTGCCCCGGGGCCCCAGCTCGAGAGGGGCCCCCTAATTATATTGCTAGTTTACGTTGTAGAGAATCGATAGACGGGGTAGCCAAGCGGCTGTAGTAGGGCGAGGGCCTCCCGACAACTTCAGAACAAATATGGTTTTTCTTTATATCACAGATGAAGACCAAATAAGGTTCACTCACCAATTTGCTTAATTTAATGGAATAATCGAACGTTTACTATAGTCTTCCCTCGGCCCAGGCTCTTTGTTGTTTGAAACGGTAAAGCATTACCGTCAAGCGCAATATCCGCCAAAGTAATAAACATGTTTTGATGGCTGCTCCACCTTACGAAAATTTGCGTTGTCATTTCACATGAGTAAAACTGAAACATTTTCACTTGAAATATCCTTATATCCAATTTATTCGTAAAATGGCATGCGAAATTTTTGCAAGGGGGGCCCCAATTCTTTATTTTGCCCCGGGCCCACTTTAGTCTCTGTGCGAGTCTGCGAGTCGTCTTGTAACTTCCCAAGCACTGTAAACAACTTTATACCAACTCTGTGACAAAGTATTCTTATTTCTCTATGGAAATAATGTTTTGAATAGTAAATAGAGATAAAAACAGGTTTACAGAAGCTCAACTGGCTCAGGAACGTTAATTTTTACATTCTAGCGCCACCAAGGACGAAGCCGCGGCTCCCCCCTTTTGATATAAAACGACAGACATGTAACTACAAAACTGATGCAATATGAATTGTGTCAGGAAATAAACTGTAAACCGTGTATTCAATCTACTGAGTGTATGTATTTTGAGTATCTATATGACGTTTGCGTGTTTTGAGTATTTTATATGACGTTTTTTAACCTTTAAGACTGGTTCTCATGTGTCGCCGATCGTCGGCGATTTGTGATTTAGACGCATGTTAAAACGGGAAGTGCAGCAGCATGTTAAGTAATAAAGAATAATGCAGAAAAGCAGTGCTTTTATTCTTTTACTTAACATGCATCTAAATCATGGGTCGGCGACATATGAGAACCAGGCTTAAGAGTCTGTAAAATCTTCCTCCAAAAGCCAGGAAATGGCATTTCAGCGACTCTCGATTTCAAAATTTCCCGGGGGAGCATGCCCCCGGACCCCCCTAAAAATTTATTCTGATACCGGCTCCCCCCTTTCAAAATCTTGGCTACGTCCCTATTCACCACTAGGTAAACAACTCGTTAGTCATTGCATAAGCACGCTCAGTCGTCAATCAGAATGTGTGTTGCACGAAACCTGTTTCAAAACTGGTTTGACACATCCAAGATCATGGACGGCGGCTACATCAAACGAAGCGTCAGATGTTTGCTGGTTCATAAAGATGTTTGCTGGGGTTTTTTTTGCTAGTTTATAAGCATTAAACAATTGAACTCCTTATTTTACTAATCTAATCCAACATTTTTCTCATATCCATAATATTAACACAAGAGGATCTCAAAATAATAAACTTATTTTACCAAAAGCAAAATCATTAGCTGGAAAACGCTGTTTTAAATTTTTAGCAGTAGTTGAATGAAACTCACTCGATGATGATATCAGAAATGTTCCTTCTGAAATGACATTTCGAGCTACAATTAGTGACAAAACCTCTTCGGACACATTAAATAATAATTTATTTTATAGAAAATTACATAAACATAATCCGTTGACCCCCTCCCCCCTTTTCAATGTTGGTGTACAACAAGATCATGTCGTTAGGAAGGCATGCGTAATGTAGACAGCGATACTTTGGCCACTCAACATTGAGAAGGGAGGATGGGGAAATATATCCTTTAATTAGGAGAAATGTCCGAAGGGTTTTGTCACTGATTGTAGGTACTTGAAGAAGGCATTTACTGACATGAACAACCACCTACAGGACAACTAATACTTTTTATTAAATTTTATTTATATGGCATTTTTTTATTATTTTACACAACGAAGAACGCTAACTTAATTGTATATATACTTAATTAATATGTAGTCCTAATATCTTAATTGTATCCTTAGTGTGTAATAATTGAATGTATAGTAATGTATGATAGACGTGTAAATAGTAAAACTCTAATTATTTTAATCTTGTTATAGGACCTAGATGAAAATTACGCTTGTAATTCTAGTTACCCGGGTTAAATAAAGTGTGATTATTATTGTTATTATTATTATTATTATTATTATTATTATTATTGTTATTGTTATTGTTATTGTTATTGTTATTATTATTATTATTATTATTATTATTATTATTATTATTATTATTATTATTATGATGTTTGCAGAGGTCTCTTTTCTGTAGAGACCTCTACCAGCAGGGAATACAAAAACTGCGACTCCCTAATTTGTTGCAGTAAGATTTTATGATCGATCTGTCGTTGCTGCTATTTTCTTTGACATTTTCTTTTCATCATCCCATTTCATTCATCCCATTCATTTCATTGATCTTCTTCGTTTACTTCCTTTACACTTCTCTAGTCAAGCAACAAACTTCGAAAAGTGAAAAGCATGGAGGGGACAATGGCTGACATGAAACAAGAAATCACCATGCTCCAAGGCTTACTAAAAAAGAAACCAGAACAACACAGTCCAGTTAAGGGCGAAATAAAAAACCACGCGAAGAACAAAACTTCGGCGAAATTCATTTTATCCCACACTTTGGACATGAATTTAGAAAGTCCTTCGGCTTCCCAGGATGTCACGTTATCCGTGGAGGAAGTGGCACTGACGAAGACGTGTAGGGAAGTCCTAACACAAACATACGACACTGCTTTTGTGCCTTGTGAGGCTTGCTCGAGAACACAGGAGAATCTTCTGGAAGTCGGTCAGATGGTCATGAAGGTTTGCGAGTCGCAAGGTCTGCCTTCGTCACTAGCAAAGCAAAAACGCTTACTCAAACAATCCCTCTTAGCTGCCGCTGATGTTTCGCGGTGGGCCGCCGAACAAAATCGCGATCTTTCACGGATAAATGATCATTTGGATAATCTCTACGCACAAATCCAACCATTACAGGAAAAACTCGGCAAATCTAGGGAGAAAAGGAAAGTTTTGGAAACACGGGTTAAAGAACTTGAGAAATGCATTGAAGATGAGAAAACCGAAGCTCAAAAAATTTCTGAAGATCTTTCTGCGAAGTTACACGGGATTAGCAAAGAGAAGATGTTCTTAGAGGAAAAGTCGAAAGAGGAAATAAGAGAACTGAATAGGAGGAGAGAGTTTCTTGAGACCAGGGTGGAAAGAAGTGAAAAAGAGTGGAGCAAGTCTACAGCAGCAAACTCGAAACTAGGTGAGACTTACAACTGAAATATAGTAAGGTTAGATATACTGCCGAAACAGAGAACGTAGTAGTCTAACGTTTCGAGCGACGGCCCTTCGTCAGAGAGAAACGTTTCGAGCGAAGGCCCTTCTTCAGAGAGAAACGTTTCGAGCGAAGGCCCTTCGTCAGAGAGAAACGTTTCTCTCTGACGAAGGGCTTTCGTTCGAAACATCAGACTCCTACGTTCTCTGTTTCGGCAGTATATCTAACCGTACTATATTTCGATTTTTGTTTCAACACTGCCTACGGAGCACTCTAGTTTTATTTTACTAGGTAAGACTTGGCAAGGTGAAAAGCTGGGTAAACTGCTGAGTTTGATAAGGAAATAATGACGTTTCGAGCCGAGTCCTTGTCAGAGTAAAATGTCACATTTTACTCTGGAACATCACTCCACTTAAAACGTCAATATGTCACCCCTTACAAAAATTCCACATGAACGGGTTCCAAAATCACATATGGTCACATGTGATTTTGGAACATGTTCATGTGGAATTTTTGTAAGGGGTTATCAAAACTAATCTCAGCAGCTTACCATCTTTTCACTTTGCTCTATCTAAAACACTGCCTTTTCGCAGCACTCTGCATCGCTTTTACACTCTAGATAAGACTTACCCCTGCTTTATTTACCTGGTAAAGATGTGCAGTGTTTTAATGTGCCAAGCTTCCAGACAACGTCTTTGATGATACGGTGGAATAGTGGTGCGATGATTAAAAAATTGTCACCACCAATCCACGGTACCATCAAAGACGTTGTCTAGAGGCTTGACATATTAATAGCGTCCACGTTCTATTAAACCAGGATGATGGCGGTCTAGCTATGCTAGCAGAAGCCTGTTTGAGTTTTGTCAGTGATAGGTACAGTGATGAATTTACAGGGGTGTGTGGGGGCGGGGGGGGGGGGTACGCACCCCCTGGCCTTGGCCAACGATCACCACTAGATTGGATGTCGAAACGTTGAATCATGAACAGTAACTGTTTAAGCTACCTTCAGAAACTTTTTAAGCCAGAGTAACGTGCCCAGTGGCGTGGTGGCAAGTTTTAGGCTGGGGTGGCCAGATTAGCTTTGCCCCCCCCTCAAAAAAAAAAAAAAAAGAAAAGAAAGACATTACTGTATTTGATAAATGGTCACATTTTTTGTTTTAAAAGAACTCAAGTAGCAATATATAGTATTAAGTAGCGCTAAAGCTCTAGGGGGGTCCGTGGACATGCTCCCCCTGAAAATTTTGAAAACTAGAGTCTCTGATATGCCATTTCCTGCATTTTGGAGTGAGATTTTACATAATTCTAAGATTATAAAACTTCATAGAAAACACAAAAGATTACAGATTTCAGATCTTTATATTCCCCCATTGAAGACCTAGCTATACAAAGAAATTTTGTTAAGTTTTGGCGCCCTTGCTAATTTTGGCGCCCCTTCTGCAACCCTAGCTGGGGGGGCCTCGGCCCCCCCTGCCACCACGCCACTGAACGTGCCGTTAAAGTGGTTCTCTGATGAAAATATTGTTGGCAATGTTTTTGCATAATCCTAAAGATGTTATGGTAGTTCGTAATCCTGCAAAGTTTCATTTCAAAATTGGTTGAAGAAAAGGTGATATTTTACGTGTAAATTTTAGAGCGCCGCCATTTAAGTGGCGGAACTTGAGAAGAATGAGTCGAAGAAGCTTATGACATGACAGACTCAATAACAACAATGACCCTTTTGTTGACAACAACAATGATCTTTTCTTTTTGTTGAGTCTACGACGTCATAAGTTCTCCTCAACTCGTTCTTCTCAAACACGACCAATTTAATGGCGGCGCTCCAAAATACAAACTTCGCACGTAAAATACAACTTTGTTTTTGAGAATTTCGAAATGAAAGTTTGCACAATTACCAACTACACACGTAACAATCTCACAGCTTGTCAACAGGATGTGTTCGCAACAGGCTTGCAGCAAGGCTGGGAACAAGTTGTAACAATGCTGTTCACTCGAGAAGCTGCTACAACCTTGTTAGCATCAGTCTGTTAACAACTTGTTGAGTGCAGAGCGGTAACAGGTTGTTGGAACAACTTGTCATCAGTCTGTTGGAGTCATCAGCCTTGTTACAAGTTGTCAACAACCTGTTACAGACATGTTAACAGAATGGGACAGCCAGTGCGAACACATGACGGTGACAGCCTGTTGAACAGCCTTGTAACAACTTGCTTGCAGGTACCGTAATATCTTTAATGTTATGCAGAAACATTATCAACAATATTTTCATCAGAGAACCACTCTAAAGTATGTTGGACGATTCTTTATGTTACAGAGTCGCAACGTGAACAACTAATCTCGGACCTTGAGAAGGAAAAGTTGGAAACATCGCGATTGAAGAACGTCGATGAAGATTTGGCCAAGACAAAAACCATCTTGAAAGAGATGCAAAACAAATTGGAAAAAAACACTTTAGAACTTGGAAAGATGGAAGCTAAAAACAGAAGCCTTGTGAAGCATGATCAGGTAAAACAAACAACAAAAACGATCTTGACCAAAAGTAATTTCAAAAATTTTGCGTGGCACTGGAAAAATCTGCCTTTTTTGACAAATAGGAACATTTTTGTCACCTGGCGATTTACTATCACAACCAAAACACTCGTAGACTTTAAATTCGGGAGTGTTAACCCAACACCGAAAACGGTGTAAATTGTTGCAGCTGTGGAGATACCAAACAAGTGTAAATTTACACGAAAATCGGTGGGAAAATTACACAAAATCAGGGTAAAGTAACACCAAAGTGGTTTTCTTACACCATTTTGGTGTAAATTGCTTACAGCTATGGGGACACCACCTCAGCGTACATTTTCACTGTCACTGTAAACTTACACTGAATGTGGTATTTTTACACCAGTTTGGTGTAAATTCCTTGCAGCTGTGGCGACACCAACTCAGTTGTAAAAATGTAATTTTTTTGTGTAATTTTTTCACCGTAAATTTACACTGTCACTGCAAACTTACACTGAAGGTGGTATTTTTACACCACTTTGGTGTAAATTCCTTGCAGCTGTGGGAACACCACCTCAGTGTAAATGTACACTGTCACTGTAAACGTATACCATTTTGGCTGCCGCCTCCATCATAGTCAATCGAGATATGGTCTGGAAACCCGGCAAACTTCAAAGTGGCTATAATGAGCTGTGATTTTATGTTGAACAGTACCTTACACCGTGCACATCCTTTGTTTTAGATTCATTAATATTTAAATAGCACGGTTGAGTGATTGAACTGAAACGTTGCTATTGGACAATTCGTTCATTATACTAAAATACAATGTGTTCAGTGACCGTGCACCGTGCACAAAAATGCATAAAGGCGAACAAAAAGATAGACCAAAGACTTTAGCTGAGTTTCCAGACCATATTTCGATTGACTATGCCTCCACAGGCTCTTCTTCTTGTTTAAGTTAAGTTAAATTTCTCATCTTGAGCGAAGCTCCATCGCGTGTGTGAAGCCAGGGAACTAGCGTAGAGCGCGCGCAATGGTTGATGGGAATCCATACCCCCCCCCCCCCCTTTCCTCAGCATGGGCCCCACTGTAGGGCCCCCTCTCAAATTTCCTAAAGCGATGAAGCGACTGGGGACGAAGCAACCATTTTGGTGTAAATCGCTTGCTGCAAAAGTTGAAAAATGTCAAACTATAAATCCTTGTGACCTGAAATAAAATTTTGAAGTTGATTGGTTTGGGTTTTTTTGTCTCTGCAGGCGCTGCAGGGCAAACACGATGCTCTGTTGCAACGTATCGACGAACTTGATCAAGAATGCGAAGAACTTCGAGAAAAAGTTATGGATCTTGAAGGAGAAAGAGACGAACTGAATGATGTTCTAAACGAGACGAAAAACCAAAGTGAAAATCTAACAAAAGAACTGGCTGCAAAACAGGTAAGACTTTACAGCCATGTGAATATTTTACAAAACCATTTTTTACAGTTTTTAGTTGTTTTTGCTGTACAAACTGTCGTAAGTTGTTAAACTCTGAGCTCCAGACAGTACCCTGTGAGTCAGAGCCCCTTTCCGACTTACGCAGGCTTCGGGGAAAAGTGGGCTCTGCCAACAAACTCGATATTTCTTCTTGAGCATGCGTGAACGGTTGCCAAGATACTATTTGGGGCCCAGGCTCTAACGCGTCACTTCCTATTTTCCTGCTTACGCGTGTTCGTAAACTAGAACTTGTTTGACCAGTTTAAAACCTGACTGACTCACCCCAAACTTGGGGCGAAGATCGAATTTGTTGGCAGAGCCCACTTTTCCCCGAAGCTTGCGTAGGTCGGAAAGGGGCTCTGACTCGCAGGGTATCCAGACAGGACTCGAACCCGCAAAGCTGGACGCTCTACGACAAGCCGTCACCGGAACGCATTCGCACTGCTTGTTTTCAGTTTGTGCAACAGGTTGTTGACAACTTGTAACAAGATTGGTGAATTCAACAGACTTGTGACAAGCAGGACCGCCGAGAAGGGGGGCTATGAGGCAAGTAGCAGGACCGCCGAGAAGGGGGGCTATGAGGCAAGTAGCAGGACCGCCGAGAAGGGGGGTCTATGGGGCAAGTTGCCCCAGGCCCCCAACTTGAGAAGGGCACCTAAAATCTTTGAGATTTTGACGTAAGAAAACATGAGGCCCAGAAAGTGTAAAGGTCAGTAACACTAACTTCATTTTTAGCCAACCCAGGGAACCAATTGAGAACACGTAGACACTACCCTATAACGTGTGACGTCATCAGGGCCCCACCCCTCAATCGACCCATGTGACGTTATCAGGGGCCTCAAATCGATAATTTTTATTAGCATATACCTCGCAGGTGAATAGTGCTTTTTACGCAATCTGATTGGTTCCTCTAGCTCGGGATATCCTGCACTATTCACCTGCGGGCAAAACAAAATGGCGTCCAGTTTTGCTTTGTTTACCGAAGCAGAAGATTTTGTTGATAAACAAGGCTCATGTTGTAGAATAACGAGAAAAGTCAACAAAATTAAGTAGAAGAGTGACCACAGGTATGTTTCTTTACAATTTTCTAGTCATTAATATATTCAATAGTTGTGAAAACTGTTTCGTCGACAAATATCGAGTACGCTATGTGCCGTTATATAGTGCCCAAGTTGCTAGCGGCCGTGTCTTGTATAAAATACCGAAAAATATAAGATCTAGAATGTCAAACTTGTTATTTCATTTATGAGGTATATGCTAAAACAATTATTCACCTCAGTGTCGGTGAATAGTGTGGATATTAACCTCGCCGAAGCGGCTCGGTGAATATTCCACTTCGGTGAATAATTGTTAATTATTTTTTTTATTAGATTCGCCATTATAGTGTTATAGTATATACATGCATTACAAAATGAATTCAAAATATAACGGCATGGTCACCACAACAGCAATAAGCCAGTTACTGCGACCCCAAAACTAAACATAAATTAAACTAAATAAACTAGTAAATAAATATACTAACTACAAAGTCAAATCTTAGCTACAATTAATAACCGCAAAATACTAACTAAACTAAATGTTAATAACAACAAGAAATAGGTACCTACGGCCTGTAACAAACGGCGTATTTTTCATGCGCCGTATAAAATATGAGAATTAAGTTCATGAAAATACGCCGTCTGTAACCATTAAATACGGCAATTTCATTAAGTTCGACAGTGCCATTAAATACGACGAGCCCAGTCGTATAATACGACTCAAGTACGGTGTTGGTGCAGACGGCGTACTATTCATGCGCCGAATAAAATGCATACATTAATTTACAATATGATAATACATTTTCTATCCACAATTCATGTTTGTAACATCGTTTCCAGACCTACCACTCGAGAACTGTAATTTATCCGACTTATTAAATACGACGAAAATACGCCGTATAACTCAACAGGAACAATTTCAAAATTTGGGTCGACTATAATAGGTATTTTATACGGCGCATGAAAAATACGCCGTTTGTCACAGGCCTAAGGCTATGGGAACAGTTACATTTTAAGCAGATTGTTTTAAATGTACGAGGGTTTTCACAGTCATAAGTAGTTTCCAAAGATGAGAAATAATAATTAAGCATAACGGATTTAAACAAAGGAAGGTTGTCCATAGTGAGGTTAAGTTCATTTGCTAAGGTATTCCATATTCTAATTGATCATACAAAGAAAGATTTCTGGTATGTTGATGTTTTACATTTGCCCTGGGCCCCACAATTTCTCTCGGCAGCCCCGGTGACAAGTTGTTGGAACAACTTGTTACCATTGTTACCGCTCTGCATTTTTAAAGTGTCTATGAAATGAAAAATTCGTTGGCATTTTTGTTGTTTTATTGTACAGAGGAGCATGACAGGAGCACTCACTGAAAATTTCAAGAGAATCTGATGCGTAGTTTTCGCACTATCAACTCTCAAAATTTCCCGTGGATAGTTTGTTTCGGCGAAATTTGGGCTTCTTGGTAACAATGCCTTATGACGTACGCAGATGGATCATTAATAGTGAAATATATTGTTCTTACGCATAGTTGTCCATCTGCGTACGTCATAAGCATTGTTTCCGAAAGCCCAATTTTTCTCCAAGAACGACGAGCCAGGGCAAACTTTGAGAGTTAATAGCGCGAAAACTACGCATCAGATTCTCTTGAAATTTTCAGTGAGTGCTCCTGTCATGCTCCTCTGTGCAATAAAACAACAAAAATGCCAACGAATTTTTCATTTCATAGACACTTTAACAAGTGGCTTCAATGTTGACAGCAAGCTTGCATCAGCTTGATAAAATTACAACTTGTTAACCGGCTTGCTGCAAGCTTGTTGCGAACACATGCTGGTAACAAGCTGTGTAGCACTAGAAATCAGTTGTTAATTATTTTATTTTATAATTGTTTGTGTAGCAACAAGTTGATGGCATGGAAATTGATCGTAAAAACTTAGCCGAAGCAATTCAGAGCTTGGAAATTGATGTCCAGCGGTTAGAAGGTGAACTGAGAGCAACTGAAGAGAAAATGCAGTTAATTGTGGAGTATCCCAGTGATATGGATGCTGGGAATCTTAGCAGGAAAGGTACGTACTACTCATGTTAACTATACTACTCATGTTAGCTGCACGTGTTATAACATGCTCTTCCTATGATGCTTCATCTAGCTCTGTACTTGAAGAACTTGGATGGAATATTTTATATACTAACCGTAAAATGCAAAAAGCAATTCTCATGTATGAAGTCACGAATAATTTAACACCTATTTATCTACAAGATTTGTTTGTAACTAGAGTTAGTCACTATAGACTCAGAGATTCTGAAGGCGAACTGTTTCTCCCTAAACCTAGAATAGATTATCTTAAGCGCTCCTTCAGTTATAGTGGAGCCTCGTTATGGAATAGCTTGCCTGAATCTCTGAGATTACCTTCATCACTTTCATCTTTTAAAAGATCTTTAAAAACTAATGTTATTTAACTAACTCTTGTCCGACTCACACGGCAACCTGGTAGAACAGTAGTTTTATTTTTGTTATATTTATATATATATATATATATATATATATATATACGTGTGGGTTTTTGGTCTACGAAACGCAAAGAGTGCTCGATAACATATAGTTAGAGCAAATATAGATTTTCGCTTACCTCAAAAGTCTGCTACAGGCAGATTCTTTTTTAGATGAAACAGCCTGTAGCAGACTTTTGAGGTAAGCGAAAATATATATATATATATATATATATATATATATATATATATATATATATATATATATATATATATATATTATATATATATATATATATATATATATATATATATAATTCCGTAATTTCCGTTTCATGAGCACTAAAACGAGGCTTGGGTATACACATACATACATCGCCTTTATTTAAAACACGGTGAACCTTCAGTAAAATTACATATTAAATATAGACTAAATTATTCTAAATTTTATGATATATGAATACATGATATATATATATATATAACGTAATTACGGTGCGTAATTACGGTGCGTAATTATGGTGCGTAATTACGCACCGTAATTACGCACCGTAATTACGCACCGTAAGTACGCACCGTAGCTACGCACCGTAATTACGCACCGTAATTACGCACCGTAAGTACGCACCGTAATTACGCACCGTAGTTACGCACCGTAAGTACGCACCGTAGTTACGCACCGTAATTACGCATCGTAGTTACGAACCGTAATTACGCACCGTAAGTACGCACCGTAATTACGCACCGTAGTTACGCACCGTAGTTACGCACCGTAATTACGCACCGTAGTTACGCACCGTAATTACGCACCGTAAGTACGCACCGTAAGTACGCACCGTAAGTACGCACCGTAAGTACGCACCGTAAATACGCACCGTAAATACGCACCGTAAATACGCACCGTAGTTACGCACCGTAATTACGCACCGTAGCTACGCATACGCACCGTAATTACGCACCGTAGTTGCGCACCGTAATTCCGCACCGTAATTACGCACCGTAGTTGCGCACCGTAATTACGCACCGTAGTTACGCACCGTAGTTACGCACCGTAATTACGCACCGTAAGTACGCACCGTAGTTACGCACCGTAAGGACGCACCGTAATTACGCACCGTAGTTACGCACCGTAGTTACGCACCGTAATTACGCACCGTAAGTACGCACCGTAATTACGCACCGTAAGTACGCACCGTAATTACGCACCGTAAGTACGCACCGTAGTTACGCACCGTAATTACGCACCGTAGCTACGCATACGCACCGTAGCTACGCATACGCACCGTAATTACGCACCGTAGTTGCGCACCGTAATTCCGCACCGTAATTACGCACCGTAGTTGCGCACCGTAATTACGCACCGTAGTTACGCACCGTAGTTACGCACCGTAATTACGCACCGTAAGTACGCACCGTAAATACGCTCCGTAAGTACGCACCGTAAGTACGCACCGTAGTTACGCACCGTAGCTACGCACCGTAATTACGCACCGTAGTTACGCACCGTAATTACGCACCGTAGCTACGCACCGTAATTACGCACCGTAAGTACGCACCGTAGTTGCGCACCGTAATTCCGCACCGTAATTACGCACCGTAGTTACGCACCGTAATTACGCACCGTAAGTACGCACCGTAAATACGCTCCGTAAGTACGCACCGTAAGTACGCACCGTAGTTACGCACCGTAGCTACGCACCGTAATTACGCACCGTAGTTACGCACCGTAATTACGCACCGTAGCTACGCACCGTAATTACGCACCGTAAGTACGCACCGTAGTTACGCACCGTAAGTACGCTCCGTAAGTACGCACCGTAATTACGCACCGTAAGTACGCACCGTAGTTACGCACCGTAATTACGCACCGTGATTACGCACCGTAAGTACGCACCGTAAGTACGCACCGTAATTACGCACCGTAAGTACGCACCGTAGTTACGCACCGTAATTACGCACCGTAATTACGCACCGTAATTACGCACCGTAATTACGCACCGTAGCTACGCACCGTAATTACGCACCGTAAGTACGCACCGTAGTTACGCACCGTAGTTACGCACCGTAGCAACGCACCGTAATTACGCACCGTAGTTACGCACCGTAAGTACGCACCGTAGTTACGCACCGTAATTACGCACCGTAAGTACGCACCGTAAATACGCTCCGTAAGTACGCACCGTAAGTACGCACCGTAAGTACGCACCGTAAGTACGCACCGTAAGTACGCACCGTAAGTACGCACCGTAGTTACGCACCGTAATTACGCACCGTAAGTACGCACCGTAAGTACGCACCGTAATTACGCACCGTAAGTACGCACCGTAGTTACGCACCGTAGTTACGCACCGTAGTTACGCACCGTAGTTACGCACCGTAGTTACGCACCGTAGTTACGCACCGTAATTACGCACCGTAAGTACGCACCGTAATTACGCACCGTAATTACGCACCGTAAGTACGCACCGTAATTACGCACCGTAATTACGCACCGTAAGTACGCACCGTAAGTACGCACCGTAAGTACGCTCCGTAATTACGCACCGTAAGTACGCACCGTAATTACGCACCGTAAGTACGCACCGTAAGTACGCACCGTAAGTACGCACCGTAAGTACGCACCGTAAGTACGCACCGTAAGTACGCACCGTAAGTACCCTCCGTAAGTACGCACCGTAAGTACGCACCGTAAGTACGCACCGTAAGTACGCACCGTAAGTACGCTCCGTAATTACGCACCGTAAGTACGCTCCGTAGTTACGCACCGTAGTTACGCACCGTAAGTACGCACCGTAAGTACGCACCGTAAGTCCGCACCATAATTACGCACCGTAAGTACGCTCCGTAATTACGCACCGTAAGTACGCTCCGTAATTACGCACCGTAAGTACGCACCGTAAGTACGCACCGTAATTACGCACCGTAAGTACGCACCGTAGTTACGCACCGTAAGTACGCACCGTAAGTACGCACCGTAATTACGCACCGTAATTACGCACCGTAAGTACGCTCCGTAATTACGCACCGTAAGTACGCACCGTAAGTACGCACCGTAATTACGCACCGTAATTACGCACCGTAGTTACGCACCGTAGTTACGCACCGTAATTACGCACCGTAAGTACGCACCGTAATTACGCACCGTAATTACGCACCGTAATTACGCACCGTAAGTACGCACCGTAGTTACGCACCGTAATTACGCACCGTAGCTACGCATACGCACCGTAATTACGCACCGTAGTTGCGCACCGTAATTCCGCACCGTAATTACGCACCGTAGTTACGCACCGTAATTACGCACCGTAGTTACGCACCGTAAGTACGCACCGTAGTTACGCACCGTAATTACGCACCGTAAGTACGCACCGTAAATACGCTCCGTAAGTACGCACCGTAAGTACGCACCGTAGTTACGCACCGTAGCTACGCACCGTAAGTACGCACCGTAAGTACGCTCCGTAATTACGCACCGTAAGTACGCTCCGTAATTACGCACCGTAAGTACGCACCGTAAGTACGCACCGTAAGTACGCACCGTAAGTACGCACCGTAAGTACGCTCCGTAAGTACGCACCGTAAGTACGCACCGTAAGTACGCACCGTAAGTACGCACCGTAAGTACGCTCCGTAATTACGCACCGTAAGTACGCTCCGTAATTACGCACCGTAGTTACGCACCGTAAGTACGCACCGTAAGTACGCACCGTAAGTACGCACCGTAATTACGCACCGTAAGTACGCTCCGTAATTACGCACCGTAAGTACGCACCGTAAGTACGCACCGTAATTACGCACCGTAAGTACGCACCGTAGTTACGCACCGTAAGTACGCACCGTAAGTACGCACCGTAATTACGCACCGTAATTACGCACCGTAAGTACGCTCCGTAATTACGCACCGTAAGTACGCACCGTAAGTACGCACCGTAATTACGCACCGTAATTACGCACCGTAGTTACGCACCGTAGTTACGCACCGTAATTACGCACCGTAAGTACGCACCGTAATTACGCACCGTAAGTACGCACCGTCATTACGCACCGTAAGTACGCACCGTAGTTACGCACCGTAATTACGCACCGTAGCTACGCATACGCACCGTAATTACGCACCGTAGTTACGCACCGTAATTACGCACCGTAATTACGCACCGTTACGCACCGTAATTACGCACCGTAGTTACGCACCGTAAGTACGCACCGTAGTTACGCACCGTAATTACGCACCGTAAGTACGCACCGTAAATACGCTCCGTAAGTACGCACCGTAAGTACGCACCGTAGTTACGCACCGTAGCTACGCACCGTAATTACGCACCGTAGTTACGCACCGTAATTACGCACCGTAGCTACGCACCGTAATTACGCACCGTAAGTACGCACCGTAGTTACGCACCGTAAGTACGCTCCGTAAGTACGCACCGTAATTACGCACCGTAGTTACGCACCGTAATTACGCACCGTGATTACGCACCGTAAGTACGCACCGTAAGTACGCACCGTAATTACGCACCGTAAGTACGCACCGTAGTTACGCACCGTAATTACGCACCGTAATTACGCACCGTAGTTACGCACCGTAATTACGCACCGTAGCTACGCACCGTAATTACGCACCGTAAGTACGCACCGTAATTACGCACCGTAGTTACGCACCGTAGCTACGCACCGTAATTACGCACCGTAGTTACGCACCGTAAGTACGCACCGTAGTTACGCACCGTAATTACGCACCGTAAGTACGCACCGTAAATACGCTCCGTAAGTACGCACCGTAAGTACGCACCGTAAGTACGCACCGTAAGTACGCACCGTAAGTACGCACCGTAATTACGCACCGTAAGTACGCACCGTAGTTACGCACCGTAATTACGCACCGTAAGTACGCACCGTAAGTACGCACCGTAATTACGCACCGTAAGTACGCACCGTAGTTACGCACCGTAATTACGCACCGTAGTTACGCACCGTAGTTACGCACCGTAGTTACGCACCGTAGTTACGCACCGTAATTACGCACCGTAAGTACGCACCGTAATTACGCACGGTAAGTACGCACCGTAAGTACGCACCGTAAGTACGCACCGTAAGTACGCACCGTAAGTACGCACCGTAAGTACGCACCGTAATTACGCACCGTAGTTACGCACCGTGATTACGCACCGTAATCACGCACCGTAAGTACGCACCGTAGTTACGCACCGTAATTACGCACCGTAGTGGCGCACCGTAATTACGCACCGTAGTTACGCACCGTAATTACGCACCGTAAGTACGCACCGTAAATACGCTCCGTAAGTACGCACCGTAAGTACGCACCGTAAGTACGCACCGTAAGTACGCACCGTAGTTACGCACCGTAATTACGCACCGTAGTTACGCACCGTAATTACGCACCGTAAGTACGCACCGTAATTACGCACCGTAAGTACGCACCGTAAGTACGCACCGTAAATACGCACCGTAAATACGCACCGTAAATACGCACCGTAGTTACGCACCGTAATTACGCACCGTAGCTACGCATACGCACCGTAATTACGCACCGTAGTTGCGCACCGTAATTCCGCACCGTAATTACGCACCGTAGTTGCGCGCCGTAATTACGCACCGTAATTACGCACCGTAAGTACGCACCGTAAATACGCTCCGTAAGTACGCACCGTAAGTACGCACCGTAGTTACGCACCGTAGCTACGCACCGTAATTACGCACCGTAGTTACGCACCGTAATTACGCACCGTAGCTACGCACCGTAATTACGCACGGTAAGTACGCACCGTAGTTGCGCACCGTAATTCCGCACCGTAATTACGCACCGTAGTTACGCACCGTAATTACGCACCGTAAGTACGCACCGTAAATACGCTCCGTAAGTACGCACCGTAAGTACGCACCGTAGTTACGCACCGTAGCTACGCACCGTAATTACGCACCGTAGTTACGCACCGTAATTACGCACCGTAGCTACGCACCGTAATTACGCACCGTAAGTACGCACCGTAGTTACGCACCGTAAGTACGCTCCGTAAGTACGCACCGTAATTACGCACCGTAAGTACGCACCGTAGTTACGCACCGTAATTACGCACCGTAAGTACGCACCGTAAGTACGCACCGTAATTACGCACCGTAAGTACGCACCGTAGTTACGCACCGTAATTACGCACCGTAGTTACGCACCGTAGTTACGCACCGTAGTTACGCACCGTAGTTACGCACCGTAATTACGCACCGTAAGTACGCACCGTAATTACGCACCGTAAGTACGCACCGTAAGTACGCACCGTAAGTACGCACCGTAAGTACGCACCGTAAGTACGCACCGTAAGTACGCACCGTAATTACGCACCGTAGTTACGCACCGTGATCACGCACCGTAAGTACGCACCGTAGTTACGCACCGTAATTACGCACCGTAGTGGCGCACCGTAATTACGCACCGTAGTTACGCACCGTAGTTACGCACCGTAATTACGCACCGTAATTACGCACCGTAAGTACGCACCGTAAATACGCTCCGTAAGTACGCACCGTAATTACGCACCGTAAGTACGCACCGTAGTTACGCACCGTAATTACGCACCGTAAGTACGCACCGTAAGTACGCACCGTAATTACGCACCGTAAGTACGCACCGTAGTTACGCACCGTAATTACGCACCGTAGTTACGCACCGTAGTTACGCACCGTAGTTACGCACCGTAGTTACGCACCGTAATTACGCACCGTAAGTACGCACCGTAATTACGCACCGTAAGTACGCACCGTAAGTACGCACCGTAAGTACGCACCGTAAGTACGCACCGTAAGTACGCACCGTAATTACGCACCGTAGTTACGCACCGTGATTACGCACCGTAATCACGCACCGTAAGTACGCACCGTAGTTACGCACCGTAATTACGCACCGTAGTGGCGCACCGTAATTACGCACCGTAGTTACGCACCGTAATTACGCACCGTAATTACGCACCGTAAGTACGCACCGTAAATACGCTCCGTAAGTACGCACCGTAAGTACGCACCGTAAGTACGCACCGTAAGTACGCACCGTAGTTACGCACCGTAATTACGCACCGTAGTTACGCACCGTAATTACGCACCGTAAGTACGCACCGTAATTACGCACCGTAAGTACGCACCGTAAGTACGCACCGTAAATACGCACCGTAAATACGCACCGTAAATACGCACCGTAGTTACGCACCGTAATTACGCACCGTAGCTACGCATACGCACCGTAATTACGCACCGTAGTTGCGCACCGTAATTCCGCACCGTAATTACGCACCGTAGTTGCGCACCGTAATTACGCACCGTAATTACGCACCGTAAGTACGCACCGTAAATACGCTCCGTAAGTACGCACCGTAAGTACGCACCGTAGTTACGCACCGTAGCTACGCACCGTAATTACGCACCGTAGTTACGCACCGTAATTACGCACCGTAGCTACGCACCGTAATTACGCACCGTAAGTACGCACCGTAGTTGCGCACCGTAATTCCGCACCGTAATTACGCACCGTAGTTACGCACCGTAATTACGCACCGTAAGTACGCACCGTAAATACGCTCCGTAAGTACGCACCGTAAGTACGCACCGTAGTTACGCACCGTAGCTACGCACCGTAATTACGCACCGTAGTTACGCACCGTAATTACGCACCGTAGCTACGCACCGTAATTACGCACCGTAAGTACGCACCGTAGTTACGCACCGTAAGTACGCTCCGTAAGTACGCACCGTAATTACGCACCGTAAGTACGCACCGTAGTTACGCACCGTAATTACGCACCGTGATTACGCACCGTAAGTACGCACCGTAAGTACGCACCGTAATTACGCACCGTAAGTACGCACCGTAGTTACGCACCGTAATTACGCACCGTAATTACGCACCGTAATTACGCACCGTAATTACGCACCGTAGCTACGCACCGTAATTACGCACCGTAAGTACGCACCGTAATTACGCACCGTAGTTACGCACCGTAGTTACGCACCGTAAGTACGCTCCGTAAGTACGCACCGTAATTACGCACCGTAGTTACGCACCGTAATTACGCACCGTAAGTACGCACCGTAAGTACGCTCCGTAAGTACGCACCGTAAGTACGCACCGTAATTACGCACCGTAAGTACGCACCGTAGTTACGCACCGTAATTACGCACCGTAAGTACGCACCGTAAGTACGCACCGTAATTACGCACCGTAAGTACGCACCGTAGTTACGCACCGTAATTACGCACCGTAGTTACGCACCGTAGTTACGCACCGTAGTTACGCACCGTAATTACGCACCGTAATTACGCACCGTAAGTACGCACCGTAATTACGCACCGTAATTACGCACCGTAAGTACGCACCGTAATTACGCACCGTAATTACGCACCGTAAGTACGCACCGTAATTACGCACCGTAAGTACGCACCGTAAGTACGCTCCGTAATTACGCACCGTAAGTACGCTCCGTAATTACGCACCGTAAGTACGCACCGTAAGTACGCACCGTAAGTACGCACCGTAAGTACGCACCGTAAGTACGCACCGTAAGTACGCTCCGTAAGTACGCACCGTAAGTACGCACCGTAAGTACGCACCGTAAGTACGCACCGTAAGTACGCTCCGTAATTACGCACCGTAAGTACGCTCCGTAATTACGCACCGTAGTTACGCACCGTAAGTACGCACCGTAAGTACGCACCGTAAGTACGCACCGTAATTACGCACCGTAAGTACGCTCCGTAATTACGCACCGTAAGTACGCTCCGTAATTACGCACCGTAAGTACGCACCGTAAGTACGCACCGTAATTACGCACCGTAAGTACGCACCGTAGTTACGCACCGTAAGTACGCACCGTAAGTACGCACCGTAAGTACGCTCCGTAATTACGCACCGTAAGTACGCACCGTAAGTACGCACCGTAATTACGCACCGTAATTACGCACCGTAGTTACGCACCGTAGTTACGCACCGTAATTACGCACCGTAAGTACGCACCGTAATTACGCACCGTAAGTACGCACCGTAATTACGCACCGTAAGTACGCACCGTAGTTACGCACCGTAATTACGCACCGTAGCTACGCATACGCACCGTAATTACGCACCGTAGTTGCGCACCGTAATTCCGCACCGTAATTACGCACCGTAGTTACGCACCGTAATTACGCACCGTAGTTACGCACCGTAAGTACGCACCGTAGTTACGCACCGTAATTACGCACCGTAAGTACGCACCGTAAATACGCTCCGTAAGTACGCACCGTAAGTACGCACCGTAGTTACGCACCGTAGCTACGCACCGTAATTACGCACCGTAGTTACGCACCGTAATTACGCACCGTAGCTACGCACCGTAATTACGCACCGTAAGTACGCACCGTAGTTACGCACCGTAAGTACGCTCCGTAAGTACGCACCGTAATTACGCACCGTAGTTACGCACCGTAATTACGCACCGTGATTACGCACCGTAAGTACGCACCGTAAGTACGCACCGTAAGTACGCACCGTAATTACGCACCGTAAGTACGCACCGTAGTTACGCACCGTAATTACGCACCGTAATTACGCACCGTAGTTACGCACCGTAATTACGCACCGTAGCTACGCACCGTAATTACGCACCGTAAGTACGCACCGTAATTACGCACCGTAGTTACGCACCGTAGCTACGCACCGTAATTACGCACCGTAGTTACGCACCGTAGTTACGCACCGTAATTACGCACCGTAAGTACGCACCGTAAATACGCTCCGTAAGTACGCACCGTAAGTACGCACCGTAAGTACGCACCGTAAGTACGCACCGTAAGTACGCACCGTAAGTACGCACCGTAAGTACGCACCGTAATTACGCACCGTAAGTACGCACCGTAGTTACGCACCGTAATTACGCACCGTAAGTACGCACCGTAAGTACGCACCGTAATTACGCACCGTAGTTACGCACCGTAGTTACGCACCGTAGCTACGCACCGTAATTACGCACCGTAGTTACGCACCGTAAGTACGCACCGTAGTTACGTACCGTAATTACGCACCGTAAGTACGCACCGTAAATACGCTCCGTAAGTACGCACCGTAAGTACGCACCGTAAGTACGCACCGTAATTACGCACCGTAAGTACGCACCGTAATTACGCACCGTAATTACGCACCGTAAGTACGCACCGTAGTTACGCACCGTAAGTACGCACCGTAAGTACGCACCGTAAGTACGCACCGTAAGTACGCACCGTAATTACGCACCGTAAGTACGCACCGTAGTTACGCACCGTAATTACGCACCGTAGTTACGCACCGTAGCTACGCACCGTAATTACGCACCGTAGTTACGCACCGTAGTTACGCACCGTAGCTACGCACCGTAATTACGCACCGTAGTTACGCACCGTAAGTACGCACCGTAGTTACGTACCGTAATTACGCACCGTAAGTACGCACCGTAAATACGCTCCGTAAGTACGCACCGTAAGTACGCACCGTAATTACGCACCGTAGTTACGCACCGTAAGTACGCACCGTAGTTACGCACCGTAATTACGCACCGTAAGTACGCACCGTAAATACGCTCCGTAAGTACGCACCGTAAGTACGCACCGTAAGTACGCACCGTAAGTACGCTGCGTAAGTACGCACCGTAAGTACGCACCGTAATTACGCACCGTAAGTACGCACCGTAGTTACGCACCGTAATTACGCACCGTAAGTACGCACCGTAAGTACGCACCGTAATTACGCACCGTAAGTACGCACCGTAGTTACGCACCGTAATTACGCACCGTAGTTACGCACCGTAGTTACGCACCGTAGTTACGCACCGTAGTTACGCACCGTAATTACGCACCGTAAGTACGCACCGTAATTACGCACCGTAATTACGCACCGTAAGTACGCACCGTAATTACGCACCGTAATTACGCACCGTAATTACGCACGTACGTACGCACCGTAATTACGCACCGTAAGTACGCACCGTAAGTACGCTCCGTAATTACGCACCGTAAGTACGCTCCGTAATTACGCACCGTAAGTACGCACCGTAAGTACGCACCGTAAGTACGCACCGTAAGTACGCACCGTAAGTACGCTCCGTAAGTACGCACCGTAAGTACGCACCGTAAGTACGCACCGTAAGTACGCTCCGTAATTACGCACCGTAAGTACGCTCCGTAATTACGCACCGTAGTTACGCACCGTAAGTACGCACCGTAAGTACGCACCGTAAGTACGCACCGTAATTACGCACCGTAAGTACGCTCCGTAATTACGCACCGTAAGTACGCACCGTAAGTACGCACCGTAATTACGCACCGTAAGTACGCACCGTAGTTACGCACCGTAAGTACGCACCGTAATTACGCACCGTAATTACGCACCGTAAGTACGCTCCGTAATTACGCACCGTAAGTACGCACCGTAAGTACGCACCGTAATTACGCACCGTAAGTACGCACCGTAAGTACGCACCGTAATTACGCACCGTAAGTACGCTCCGTAAGTACGCACCGTAATTACGCACCGTAAGTACGCACCGTAAGTACGCACCGTAATTACGCACCGTAATTACGCACCGTAGTTACGCACCGTAATTACGCACCGTAATTACGCACCGTAAGTACGCACCGTAGTTACGCTCCGTAATTACGCACCGTAATTACGCACCGTAGTTACGCACCGTAAGTACGCACCGTAAGTACGCACCGTAAGTACGCACCGTAATTACGCACCGTAAGTACGCACCGTAAGTACGCACCGTAATTACGCACCGTAAGTACGCACCGTAAGTACGCACCGTAATTACGCACCGTAATTACGCACCGTAGTTACGCACCGTAATTACGCACCGTAAGTACGCACCGTAATTACGCACCGTAATTACGCACCGTAATTACGCACCGTAGTTACGCACCGTAATTACGCACCGTAAGTACGCACCGTAATCACGCACCGTAATTACGGTGCGTAATTACGCACCGTAATTACGCACCGTAATTACGCACCGTAATTACGCACCGTAAGTACGCACCGTAATTACGCACCGTAAGTACGCACCGTAATTACGCACCGTAAGTACGCTCCGTAATTACGCTCCGTAATTACGCACCGTAAGTACGCACCGTAGTTACGCACCGTAACTACGCACCGTAACTACGCTCCGTAGTTACGCACCGTAGTTACGCACCGTAATTACGCACCGTAATTACGCACCGTAATCACGCACCGTAATTACGCATTAAGCGCCGTAATCACGCGCCGTAATCACGCGCCGTAATCACGCGCCGTAATCACGCGCCGTAATCACGCACCATAATTACGCCCCGTAACTACGCACCATAACTTACCGTAACTTAGTTACGACTTAGCATAACTTACCGTTCCTTACCGTACTTTAGCGTAACTTAGCGTAACTTACCGTACCTTAGCGTAACTTAGCGTAACTTACCGTAACTTAAACTTACCGTAACTTACCATAACTTACCGTAATTTAAACTTACACTGAAGTGATTTTAAACTATAGCATAATTGATGAATCAAATGAACTTGCTTTGTTAGTATTTGTGCTGAATGATGTAAAATCCGATCAGAGCGACATGCTGTACTTTAATATAGTGTGCTGTGAATGTGTTTGCGCTGAGTTGAGCAAGCGACCGTGTTTCCTGTTTTCCCAATTTACCTAAAATTGTCAATTTACGATTAGGGATAAGGCAAACAACAAACTATTCACAATACGCTAAAGTGACTAAACACTAGCTACTAAACACGGAATGGCACAACAAACCATATAGACACATGTCGTCTGATTTTATTTCTGATCGCCATTCAGTGGTAACGTTCCGTTAGTTTTTGCTGTACAATAGAAACTTCACATATGCATGTAAGTTGTTTATATAATATTTTTATGTTTTGTCTTAATAGCACTGGACAGTCCTGCAGTTATTTCCCTTGAAATGGAAAATCAGATTTCGTCTAATAACATTCGCATAGCTATGTTAGAAGCCCAAAACAAGAAACTAAGGCATTCTATTGAAAAACTCACTGAAGTGAATCAGCAATCTAGAACTAAACAGGTAAGTTTATTTCATTTACATTTCATTTTAATTTACTACCATTTTCGATCAACCGTTAGGCGTGAGAGTTAAAACGCGTTTGTTTACGTTTCAAACGTGCAAGTTTAACTGGAAAATTTGACGTTTCAACAATACCCCAATCAATCACTTGTCTCACGCCTAACGGTTGGTATTATTTCACGTCATTTCGTTTCATCTCACTTATTTCATCTCACTTATTTCATCTCACTTATTTGCTAATAATATTTTAAATTGACATAATGCCTTACCGGGTGAATCTGTTATAGGCTCCGATAATCAACCAAACAGTTCTACCAATCAGTCAGCCCCAACAATACCTATTATGCGGGGCTTCAAGCTAGCATCACTTAATGTTACCAGTCTAATAAAGCATATCGACGAGCTTAGAGTTTTGCTTGTTGATCATTCAATCGATGTTTTGGCAATTAACGAGACAAGGCTTGATTCTACTATAAATGACAACGAGGTTCATATATCTGGTTATGAAATTGTACGACGCGACAGAAGCGTCAATGGCAGATTTGGGGGTGGTGTATGTTTTTATGTTCGATGCAATATCAATTTTCTACCACGTTTTGATATGTCATTTGATCAATTAGAAAATTTATGTATCGAAATTCGTAAACCTAGATCCAAGCCTTTTCTCGTTACAACTTGGTATAGACCTCCAGATTCACCCGTCGACAAATTTAACTATTTTGAAACCCTAGTAGGTAGACTCGATTCGGAAAATGTTGAATATTACTTAATGGGTGACCTGAACTGTAATCTCGGGTCACCCGTTTTGGAACATAATTCAACCATCTTGACTAGCATCACTGATCTTTTTGGCTTACAACAGTTAATAAGCGAACCAACTCGCATAACCAAGTCATCCTCAACATTAATTGACTTGATATTTACTAATTCGCCTGATAGGATTGTTTGCTCTGGTGTCTCTCATATCAGCATCAGTGATCATAGCCTAATCTATGCTTTTCGTAAACTTTCAACTGGCTTATTTACTAAGGGCCACTCTACTGTGACCTATAGAAAGTTTAAGCATTTTAATTCTGCACGTTTCAGAAACGATATCCGGCTGCAGAATTGGGATGAAATTAAGGCACATGATAACCCAAATGATATGTGGCATGCTTGGAAAAATACATTTAATAGTGTTGTTGAAAGGCATGCCCCTCTGTGTACAAAGCGTATTAGGGCTACTAAATCGCCCTGGATTACGCCTTATTTAAAACAATGCATGCATTATCGAGATATTCTGAAGATAAAAGCGATTAGCTCTAATGATCCATCTGATTGGCACGCTTTTAAGAGAACTCGTAATAATGTAAATACCGAAATCAAACATGCCAAAGAAATGTATTACACGAACGCCTTTCACGAAAATAAAAGCAATTCGAAAAAGACTTGGAATATAATTAACGAACTAACTTCAAGAAAACAACATAGCTCGCACGTAAAGGAAATTGAATTGAACGGCTGTTCTATAAGCAGCTCTCAAAAATTATCCGATGCGTTTAATGATCATTTCGCTGATATTGGGCCAAAACTTGCCGACAAAATACCTTGTAACGAAAACAGTCGTTCTCATTTAGATTACCTTTCATGTAACGAAAGTGGAGCTAGTTTTCAACTGAAGACAACAAGTTCGTCTATGGTCTTTTCTCTTCTATCCAAACTTAGTAAATCTAAAGCAACTGGTTTGGATAAAATTTCAGCTAGGCTTCTTCGTGAATGTCCTGATTTGATTTCAGATTCCCTAAGTATAATTTTTGATCGTTCCATTATCACGGGTATATTCCCTGACGATTGGAAATGTTCAAAGGTTATACCATTATTTAAACAAGGGAAACGTGAGGATCTCAATAACTATCGTCCCATCTCTATTATTCCTATTGTGGCCAAAGTTTTTGAGAGGATTATTTACGATCAAGTTAATATTTTTCTTACGGATAACAAATTGCTTTCAACTAGTCAGTCAGGATTCCGAAGCTTACATTCCACAGTCACTGCTCTTCTCGAAGCCACAAACGATTGGGCGTACAACATCGATCACGGCGACGTAAACGCAGTAGTTTTCTTAGACCTTAAAAAAGCGTTTGACACCGTAGATCATGCAATTCTTTTATCGAAATTGAATGCATATGGTATAGGAAGTGAATGGTTTAGATCTTACCTAAGTGATCGTAACCAAAAATGCTTCGTGAACGGTTTTTTATCACCGAACCGCTCACTGTCCTGTGGTATCCCGCAGGGGACTATCTTAGGGCCATTACTATTTTTGATTTATATAAATGACTTGCCTAATTGTCTCAAACACTCCCATGCACGTATGTATGCAGATGACACTCATTTGACGTTGGCAAGTAATAACGTTCGTGATATTAATCAGAATCTGAATCAAGACCTTGCTAACGTTAATGAGTGGCTTATCGCAAACAAGCTTACCCTAAACCAATCCAAGACAGAATTCATGTTAATCGGTTCTAGGCAAAGACTACGTACGTTGAACCCGTTACCATCTCTGGAAATTGATGGGGTCCCTGTTAATCAGGTTTCGCATACAAAGTCCCTAGGCGTACTTATTGATGAAAATCTGTCTTGGAATATACATATCAATAAGCTAATCAAAAAGATTGCATCAAGCGTTGGAGCTATAAAACGTGTAAGGCCTTTTGTTCCATTTACGACTCTGCAGTATATTTTCAATTCGTTAGTGCAACCGCATTTTAATTATTGTTGTGTCGTTTGGGATAATTGTAACAAAACCTATGCTGATAAGCTTCAAAAATTGCAAAATCGTGCAGCGAGAGTGTTAACATCTTCTAGCTATGACACTGCTGCTGATTCTCTACTAGAGAAGCTTGGCTGGAGAAAACTCGATACCCAGCGCAAGTTTGAAAAAGCTGTAATGGTCTATAAATCACTAAATGGGCTCGCCCCCGATTATTTGCGTCCCATGTTCATAGACCGTAGCAGCGTCACGAACTATTCATTGAGAGACACCGAAGGCAAACTAGCTGTTCCAAAGCCACGGACTAATTACCTAAAGAATAGCTTTGGCTATAACGGTGCGATGCTTTGGAATAGCCTTCCTACTGAGCTACGCAAAGCAAACAACCTAAGCGAGTTTAAATCGGGCTGCAGTAGGTTTGTTTTTTTCTTTTTTAAATGATTGAATTTTAATAAATTATACTATTGCACGGCACTTATGGAAAGCAGGTATTTTTTATTTCTTATTTTTTATAATTATTTCTATGTAGAACCATTTGTAATTTGTTAGTTTGTAAAATTTTGTAATTAGTTAAGTGTACCATATATGTAAATCCTGATAAGTTCACCGTGGGTAAATAAAGAATCTATTCTATTCTATTCTATTTCATCCCACTTCACTTCACTTCACTTCACTTCACTTCACGTCACGTCACGTCACGTCACGTCACGTCACGTCACGTCACGTCACGTCACGTCACGTCCCGTCCCGTCCCGTCCCGTCCCTTCCCTTCCCTTCCCTTCCCTTCCCTTCCCTTCCCTTCACTTTACTTTACTTTACTTTACTTTACTTTACATCACTTTACTTTACTTTACTTTACATCACTTCACTTCACTTCACTTCACTTCACTTCACTTCACTTCACTTCACTTCACTTCACTTCATATCACTTCACTTCACTTCATATCACTTTACTCTACCTTATACCTTACACTTCACTTCATTTCACTTTACTTCATTTTATTTGGTGACACAGTGGTTAGGACGTGCCTTTCACCTTTGCGACCCGGGTACGATTCTTGCTCGGTGCAATGTTAGATTAAAATTTTACCTTGTTTACAGTAATTTAAACTCAATAAGGAATCTGCCACTGTCCTGAAAACAGCACCAGTCATTACACGTGACTTGAAATTACAGTAGGGAAATTGGCTAATTTTTTGTTTTTAAACTTTTATAGATGGATGATCCAGTTTTGTTGTGGACTTCCCCTAACGAAATGCCAAGAAGTGGAAACAAAAGTCGTCCTTCATCACACTCCAAAATTACCAGGTATTCGTCTTACGATTCCTTAATAACCGAGAGTGAGGTCTTTACGGTAATATACACGAGGAGGGGTGCTTTACCAGGATGTCCAAACACCTCGAAGTTTGTTCAGCTGGGTTCTCAACAAACGTCTCGGTGTTTGGATATCCTTTGGAAACACTGCTCCTTACAATTACAAATATATATATATATATATATATATATATATATATATATATATATATATATGTAATGTTTACAACACGAGCGGCCGTGTTGTATTGAATTATACAATCACGAGCCGAAGGCGAGTGATTGTATATTCAATACAACAAGGACGCGAGTGTTGTAAACAACTTGTGAAATGAATAAATAGTAAAAATCCCTTTGGGATAATCATATTGAGATGCTAATTAGTTACAAGCACTGGTGGTTTGTATGGGGTTTGCAGGGGTATACATGTGACGTAATTTCTGAAATTGGATTGGCTGCAAAACTCATGAATTATTAACGAATTTCACAAATATATATATATATATATATATATATATATATATATATATATATATATATATATATATATGCAAACGAGCATGTGTGATTTTGTTCACGGAATGTTGGTGAGTGCTCAATACCATAAAGGTAGAGCAAATATAGTATAGTTTAAGTGGGCTTACCTCAAAATGTTGAGTGTCGCGACACTCAGCATTTTAATGTAAACCCACTTAAAATATACTCCCACTTAAACTATACTATACTATAGTATAGTATACTATAGTATACTATACTATACTATACTATAGTATAGTATAGTATAGTATACTATACTATACTATACTATACTATACTATACTATACTATACTATAGTATAGTATACTATACTATACTATACTATACTATACTATAGTATAGTATAGTATACTATACTATACTATACTATACTATACTATACTATAGTATACTAAACTAAACTAAACTAAACTACACTACACTACACTACACTACACTACACTACACTACACTACACTACACTACACTACACTACACTACACTACACTACACTACACTACACTACACTACACTACACTACACTACACTACACTACACTACACTACACTACACTACACTACACTACACCACTACACCACTACACCACTACACCACACTACACTACACTACACTACACTACACTACACTACACTACACTACACTACACTACACTACACTACACTACACTACACTACACTACACTACACTACACTACACTACACTACACTACACTACACTACACTACACTACACTACACTACACTACACTACACTACATGTACTACACTACACTACACTACACTACACTACACTACACTACACTACACTACACTACACTACACTACACTACACTACACTACACTACACTACACTACACTACACTACACTACACTACACTACACTACACTACACTACACTACACTACACTATACTATACTACACTATACTACACTATACCATATATATATATATATATATATATATATATATATATATATATATATATATATTTAACAATTATTCACCGAAGTGGAGGTGAATAGTGCTGGATATTCACCGAGCCGCTTCGGCGAGGTGAATATCCACACTATTCACCGACACTGAGGTGAATAATTGTTTTAGCATATACCTCATAAATGAAATAACAAGTTTAACATTCTAGATCTTATATTTTCGGTATTTTATACAAGACACGGCCGCTAGCAACTTGGGCACTATATAACGGCACTTGGCGTACTCGATATTTGTCGACAAAACAGTTTTCACAACTTTTGAATATATTAATGGCTAGAAAATTGTAAAGAAACATACCTGTGGACACTCTTCTACTTAATTTTGTTGAGTTTTCTCGTTATTCTACAACATGAGCCTTGTTTATCAATAAAATCTTCTGCTTCGGTAAACAAAGCAAAACTGGCCGCCATTTTGTTTTGCCCGCAGGTGAATAGTGCAGGATATCCCGAGCTAGAGGAACCAATCAGATTGCGTGAAAAGCACTATTCACCTGCGAGGTATATGCTAAATATATATATATATACAATATATGATACAGTATGTTGAACAAACTTCAGTGTTGACTTCCGAGTGTTCGATATAGCAACTCAATTAATTAACGCAATACGTCACAGAGACGTTTTGTGGCTCACGCGTCCAGCTGTCTTTTCCGGGGGAGATAAGTATACCGAGGACTGGGAGACGGTGGAAATTCGAGGACTTAACGGCTCAATTGTTTACACATGTCATCTCATGAGTGACACACTTTTCCTTTATCTCAGATCCGCATCTGATTCGCTAAGGACTGGAAACTACAGCAATGTAGCCGCAACTGTTAGCCAAACCACTCACGACGGGCTTCCCCGACGAGCTCTCGACAACTATCGACCCAGGCCTCCATCGGATTTGAAATCGGAGCAAAAGAACAGCTTACAAGTTAGTCGTGAGAAGGTTTTCGAAAAACGTCAGGCCAGAGCACTGAGTACTAAATTAGCCGCGAGCAATAGAACCGTCACTAATATGCTACAAGCTGGAAACGAGCGGCGGCTTACGGCACGCGACGACGTCAGCACGACAGTTTACGAACCTGTCAACACCTTTGTATGTGGGGCTTGTGATAAGATGTATACAACTCGAAAGGACTTGGATATACATCGAGCATTTTGCTACGATTTAAAGACATAATGTTGAAAACACTTAAATGGAAACACAGACTATTCTTATCAGCTTAATATCTAGATGATGTAAACACCTTAATTTATTAAAAATAATGTAAATAACTCAATTATTACGCTATTATTTACAAAACAATTTCATATTTTTTCCAGCTCTAGCCTAGGATATTTTTCGAAAATTAAAAAAAATTTTTTTTAGCCAAAATACAGCCTTCTCCTTTTCACAGAAAGGTCTAAGACGACGTTATTTAACCGTTTTTAACCCTAACTCAAAAGTTTAAAAAGTGACCAAAATCGGTCAAAAAGTAAAGGCTAACCCCTTTACTTTTTTTTCTCGATTTTCTTCAAAAAATAAAAAAAAATTTTTTTATCCCATATGACAGGTGGGAAAATTGTCTTAACTGACCAAAAATCGCGGGCGCATTTGCTCTGTTTCTTTATTTTTGTTCGAAATGAGGTTCGTTCAGGTTTGAATGTTTTGTTAACTGAAATATTTGGTACGCTGAAGAAGAGAAACCTCGGCGATTTAAAACTGGTTGTGGTGACTTTCATGTGAGCTATATATTCCTATGATCGGAGTTATGGAAACCTTGGATTATTCGAGGAGAATATGCAACAAACAGGGTTTTTCGTTTCGATGTCCATTTTGTTTGTGTCGACAAACTGTTTAAACAGCAAAATACTACTAAAAGGTGAGTTGAAGTATCTAGATCATATGTTTATCTTTAAAAATACTGTGTGAATTGTTAATATTGAAGCCCACTTGACGGTGTAAATTTATCGCCTAGTTGCTTAATATCCTAAACACAGTTAAAATCAGTGCTTTTGAACGAGCCATAGTTAAAAATTTAGCCCTTTGCCACCCAAATTTTATTCTCTTAAACTATCCATAGTTCTTTGCTCCATCCACTGAAATAAATGCCAACGTCCGGAAAAATCGAAAACGAACTGAATCTTGTGCCCTTTCGCCTGTCCATAGGAAATTGCGATAACAGTCGGCTTAGGAAATGTGCTTGAATTACCGTATATTGTTTGTTAATCGTCTAAATGAAACTTGACAACTGCTTACAGGTTCTTGCAGTATGACTAAAACCAGTCTGTCTAAGAATCAACTGCATTTCCGAAGCCTACGCGAACTCTAAAGTTTGCTCATTTTCGGTACACAATTTTGACAGCTATAAAAAGCGACGAAAGCCAATAAATTAAAATTTTCGCCTATGCCACCAATTTTTTTGTCTTTCAAAGTATGCTTTTGATCCTAATTGTTAACATTGTACCAGTTTCTGAGCTTCAAAAAATCGTAAACACTTGAATTTCACGCTTTGAATTTGAGTCACTTGAAGCCGCCATTTTGGATTTGGAATATTGAACAGAATAACTGCTACCAAAAATAATATTGCATTGTTATCATGCAAATCTTTGTGTTCTTTTTCTCTTTTTAGATACTATATTAGCTATATTTATGGCTAAAGAAAAAGTTAAAAGAGTGAAGTGTTTAATATGCTGTATAGGCTATATTTGTATACATGCTTATTTTGAAATTGCTAGATTTAAATAAGTGTGTTCAAGCAAAGGTTGACCAACAACGTTGAGTGAAGATACTGAAAGGATTCAAGTATATTTGATTTACATATATTCTGCTACATGTACCTATGTTTAAATGTTTATATATAGTCTTATTGCTTATTAATGTTAAAAAAAGTTGCAATGTTACTCATGTGTTGTAATAGACTCTGTTGTAATTTAAATTGGCAGTGATATGAAGATGTGACAATAACTCCTTATTTTTGCTGTGAATTGTTCTTTTCATTTTCTACTGAACCTTTGACATAACCACCAAAAAGGCCAGACACAAGCTAGTTATAAATTGTATTATTGAGTTTATAAAACACGAGCAACTGCCAACTCGTACTTCCCTGAGCTTTAATATTATGTGTATTATAACCAAAAACTATTTATTATGGGTTTTTCTCTTTTTTATTGTATGGTAGAACATAGTATGTGTCTTATTCAGTATTTCGTTTTTAATAAAATATCAAAAAAGAAGTAGAATTACCAAAAAACTCTTCGGATTACTTACAGATTAAAAGCCGCCATATTGCCGTCCCAGTCCCCCGCAAGCTTGTTTATATCACGGTTTTCGCGCATGCTCAGACAATTTTCCCACCTGTTATCCCATATACAACCTTCTCCTTTTCACAGAAGGTCTAAGACAACGTTATTTAACCGTTTTTGACCCTAACTCAATAGTTTCAAAAGTGACCAAAATCGATCAAAAAGTGAAGGCTAACCCCTTTACTTTTTTTTTCCGGATTTTTTTCAAAAAATCAAAAAAAATATTTTTATCCCATATACAACCTTCTCCTTTTCACAGAAGGTCTAAAACGACCTTATTTAACCGTTTTTGACCCAAACTCAATAGTTTCAAAAAGGACCAAAATCGGTCAAAAAGTAAAGGCTAACCCCTTTACTTTTTTTTTTCGGATTTTTTTTTAAAAATCGGGGGGAAAAACATGTTTAGCCAAAATACAGCGTTCTCCTTTTCACAGAACGTCGAAAACGACCTTATTTAACCGTTTTTGACCCAAACTCAGTAGTTTCAAAAAGGACCAAAATCGGTCAAAAAGTAAAGCCCTTTACTTTTTTTTTCCGGATTTTTTTTCAAAAAATCAAAAAAAATATTTTTAGCCAAAATACTGCCTTCTCCTTTTCACAGAAGGTCTAAGACGACGTTATTTAACCGTTTTTGACCCTAACTCAATAGTTTCAAAAGTGACGAAAATCGGTCAAAAAGTAAAGGCTAACCCCTTTACTTTTTTTTCCGGATTTTTTTTCAAAAAATCAAAAAAAATATTTTTAGCCAAAATACAGCCTTCTCCTTTTCACAGAAGGTCTAAAACGACCTTATTTAACCGTTTTTGACCCAAACTCAATAGTTTCACAAAGGACCAAAATCGGCCAAAAGTAAAGGCTAACCCCTTTACTTTTTTTTTCCGGATTTTTTTAAAAAAATCAAAAAAATTTTTTTAGGCCAAAATACAGCCTTCTCCTTTTCACAGAACGTCTAAAACGACCTTATTTAACCGTTTTTGACCCAAACTCAATAGTTTCACAAAGGACCAAAATCGGTCAAAAAGTAAAGGCTAACCCCTTTACTTTTTTTTCCGGATTTTTTTCAAAAAATAAAAAAAAACTTTTTATCCTATATACAGCCTTCTCCTTTTCACAGAACGTCGAAAACGACCTTATTTAACCGTTTTTGACCCAAACCCAAAAGTTTAAAAAGTGACCAAAATCGGTCAAAAAGTAAAGGCTAACCCCTTTACTTTTTTTTTCCGGATTTTTTTCAAAAAATCAAAAAAATTTTTTTAGACCAAAATACAGCCTTCTCCTTTTCACAGAACGTCTAAAACGACCTTATTTAACCCTAACTCAAAAGTTTCAAAAGTGACCAGAATCGCTCAAAAAGTAAAGGCTAAAACCCTTTACTTTTTTTATCTGGATTTTTTTCAAAAAATCAAAAAAAGTATTTTTATCCCATATACAACCTTCTCCTTTTTACAGAACGTCTAAAACGACCTTATTTAACCGTTTTTTTACCCTAACTCAATAGTTTCAAAAGTGACGAAAATCGGTCAAAAAGTAAAGGCTAACCCCTTTACTTTTTTTTTGTTTGACCCAAACTCAAAAGTTTAAAAAGTGACCAAAATCGGTCAAAAAGCAAAGGCTAACCCCTTTACTTTTTTTTCTGGATTTTTTTCAAAAAATCGGAAAAAAAACATGTTTAGCCAAAATACAGCGTTCTCCTTTTCACAGAACGTCTAAAACGACCTTATTTAACCGTTTTTGACCCAAACTCAGTAGTTTCAAAAAGGACCAAAATCGGTCAAAAAGTAAAGCCCTTTACTTTTTTTTTCCGGATTTTTTTCAAAAAATCAAAAAAAAAATTTTTATCCCATATACAACCTTCTCCTTTTCACAGAAGGTCTAAAACGACCTTATTTAACCGTTTTTGACCCAAACTCAATAGTTTCAAAAAGGACCAAAATCGGTCAAAAAGTAAAGGCTAACCCCTTTACTTTTTTTTTTCGGATTTTTTTTTAAAAATCGGAAGAAAAAAACATGTTTAGCCAAAATACAGCGTTCTCCTTTTCACAGAACGTCTAAAACGACCTTGTTTAACCGTTTTTGACCCAAACTCAGTAGTTTCAAAAAGGACCAAAATCGGTCAAAAAGTAAAGCCCTTTACTTTTTTTTTCCAAAAATCAAAAAAAATATTTTTAGCCAAAATACTGCCTTCTCCTTTTCACAGAAGGTCTAAGACGACGTTATTTAACCGTTTTTGACCCTAACTCAATAGTTTCAAAAGTGACGAAAATCGGTCAAAAAGTAAAGGCTAACCCCTTTACTTTTTTTTGTTTGACCCAAACTCAAAAGTTTAAAAAGTGACCAAAATCGGTCAAAAAGCAAAGGCTAACCCCTTTACTTTTTTTTTCTGGATTTTTTTCAAAAAATCGGGAAAAAAACATGTTTAGCCAAAATACAGCGTTCTCCTTTTCACAGAACGTCTAAAACGACCTTATTTAACCGTTTTTGACCCAAACTCAGTAGTTTCAAAAAGGACCAAAATCGGTCAAAAAGTAAAGCCCTTTACTTTTTTTTTCCGGATTTTTTTCAAAAAATAAAAAAAAAATTTTTTATCCCATATACAACCTTCTCCTTTTCACAGAAGGTCTAAAACGACCTTATTTAACCGTTTTTGACCCAAACTCAATAGTTTCAAAAAGGACCAAAATCGGTCAAAAAGTAAAGGCTAACCCCTTTACTTTTTTTTTTCGGATTTTTTTTTAAAAATCGGAAGAAAAAAACATGTTTAGCCAAAATACAGCGTTCTCCTTTTCACAGAACGTCTAAAACGACCTTATTTAACCGTTTTTGACCCAAACTCAGTAGTTTCAAAAAGGACCAAAATCGGTCAAAAAGTAAAGCCCTATACTTTTTTTTTCCGGATTTTTTTTCAAAAAATCAAAAAAAATATTTTTAGCCAAAATACTGCCTTCTCCTTTTCACAGAAGGTCTAAGACGACGTTATTTAACCGTTTTTGACCCTAACTCAATAGTTTCAAAAGTGACGAAAATCGGTCAAAAAGTAAAGGCTAACCCCTTTACTTTTTTTTTGTTTGACCCAAACTCAAAAGTTTAAAAAGTGACCAAAATCGGTCAAAAAGCAAAGGCTAACCCCTTTACTTTTTTTTCTGGATTTTTTTCAAAAAATCGGAAAAAAAACATGTTTAGCCAAAATACAGCGTTCTCCTTTTCACAGAACGTCTAAAACGACCTTATTTAACCGTTTTTGACCCAAACTCAGTAGTTTCAAAAAGGACCAAAATCGGTCAAAAAGTAAAGCCCTTTACTTTTTTTTTCCGGATTTTTTTCAAAAAATCAAAAAAAAATTTTTTTATCCCATATACAACCTTCTCCTTTTCACAGAAGGTCTAAAACGACCTTATTTAACCGTTTTTGACCCAAACTCAATAGTTTCAAAAAGGACCAAAATCGGTCAAAAAGTAAAGGCTAACCCCTTTACTTTTTTTTTTCGGATTTTTTTTTAAAAATCGGAAGAAAAAAACATGTTTAGCCAAAATACAGCGTTCTCCTTTTCACAGAACGTCTAAAACGACCTTATTTAACCGTTTTTGACCCAAACTCAGTAGTTTCAAAAAGGACCAAAATCGGTCAAAAAGTAAAGCCCTTTACTTTTTTTTTCCGGATTTTTTTTCAAAAAATCAAAAAAAATATTTTTAGCCAAAATACTGCCTTCTCCTTTTCACAGAAGGTCTAAAACGACCTTATTTAACCGTTTTTGACCCTAACTCAATAGTTTCACAAAGGACTAAAATCGGCCAAAAGTAAAGGCTAAACCCTTTACTTTTTTTTTCCGGATTTTTTTAAAAAAATCAAAAAAATTTTTTTAGGCCAAAATACAGCCTTCTCCTTTTCACAGAACGTCTAAAACGACTTTATTTAACCGTTTTTGACCCTAACTCAAAAATTTGAAAAGTGACCAAAATCGCTCAAAAAGTAAAGGCTAACCCGGCCCTTTACTTTTTTTTTCCGGATTTTTTTTCAAAAAATCAAAAAAAATATTTTTAGCCAAAATACCGCCTTCTCCTTTTCACAGAAGGTCTAAGACGACGTTATTTAACCGGTTTTGACCCTAACTCAATAGTTTCACAAAGGACCAAAATCGGCCAAAAGTAAAGTCTAACCCCTTTACTTTTTTTTGACCTTATTTAACCGTTTTTTACCCTAACTCAAAGTTTCAAAAGTGACCAGAATCGCTCAAAAAGTAAAGGCTAAACCCTTTACCTTTTTTTTTCTGGATTTTTTTCAAAAAATCAAAAAAAATTTTTTTAGCCAAAATACAGACTTCTCCTTTTCACAGAACGTCTAAAACGACCTTATTTAACCGTTTTTTTACCCTAACTCAATAGTTTCAAAAGTGACGAAAATCGGTCAAAAAGTAAAGGCTAACCCCTTTACTTTTTTTTTGTTTGACCCAAACTCAAAAGTTTAAAAAGTGACCAAAATCGGTCAAAAAGCAAAGGCTAACCCCTTTACTTTTTTTTCTGGATTTTTTTCAAAAAATAAAAAAAAACTTTTTATCCTATATACAGCCTTCTCCTTTTCACAGAACGTCGAAAACGACCTTATTTAACCGTTTTTGACCCAAACCCAAAAGTTTAAAAAGTGACCAAAATCGGTCAAAAAGTAAAGGCTAACCCCTTTACTTTTTTTTTTCGGATTTTTTTTTAAAAATCGGGAAAAAAAACATGTTTAGCCAAAATACAGCGTTCTCCTTTTCACAGAACGTCTAAAACGACCTTATTTAACCGTTTTTTTACCCTAACTCAATAGTTTCAAAAGTGACGAAAATCGGTCAAAAAGTAAAGGCTAACCCCTTTACTTTTTTTTTGTTTGACCCAAACTCAAAAGTTTAAAAAGTGACCAAAATCGGTCAAAAAGCAAAGGCTAACCCCTTTACTTTTTTTTCTGGATTTTTTTCAAAAAATAAAAAAAAACTTTTTATCCTATATACAGCCTTCTCCTTTTCACAGAACGTCGAAAACGACCTTATTTAACCGTTTTTGACCCAAACCCAAAAGTTTAAAAAGTGACCAAAATCGGTCAAAAAGTAAAGGCTAACCCCTTTACTTTTCTTTTTCGGATTTTTTTTTAAAAATCGGGGAAAAAAACATGTTTAGCCAAAATACAGCGTTCTCCTTTTCACAGAACGTCTAAAACGACCTTATTTAACCGTTTTTGACCCAAACTCAGTAGTTTCAAAAAGGACCAAAATCGGTCAAAAAGTAAAGCCCTTTACTTTTTTTTTCCGGATTTTTTTTCAAAAAATCAAAAAAAATATTTTTAGCCAAAATACTGCCTTCTCCTTTTCACAGAAGGTCTAAGACGACGTTATTTAACCGTTTTTGACCCTAACTCAATAGTTTCAAAAGTGACGAAAATCGGTCAAAAAGTAAAGGCTAACCCCTTTACTTTTTTTTCCGGATTTTTTTCAAAAAATCAAAAAAAATATTTTTAGCCAAAATACAGCCTTCTCCTTTTCACAGAAGGTCTAAAACGACCTTATTTAACCGTTTTTGACCCAAACTCAATAGTTTCACAAAGGACCAAAATCGGCCAAAAGTAAAGGCTAACCCCTTTACTTTTCTTTTTCGGATTTTTTTTTAAAAATCGGGAAAAAAAACATGTTTAGCCAAAATACAGCGTTCTCCTTTTCACAGAACGTCTAAAACGACCTTATTTAACCGTTTTTGACCCAAACTCAGTAGTTTCAAAAAGGACCAAAATCGGTCAAAAAGTAAAGCCCTTTACTTTTTTTTTCCGGATTTTTTTTCAAAAAATCAAAAAAAATATTTTTAGCCAAAATACTGCCTTCTCCTTTTCACAGAAGGTCTAAGACGACGTTATTTAACCGTTTTTGACCCTAACTCAATAGTTTCAAAAGTGACGAAAATCGGTCAAAAAGTAAAGGCTAACCCCTTTACTTTTTTTTCCGGATTTTTTCAAAAAATCAAAAAAAATATTTTTAGCCAAAATACAGCCTTCTCCTTTTCACAGAAGGTCTAAAACGACCTTATTTAACCGTTTTTGACCCAAACTCAATAGTTTCACAAAGGACCAAAATCGGCCAAAAGTAAAGGCTAACCCCTTTACTTTTTTTTTCCGGATTTTTTTAAAAAAATCCAAAAAAATTTTTTTAGGCCAAAATACAGCCTTCTCCTTTTCACAGAACGTCTAAAACGACCTTATTTAACCGTTATTTACCCTAACTCAAAAGTTTCAAAATTGACCAGAATCGCTCAAAAAGTAAAGGCTAAACCCTTTACTTTTTTTTTCTGGATTTTTTTCAAAAAATCAAAAAAAGTATTTTTATCCCATATACAACCTTCTCCTTTTTACAGAACGTCTAAAACGACCTTATTTAACCGTTTTTGACCCAAACTCAATAGTTTCAAAAAGGACCAAAATCGGTCAAAAAGTAAAGGCTAACACCCCTTTACTTTTTTTTTCCGGATTTTTTTTCAAAAAATAAAAAAAAATTTTTTTAGCCAAAATACCACCTTCTCCTTTTCACAGAAGGTCTAAGACGACGTTATTTAACCGGTTTTTGACCCTAACTCAATAGTTTCAAAAGTGACCAGAATCGCTCAAAAAGTAAAGGCTAAACCCTTTACTTTTTTTTTCCGGATTTTTTTCAACAAATCAAAAAAATTTTTTTAGGCCAAAATACACCCTTCTCCTTTTCACAGAACGTCTAAAACGACCTTATTTAACCCTAACTCAAAAGTTTCAAAAGTGACCAGAATCGCTCAAAAAGTAAAGGCTAAACCCTTTACTTTTTTTTTCTGGATTTTTTTCAAAAAATCAAAAAAATTTTTTTAGCCAAAATACAGCCTTCTCCTTTTCACAGAACGTCTAAAACGACCTTATTTAACCGTTTTTGACCCTAACTCAATAGTTTCACAAAGGACTAAAATCGGCCAAAAGTAAAGGCTAAACCCTTTACTTTTTTTTTCCGGATTTTTTTTAAAAAATTTAAAAAAAATTTTTTAGGCCAAAATACAGCCTTCTCCTTTTCACAGAACGTCTAAAACGACCTTATTTAACCGTTATTTACCCTAACTCAAAAGTTTCAAAAGTGACCAGAATCGCTCAAAAAGTAAAGGCTAAACCCTTTACTTTTTTTTTCTGGATTTTTTTCAAAAAATCAAAAAAATTTTTTTAGCCAAAATACAGCCTTCTCCTTTTCACAGAACGTCTAAAACGACCTTATTTAACCGTTTTTGACCCTAACTCAAAAGTTTCAAAAGTGACGAAAATCGGTCAAAAAGTGAAGGCCAACCCCTTTATTTTTTTTTCGGATTTTTTTTTAAAAATCCGAAAAAAACATGTTTAGCCAAAATACAGCGTTCTCCTTTTTACAGAAGGTCCAAAACGACTTTATTTAACCGTTTTTGACCCTAACTCAAAAATTTGAAAAGTGACCAAAATCGCTCAAAATGTAAAGGCTAACCCGGCCCTTTACTTTTTTTTTCCGGATTTTTTTCAAAAAATCAAAAAAAGTATTTTTATCCCATATACAACCTTCTCCTTTTTACAGAACGTCTAAAACGACCTTATTTAACCGCTTTTGACCCAAACTCAATAGTTTCACAAAGGACCAAAATCGGCCAAAAGTAAAGGCTAACCCCTTTACTTTTTTTTGACCTTATTTAACCGTTTTTTACCCTAACTCAAAAGTTTCAAAAGTGACCAGAATCGCTCAAAAAGTAAAGGCTAAACCCTTTACTTTTTTTTTCTGGATTTTTTTCAAAAAATCAAAAAAATTTTTTTTAGCCAAAATACAGACTTCTCCTTTTCACAGAACGTCTAAAACGACCTTATTTAACCGTTTTTTACCCTAACTCAAAAGTTTCAAAAGTGACCAGAATCGCTCAAAAAGTAAAGGCTAAACCCTTTACTTTTTTTTTCTGGATTTTTTTCAAAAAATCAAAAAAATTTTTTTTAGCCAAAATACAGCGTTCTCCTTTTCACAGAACGTCTAAAACGACCTTATTTAACCGTTTTTGACCCAAACTCAGTAGTTTCAAAAAGGACCAAAATCGGTCAAAAAGTAAAGCCCTTTACTTTTTTTTTCCGGATTTTTTTCAAAAAATCAAAAAAAAAATTTTTATCCCATATACAACCTTCTCCTTTTCACAGAAGGTCTAAAACGACCTTATTTAACCGTTTTTGACCCAAACTCAATAGTTTCAAAAGGACCAAAATCGGTCAAAAAGTAAAGGCTAACCCCTTTACTTTTTTTTTCGGATTTTTTTTTAAAAATCGGAAGAAAAAAACATGTTTAGCCAAAATACAGCGTTCTCCTTTTCACAGAACGTCTAAAACGACCTTGTTTAACCGTTTTTGACCCAAACTCAGTAGTTTCAAAAAGGACCAAAATCGGTCAAAAAGTAAAGCCCTTTACTTTTTTTTTCCAAAAATCAAAAAAAATATTTTTAGCCAAAATACTGCCTTCTCCTTTTCACAGAAGGTCTAAGACGACGTTATTTAACCGTTTTTGACCCTAACTCAATAGTTTCAAAAGTGACGAAAATCGGTCAAAAAGTAAAGGCTAACCCCTTTACTTTTTTTTTGTTTGACCCAAACTCAAAAGTTTAAAAAGTGACCAAAATCGGTCAAAAAGCAAAGGCTAACCCCTTTACTTTTTTTTCTGGATTTTTTTCAAAAAATAAAAAAAAACTTTTTATCCTATATACGGCCTTCTCCTTTTCACAGAACGTCGAAAACGACCTTATTTAACCGTTTTTGACCCAAACCCAAAAGTTTAAAAAGTGACGAAAATCGGTCAAAAAGTAAAGGCTAACCCCTTTACTTTTTTTTTGTTTGACCCAAACTCAAAAGTTTAAAAAGTGACCAAAATCGGTCAAAAAGCAAAGGCTAACCCCTTTACTTTTTTTTCTGGATTTTTTTCAAAAAATCGGAAAAAAAACATGTTTAGCCAAAATACAGCGTTCTCCTTTTCACAGAACGTCTAAAACGACCTTATTTAACCGTTTTTGACCCAAACTCAGTAGTTTCAAAAAGGACCAAAATCGGTCAAAAAGTAAAGCCCTTTACTTTTTTTTTCCGGATTTTTTTCAAAAAATCAAAAAAAAAATTTTTATCCCATATACAACCTTCTCCTTTTCACAGAAGGTCTAAAACGACCTTATTTAACCGTTTTTGACCCAAACTCAATAGTTTCAAAAAGGACCAAAATCGGTCAAAAAGTAAAGGCTAACCCCTTTACTTTTTTTTTCGGATTTTTTTTTAAAAATCGGAAGAAAAAAACATGTTTAGCCAAAATACAGCGTTCTCCTTTTCACAGAACGTCTAAAACGACCTTGTTTAACCGTTTTTGACCCAAACTCAGTAGTTTCAAAAAGGACCAAAATCGGTCAAAAAGTAAAGCCCTTTACTTTTTTTTTCCAAAAATCAAAAAAAATATTTTTAGCCAAAATACTGCCTTCTCCTTTTCACAGAAGGTCTAAGACGACGTTATTTAACCGTTTTTGACCCTAACTCAATAGTTTCAAAAGTGACGAAAATCGGTCAAAAAGTAAAGGCTAACCCCTTTACTTTTTTTTTGTTTGACCCAAACTCAAAAGTTTAAAAAGTGACCAAAATCGGTCAAAAAGCAAAGGCTAACCCCTTTACTTTTTTTTCTGGATTTTTTTCAAAAAATCGGGAAAAAAACATGTTTAGCCAAAATACAGCGTTCTCCTTTTCACAGAACGTCTAAAACGACCTTATTTAACCGTTTTTGACCCAAACTCAGTAGTTTCAAAAAGGACCAAAATCGGTCAAAAAGTAAAGCCCTTTACTTTTTTTTTCCGGATTTTTTTCAAAAAATCAAAAAAAAATTTTTTATCCCATATACAACCTTCTCCTTTTCACAGAAGGTCTAAAACGACCTTATTTAACCGTTTTTGACCCAAACTCAATAGTTTCAAAAAGGACCAAAATCGGTCAAAAAGTAAAGGCTAACCCCTTTACTTTTTTTTTTCGGATTTTTTTTTAAAAATCGGAAGAAAAAAACATGTTTAGCCAAAATACAGCGTTCTCCTTTTCACAGAACGTCTAAAACGACCTTATTTAACCGTTTTTGACCCAAACTCAGTAGTTTCAAAAAGGACCAAAATCGGTCAAAAAGTAAAGCCCTTTACTTTTTTTTTCCGGATTTTTTTTCAAAAAATCAAAAAAAATATTTTTAGCCAAAATACTGCCTTCTCCTTTTCACAGAAGGTCTAAGACGACGTTATTTAACCGTTTTTGACCCTAACTCAATAGTTTCAAAAGTGACGAAAATCGGTCAAAAAGTAAAGGCTAACCCCTTTACTTTTTTTTTGTTTGACCCAAACTCAAAAGTTTAAAAAGTGACCAAAATCGGTCAAAAAGCAAAGGCTAACCCCTTTACTTTTTTTTCTGGATTTTTTTCAAAAAATCGGAAAAAAAACATGTTTAGCCAAAATACAGCGTTCTCCTTTTCACAGAACGTCTAAAACGACCTTATTTAACCGTTTTTGACCCAAACTCAGTAGTTTCAAAAAGGACCAAAATCGGTCAAAAAGTAAAGCCCTTTACTTTTTTTTTCCGGATTTTTTTCAAAAAATCAAAAAAAAATTTTTTTATCCCATATACAACCTTCTCCTTTTCACAGAAGGTCTAAAACGACCTTATTTAACCGTTTTTGACCCAAACTCAATAGTTTCAAAAAGGACCAAAATCGGTCAAAAAGTAAAGGCTAACCCCTTTACTTTTTTTTTTCGGATTTTTTTTTAAAAATCGGAAGAAAAAAACATGTTTAGCCAAAATACAGCGTTCTCCTTTTCACAGAACGTCTAAAACGACCTTATTTAACCGTTTTTGACCCAAACTCAGTAGTTTCAAAAAGGACCAAAATCGGTCAAAAAGTAAAGCCCTTTACTTTTTTTTTTCCGGATTTTTTTTCAAAAAATCAAAAAAAATATTTTTAGCCAAAATACTGCCTTCTCCTTTTCACAGAAGGTCTAAAACGACCTTATTTAACCGTTTTTGACCCTAACTCAATAGTTTCACAAAGGACTAAAATCGGCCAAAAGTAAAGGCTAAACCCTTTACTTTTTTTTTCCGGATTTTTTTAAAAAAATCAAAAAAATTTTTTTAGGCCAAAATACAGCCTTCTCCTTTTCACAGAACGTCTAAAACGACTTTATTTAACCGTTTTTGACCCTAACTCAAAAATTTGAAAAGTGACCAAAATCGCTCAAAAAGTAAAGGCTAACCCGGCCCTTTACTTTTTTTTTCCGGATTTTTTTTCAAAAAATCAAAAAAAATATTTTTAGCCAAAATACCGCCTTCTCCTTTTCACAGAAGGTCTAAGACGACGTTATTTAACCGGTTTTGACCCTAACTCAATAGTTTCACAAAGGACCAAAATCGGCCAAAAGTAAAGTCTAACCCCTTTACTTTTTTTTGACCTTATTTAACCGTTTTTTACCCTAACTCAAAGTTTCAAAAGTGACCAGAATCGCTCAAAAAGTAAAGGCTAAACCCTTTACCTTTTTTTTTCTGGATTTTTTTTCAAAAAATCAAAAAAAATTTTTTTAGCCAAAATACAGACTTCTCCTTTTCACAGAACGTCTAAAACGACCTTATTTAACCGTTTTTTTACCCTAACTCAATAGTTTCAAAAGTGACGAAAATCGGTCAAAAAGTAAAGGCTAACCCCTTTACTTTTTTTTTGTTTGACCCAAACTCAAAAGTTTAAAAAGTGACCAAAATCGGTCAAAAAGCAAAGGCTAACCCCTTTACTTTTTTTCTGGATTTTTTTCAAAAAATAAAAAAAAACTTTTTATCCTATATACAGCCTTCTCCTTTTCACAGAACGTCGAAAACGACCTTATTTAACCGTTTTTGACCCAAACCCAAAAGTTTAAAAAGTGACCAAAATCGGTCAAAAAGTAAAGGCTAACCCCTTTACTTTTTTTTTTCGGATTTTTTTTTAAAAATCGGGAAAAAAAACATGTTTAGCCAAAATACAGCGTTCTCCTTTTCACAGAACGTCTAAAACGACCTTATTTAACCGTTTTTGACCCAAACTCAGTAGTTTCAAAAAGGACCAAAATCGGTCAAAAAGTAAAGCCCTTTACTTTTTTTTCCGGAATTTTTTCAAAAAATCAAAAAAAATATTTTTAGCCAAAATACTGCCTTCTCCTTTTCACAGAAGGTCTAAGACGACGTTATTTAACCGTTTTTGACCCTAACTCAATAGTTTCAAAAGTGACGAAAATCGGTCAAAAAGTAAAGGCTAACCCCTTTACTTTTTTTTCCGGATTTTTTTTCAAAAAATCAAAAAAAATATTTTTAGCCAAAATACAGCCTTCTCCTTTTCACAGAAGGTCTAAAACGACCTTATTTAACCGTTTTTGACCCAAACTCAATAGTTTCACAAAGGACCAAAATCGGCCAAAAGTAAAGGCTAACCCCTTTACTTTTTTTTTCCGGATTTTTTTAAAAAAATCCAAAAAAATTTTTTTAGGCCAAAATACAGCCTTCTCCTTTTCACAGAACGTCTAAAACGACCTTATTTAACCGTTATTTACCCTAACTCAAAAGTTTCAAAATTGACCAGAATCGCTCAAAAAGTAAAGGCTAAACCCTTTTCTTTTTTTTTCTGGATTTTTTTCAAAAAATCAAAAAAAGTATTTTTATCCCATATACAACCTTCTCCTTTTTATAGAACGTCTAAAACGACCTTATTTAACCGTTTTTGACCCAAACTCAATAGTTTCAAAAAGGACCAAAATCGGTCAAAAAGTAAAGGCTAACACCCCTTTACTTTTTCTTTCCGGATTTTTTTTCAAAAAATTAAAAAAAATTTTTTTAGCCAAAATACCACCTTCTCCTTTTCACAGAAGGTCTAAGACGACGTTATTTAACCGGTTTTTGACCCTAACTCAATAGTTTCAAAAGTGACCAGAATCGCTCAAAAAGTAAAGGCTAAACCCTTTACTTTTTTTTTCCGGATTTTTTTCAACAAATCAAAAAAATTTTTTTAGGCCAAAATACAGCCTTCTCCTTTTCACAGAACGTCTAAAACGACCTTATTTAACCGTTTTTGACCCTAACTCAAAAGTTTCAAAAGTGACGAAAATCGGTCAAAAAGTAAAGGCCAACCCCTTTATTTTTTTTCGAATTTTTTTTTAAAAATCCGAAAAAAACATGTTTAGCCAAAATACAGCGTTCTCCTTTTTACAGAAGGTCCAAAACGACTTTATTTAACCGTTTTTGACCCTAACTCAAAAATTTGAAAAGTGACCAAAATCGCTCAAAAAGTAAAGGCTAACCCGGCCCTTTACTTTTTTTTTCGGATTTTTTTTCAAAAAATCAAAAAAAATATTTTTAGCCAAAATACCGCCTTCTCCTTTTCACAGAAGGTCTAAGACGACGTTATTTAACCGGTTTTGACCCTAACTCAATAGTTTCACAAAGGACCAAAATCGGCCAAAAGTAAAGTCTAACCCCTTTACTTTTTTTTGACCTTATTTAACCGTTTTTTACCCTAACTCAAAGTTTCAAAAGTGACCAGAATCGCTCAAAAAGTAAAGGCTAAACCCTTTACCTTTTTTTTTCTGGATTTTTTTCAAAAAATCAAAAAAAATTTTTTTAGCCAAAATACAGACTTCTCCTTTTCACAGAACGTCTAAAACGACCTTATTTAACCGTTTTTTTACCCTAACTCAATAGTTTCAAAAGTGACGAAAATCGGTCAAAAAGTAAAGGCTAACCCCTTTACTTTTTTTTTGTTTGACCCAAACTCAAAAGTTTAAAAAGTGACCAAAATCGGTCAAAAAGCAAAGGCTAACCCCTTTACTTTTTTTTCTGGATTTTTTTCAAAAAATAAAAAAAAAACTTTTTATCCTATATACAGCCTTCTCCTTTTCACAGAACGTCGAAAACGACCTTATTTAACCGTTTTTGACCCAAACTCAGTAGTTTCAAAAAGGACCAAAATCGGTCAAAAAGTAAAGCCCTTTACTTTTTTTTCCGGAATTTTTTCAAAAAATCAAAAAAAATATTTTTAGCCAAAATACTGCCTTCTCCTTTTCACAGAAGGTCTAAGACGACGTTATTTAACCGTTTTTGACCCTAACTCAATAGTTTCAAAAGTGACCAAAATCGGCCAAAAGTAAAGGCTAACCCCTTTACTTTTTTTTTCCGGATTTTTTTAAAAAAATCCAAAAAAATTTTTTTAGGCCAAAATACAGCCTTCTCCTTTTCACAGAACGTCTAAAACGACCTTATTTAACCGTTATTTACCCTAACTCAAAAGTTTCAAAATTGACCAGAATCGCTCAAAAAGTAAAGGCTAAACCCTTTTCTTTTTTTTCTGGATTTTTTTCAAAAAATCAAAAAAAGTATTTTTATCCCATATACAACCTTCTCCTTTTTATAGAACGTCTAAAACGACCTTATTTAACCGTTTTTGACCCAAACACAATAGTTTCAAAAAGGACCAAAATCGGTCAAAAAGTAAAGGCTAACACCCCTTTACTTTTTCTTTCCGGATTTTTTTTCAAAAAATTAAAAAAAAATTTTTTAGCCAAAATACCACCTTCTCCTTTTCACAGAAGGTCTAAGACGACGTTATTTAACCGGTTTTTGACCCTAACTCAATAGTTTCAAAAGTGACCAGAATCGCTCAAAAAGTAAAGGCTAAACCCTTTACTTTTTTTTTCCGGATTTTTTTCAACAAATCAAAAAAATTTTTTTAGGCCAAAATACAGCCTTCTCCTTTTCACAGAACGTCTAAAACGACCTTATTTAACCGTTTTTGACCCTAACTCAAAAGTTTCAAAAGTGACGAAAATCGGTCAAAAAGTAAAGGCCAACCCCTTTATTTTTTTCGAATTTTTTTAAAAATCCGAAAAAAACATGTTTAGCCAAAATACAGCGTTCTCCTTTTTACAGAAGGTCCAAAACGACTTTATTTAACCGTTTTTGACCCTAACTCAAAAATTTGAAAAGTGACCAAAATCGCTCAAAAAGTAAAGGCTAACCCGGCCCTTTACTTTTTTTTTCGGATTTTTTTTCAAAAAATCAAAAAAAATATTTTTAGCCAAAATACCGCCTTCTCCTTTTCACAGAAGGTCTAAGACGACGTTATTTAACCGGTTTTGACCCTAACTCAATAGTTTCACAAAGGACCAAAATCGGCCAAAAGTAAAGTCTAACCCCTTTACTTTTTTTGACCTTATTTAACCGTTTTTTACCCTAACTCAAAGTTTCAAAAGTGACCAGAATCGCTCAAAAAGTAAAGGCTAAACCCTTTACCTTTTTTTTTCTGGATTTTTTTCAAAAAATCAAAAAAAAATTTTTTTAGCCAAAATACAGACTTCTCCTTTTCACAGAACGTCTAAAACGACCTTATTTAACCGTTTTTTTACCCTAACTCAATAGTTTCAAAAGTGACGAAAATCGGTCAAAAAGTAAAGGCTAACCCCTTTACTTTTTTTTTGTTTGACCCAAACTCAAAAGTTTAAAAAGTGACCAAAATCGGTCAAAAAGCAAAGGCTAACCCCTTTACTTTTTTTCTGGATTTTTTTCAAAAAATAAAAAAAAAACTTTTTATCCTATATACAGCCTTCTCCTTTTCACAGAACGTCGAAAACGACCTTATTTAACCGTTTTTGACCCAAACTCAGTAGTTTCAAAAAGGACCAAAATCGGTCAAAAAGTAAAGCCCTTTACTTTTTTTTCCGGAATTTTTTCAAAAAATCAAAAAAAATATTTTTAGCCAAAATACTGCCTTCTCCTTTTCACAGAAGGTCTAAGACGACGTTATTTAACCGTTTTTGACCCTAACTCAATAGTTTCAAAAGTGACCAAAATCGGCCAAAAGTAAAGGCTAACCCCTTTACTTTTTTTTTCCGGATTTTTTTAAAAAAATCCAAAAAAATTTTTTTAGGCCAAAATACAGCCTTCTCCTTTTCACAGAACGTCTAAAACGACCTTATTTAACCGTTATTTACCCTAACTCAAAAGTTTCAAAATTGACCAGAATCGCTCAAAAAGTAAAGGCTAAACCCTTTTCTTTTTTTTTCTGGATTTTTTTCAAAAAATCAAAAAAAGTATTTTTATCCCATATACAACCTTCTCCTTTTTATAGAACGTCTAAAACGACCTTATTTAACCGTTTTTGACCCAAACACAATAGTTTCAAAAAGGACCAAAATCGGTCAAAAAGTAAAGGCTAACACCCCTTTACTTTTTCTTTCCAGATTTTTTTTCAAAAAATTAAAAAAAAATTTTTTAGCCAAAATACCACCTTCTCCTTTTCACAGAAGGTCTAAGACGACGTTATTTAACCGGTTTTTGACCCTAACTCAATAGTTTCAAAAGTGACCAGAATCGCTCAAAAAGTAAAGGCTAAACCCTTTACTTTTTTTTTCCGGATTTTTTTTCAACAAATCAAAAAAATTTTTTTAGGCCAAAATACAGCCTTCTCCTTTTCACAGAACGTCTAAAACGACCTTATTTAACCGTTTTTGACCCTAACTCAAAAGTTTCAAAAGTGACGAAAATCGGTCAAAAAGTAAAGGCCAACCCCTTTATTTTTTTTCGAATTTTTTTAAAAATCCGAAAAAAACATGTTTAGCCAAAATACAGCGTTCTCCTTTTTACAGAAGGTCCAAAACGACTTTATTTAACCGTTTTTGACCCTAACTCAAAAATTTGAAAAGTGACCAAAATCGCTCAAAAAGTAAAGGCTAACCCGGCCCTTTACTTTTTTTTTCCGGATTTTTTTTCAAAAAATCAAAAAAAATATTTTTAGCCAAAATACCGCCTTCTCCTTTTCACAGAAGGTCTAAGACGACGTTATTTAACCGGTTTTGACCCTAACTCAATAGTTTCACAAAGGACCAAAATCGGCCAAAAGTAAAGTCTAACCCCTTTACTTTTTTTGACCTTATTTAACCGTTTTTTACCCTAACTCAAAGTTTCAAAAGTGACCAGAATCGCTCAAAAAGTAAAGGCTAAACCCTTTACCTTTTTTTTTCTGGATTTTTTCAAAAAATCAAAAAAAAATTTTTTTTAGCCAAAATACAGACTTCTCCTTTTCACAGAACGTCTAAAACGACCTTATTTAACCGTTTTTTTACCCTAACTCAATAGTTTCAAAAGTGACGAAAATCGGTCAAAAAGTAAAGGCTAACCCCTTTACTTTTTTTTTGTTTGACCCAAACTCAAAAGTTTAAAAAGTGACCAAAATCGGTCAAAAAGCAAAGGCTAACCCCTTTACTTTTTTTTCTGGATTTTTTTCAAAAAATAAAAAAAAACTTTTTATCCTATATACAGCCTTCTCCTTTTCACAGAACGTCGAAAACGACCTTATTTAACCGTTTTTGACCCAAACCCAAAAGTTTAAAAAGTGACCAAAATCGGTCAAAAAGTAAAGGCTAACCCCTTTACTTTTTTTTTTCGGATTTTTTTTTAAAAATCGGGAAAAAAAACATGTTTAGCCAAAATACAGCGTTCTCCTTTTCACAGAACGTCTAAAACGACCTTATTTAACCGTTTTTGACCCAAACTCAGTAGTTTCAAAAAGGACCAAAATCGGTCAAAAAGTAAAGCCCTTTACTTTTTTTTCCGGAATTTTTTCAAAAAATCAAAAAAAATATTTTTAGCCAAAATACTGCCTTCTCCTTTTCACAGAAGGTCTAAGACGACGTTATTTAACCGTTTTTGACCCTAACTCAATAGTTTCAAAAGTGACGAAAATCGGTCAAAAAGTAAAGGCTAACCCCTTTACTTTTTTTTCCGGATTTTTTTTCAAAAAATAAAAAAAAATATTTTTAGCCAAAATACAGCCTTCTCCTTTTCACAGAACGTCTAAAACGACCTTATTTAACCGTTATTTACCCTAACTCAAAAGTTTCAAAATTGACCAGAATCGCTCAAAAAGTAAAGGCTAAACCCTTTTCTTTTTTTTTCTGGATTTTTTTCAAAAAATCAAAAAAAGTATTTTTATCCCATATACAACCTTCTCCTTTTTATAGAACGTCTAAAACGACCTTATTTAACCGTTTTTGACCCAAACTCAATAGTTTCAAAAAGGACCAAAATCGGTCAAAAAGTAAAGGCTAACACCCCTTTACTTTTTCTTTCCGGATTTTTTTTCAAAAAATTAAAAAAAAATTTTTTAGCCAAAATACCACCTTCTCCTTTTCACAGAAGGTCTAAGACGACGTTATTTAACCGGTTTTTGACCCTAACTCAATAGTTTCAAAAGTGACCAGAATCGCTCAAAAAGTAAAGGCTAAACCCTTTACTTTTTTTTTCCGGATTTTTTTCAACAAATCAAAAAAATTTTTTTAGGCCAAAATACAGCCTTCTCCTTTTCACAGAACGTCTAAAACGACCTTATTTAACCGTTTTTGACCCTAACTCAAAAGTTTCAAAAGTGACGAAAATCGGTCAAAAAGTAAAGGCCAACCCCTTTATTTTTTTTCGAATTTTTTTTTAAAAATCCGAAAAAAACATGTTTAGCCAAAATACAGCGTTCTCCTTTTTACAGAAGGTCCAAAACGACTTTATTTAACCGTTTTTGACCCTAACTCAAAAATTTGAAAAGTGACCAAAATCGCTCAAAAAGTAAAGGCTAACCCGGCCCTTTACTTTTTTTTTCCGGATTTTTTTTCAAAAAATCAAAAAAAATATTTTTAGCCAAAATACCGCCTTCTCCTTTTCACAGAAGGTCTAAGACGACGTTATTTAACCGGTTTTGACCCTAACTCAATAGTTTCACAAAGGACCAAAATCGGCCAAAAGTAAAGTCTAACCCCTTTACTTTTTTTTGACCTTATTTAACCGTTTTTTACCCTAACTCAAAGTTTCAAAAGTGACCAGAATCGCTCAAAAAGTAAAGGCTAAACCCTTTACCTTTTTTTTTCTGGATTTTTTTCAAAAAATCAAAAAAAATTTTTTTAGCCAAAATACAGACTTCTCCTTTTCACAGAACGTCTAAAACGACCTTATTTAACCGTTTTTTTACCCTAACTCAATAGTTTCAAAAGTGACGAAAATCGGTCAAAAAGTAAAGGCTAACCCCTTTACTTTTTTTTTGTTTGACCCAAACTCAAAAGTTTAAAAAGTGACCAAAATCGGTCAAAAAGCAAAGGCTAACCCCTTTACTTTTTTTTCTGGATTTTTTTCAAAAAATAAAAAAAAACTTTTTATCCTATATACAGCCTTCTCCTTTTCACAGAACGTCTAAAACGACCTTATTTAACCGTTTTTGACCCAAACTCAGTAGTTTCAAAAAGGACCAAAATCGGCCAAAAGTAAAGGCTAACCCCTTTACTTTTTTTTTCCGGATTTTTTTAAAAAAATCCAAAAAAATATTTTTAGCCAAAATACTGCCTTCTCCTTTTCACAGAAGGTCTAAGACGACGTTATTTAACCGTTTTTGACCCTAACTCAATAGTTTCAAAAGTGACGAAAATCGGTCAAAAAGTAAAGGCTAACCCCTTTACTTTTTTTTCCGGATTTTTTTTCAAAAAATAAAAAAAAATATTTTTAGCCAAAATACAGCCTTCTCCTTTTCACAGAAGGTCTAAAACGACCTTATTTAACCGTTTTTGACCCAAACTCAATAGTTTCACAAAGGACCAAAATCGGCCAAAAGTAAAGGCTAACCCCTTTACTTTTTTTTTCCGGATTTTTTTAAAAAAATCCAAAAAAATTTTTTTAGGCCAAAATACAGCCTTCTCCTTTTCACAGAACGTCTAAAACGACCTTATTTAACCGTTATTTACCCTAACTCAAAAGTTTCAAAATTGACCAGAATCGCTCAAAAAGTAAAGGCTAAACCCTTTTCTTTTTTTTTCTGGATTTTTTTCAAAAAATCAAAAAAAGTATTTTTATCCCATATACAACCTTCTCCTTTTTATAGAACGTCTAAAACGACCTTATTTAACCGTTTTTGACCCAAACTCAATAGTTTCAAAAAGGACCAAAATCGGTCAAAAAGTAAAGGCTAACACCCCTTTACTTTTTCTTTCCGGATTTTTTTTCAAAAAATTAAAAAAAATTTTTTAGCCAAAATACCACCTTCTCCTTTTCACAGAAGGTCTAAGACGACGTTATTTAACCGGTTTTTGACCCTAACTCAATAGTTTCAAAAGTGACCAGAATCGCTCAAAAAGTAAAGGCTAAACCCTTTACTTTTTTTTTCAGATTTTTTTCAACAAATCAAAAAAATTTTTTTAGGCCAAAATACAGCCTTCTCCTTTTCACAGAACGTCTAAAACGACCTTATTTAACCGTTTTTGACCCTAACTCAAAAGTTTCAAAAGTGACGAAAATCGGTCAAAAAGTAAAGGCCAACCCCTTTATTTTTTTTCGAATTTTTTTTTAAAAATCCGAAAAAAACATGTTTAGCCAAAATACAGCGTTCTCCTTTTTACAGAAGGTCCAAAACGACTTTATTTAACCGTTTTTGACCCTAACTCAAAAATTTGAAAAGTGACCAAAATCGCTCAAAAAGTAAAGGCTAACCCGGCCCTTTACTTTTTTTTTCCGGATTTTTTTTCAAAAAATCAAAAAAAATATTTTTAGCCAAAATACCGCCTTCTCCTTTTCACAGAAGGTCTAAGACGACGTTATTTAACCGGTTTTGACCCTAACTCAATAGTTTCACAAAGGACCAAAATCGGCCAAAAGTAAAGTCTAACCCCTTTACTTTTTTTTGACCTTATTTAACCGTTTTTTACCCTAACTCAAAGTTTCAAAAGTGACCAGAATCGCTCAAAAAGTAAAGGCTAAACCCTTTACCTTTTTTTTCTGGATTTTTTTCAAAAAATCAAAAAAAATTTTTTTAGCCAAAATACAGACTTCTCCTTTTCACAGAACGTCTAAAACGACCTTATTTAACCGTTTTTTTACCCTAACTCAATAGTTTCAAAAGTGACGAAAATCGGTCAAAAAGTAAAGGCTAACCCCTTTACTTTTTTTTTGTTTGACCCAAACTCAAAAGTTTAAAAAGTGACCAAAATCGGTCAAAAAGCAAAGGCTAACCCCTTTACTTTTTTTTCTGGATTTTTTTCAAAAAATAAAAAAAAACTTTTTATCCTATATACAGCCTTCTCCTTTTCACAGAACGTCGAAAACGACCTTATTTAACCGTTTTTGACCCAAACTCAGTAGTTTCAAAAAGGACCAAAATCGGTCAAAAAGTAAAGCCCTTTACTTTTTTTTCCGGAATTTTTTCAAAAAATCAAAAAAAATATTTTTAGCCAAAATACTGCCTTCTCCTTTTCACAGAAGGTCTAAGACGACGTTATTTAACCGTTTTTGACCCTAACTCAATAGTTTCAAAAGTGACGAAAATCGGTCAAAAAGTAAAGGCTAACCCCTTTACTTTTTTTTTCCGGATTTTTTTTCAAAAAATAAAAAAAAATATTTTTAGCCAAAATACAGCCTTCTCCTTTTCACAGAAGGTCTAAAACGACCTTATTTAACCGTTTTTGACCCAAACTCAATAGTTTCACAAAGGACCAAAATCGGCCAAAAGTAAAGGCTAACCCCTTTACTTTTTTTTTCCGGATTTTTTTAAAAAAATCCAAAAAAATTTTTTTAGGCCAAAATACAGCCTTCTCCTTTTCACAGAACGTCTAAAACGACCTTATTTAACCGTTATTTACCCTAACTCAAAAGTTTCAAAATTGACCAGAATCGCTCAAAAAGTAAAGGCTAAACCCTTTTCTTTTTTTTTCTGGATTTTTTTCAAAAAATCAAAAAAAGTATTTTTATCCCATATACAACCTTCTCCTTTTTATAGAACGTCTAAAAAGACCTTATTTAACCGTTTTTGACCCAAACTCAATAGTTTCAAAAAGGACCAAAATCGGTCAAAAAGTAAAGGCTAACACCCCTTTACTTTTTCTTTCCGGATTTTTTTTCAAAAAATTAAAAAAAATTTTTTTAGCCAAAATACCACCTCCTTTTCACAGAAGGTCTAAGACGACGTTATTTAACCGGTTTTTGACCCTAACTCAATAGTTTCAAAAGTGACCAGAATCGCTCAAAAAGTAAAGGCTAAACCCTTTACTTTTTTTTTCGGATTTTTTTCAACAAATCAAAAAAATTTTTTTAGGCCAAAATACAGCCTTCTCCTTTTCACAGAACGTCTAAAACGACCTTATTTAACCGTTTTTGACCCTAACTCAAAAGTTTCAAAAGTGACGAAAATCGGTCAAAAAGTAAAGGCCAACCCCTTTATTTTTTTTCGAATTTTTTTTTAAAAATCCGAAAAAAACATGTTTAGCCAAAATACAGCGTTCTCCTTTTTACAGAAGGTCCAAAACGACTTTATTTAACCGTTTTTGACCCTAACTCAAAAATTTGAAAAGTGACCAAAATCGCTCAAAAAGTAAAGGCTAACCCGGCCCTTTACTTTTTTTTTCCGGATTTTTTTTCAAAAAATCAAAAAAAATATTTTTAGCCAAAATACCGCCTTCTCCTTTTCACAGAAGGTCTAAGACGACGTTATTTAACCGGTTTTGACCCTAACTCAATAGTTTCACAAAGGACCAAAATCGGCCAAAAGTAAAGTCTAACCCCTTTACTTTTTTTTGACCTTATTTAACCGTTTTTTACCCTAACTCAAAGTTTCAAAAGTGACCAGAATCGCTCAAAAAGTAAAGGCTAAACCCTTTACCTTTTTTTTTCTGGATTTTTTTCAAAAAATCAAAAAAAATTTTTTTAGCCAAAATACAGACTTCTCCTTTTCACAGAACGTCTAAAACGACCTTATTTAACCGTTTTTTTACCCTAACTCAATAGTTTCAAAAGTGACGAAAATCGGTCAAAAAGTAAAGGCTAACCCCTTTACTTTTTTTTTGTTTGACCCAAACTCAAAAGTTTAAAAAGTGACCAAAATCGGTCAAAAAGCAAAGGCTAACCCCTTTACTTTTTTTTCTGGATTTTTTTCAAAAAATAAAAAAAAACTTTTTATCCTATATACAGCCTTCTCCTTTTCACAGAACGTCGAAAACGACCTTATTTAACCGTTTTTGACCCAAACTCAGTAGTTTCAAAAAGGACCAAAATCGGTCAAAAAGTAAAGCCCTTTACTTTTTTTTCCGGAATTTTTTCAAAAAATCAAAAAAAATATTTTTAGCCAAAATACTGCCTTCTCCTTTTCACAGAAGGTCTAAGACGACGTTATTTAACCGTTTTTGACCCTAACTCAATAGTTTCAAAAGTGACGAAAATCGGTCAAAAAGTAAAGGCTAACCCCTTTACTTTTTTTCCGGATTTTTTTTTCAAAAAATAAAAAAAAATATTTTTAGCCAAAATACAGCCTTCTCCTTTTCACAGAAGGTCTAAAACGACCTTATTTAACCGTTTTTGACCCAAACTCAATAGTTTCACAAAGGACCAAAATCGGCCAAAAGTAAAGGCTAACCCCTTTACTTTTTTTTTCCGGATTTTTTTAAAAAAATCCAAAAAAATTTTTTTAGGCCAAAATACAGCCTTCTCCTTTTCACAGAACGTCTAAAACGACCTTATTTAACCGTTATTTACCCTAACTCAAAAGTTTCAAAATTGACCAGAATCGCTCAAAAAGTAAAGGCTAAACCCTTTTCTTTTTTTTTCTGGATTTTTTTCAAAAAATCAAAAAAAGTATTTTTATCCCATATACAACCTTCTCCTTTTTATAGAACGTCTAAAACGACCTTATTTAACCGTTTTTGACCCAAACTCAAAAGTTTCAAAAGTGACGAAAATCGGTCAAAAAGTAAAGGCCAACCCCTTTATTTTTTTTCGAATTTTTTTTTAAAAATCCGAAAAAAACATGTTTAGCCAAAATACAGCGTTCTCCTTTTTACAGAAGGTCCAAAACGACTTTATTTAACCGTTTTTGACCCTAACTCAAAAATTTGAAAAGTGACCAAAATCGCTCAAAAAGTAAAGGCTAACCCGGCCCTTTACTTTTTTTTTCCGGATTTTTTTTCAAAAAATCAAAAAAAATATTTTTAGCCAAAATACCGCCTTCTCCTTTTCACAGAAGGTCTAAGACGACGTTATTTAACCGGTTTTGACCCTAACTCAATAGTTTCACAAAGGACCAAAATCGGCCAAAAGTAAAGTCTAACCCCTTTACTTTTTTTTGACCTTATTTAACCGTTTTTTACCCTAACTCAAAGTTTCAAAAGTGACCAGAATCGCTCAAAAAGTAAAGGCTAAACCCTTTACTTTTTTTTTCTGAATTTTTTTCAAAAAATCAAAAAAATTTTTTTTAGCCAAAATACAGACTTCTCCTTTTCACAGAACGTCTAAAACGACCTTATTTAACCGTTTTTTTACCCTAACTCAATAGTTTCAAAAGTGACGAAAATCGGTCAAAAAGTAAAGGCTAACCCCTTTACTTTTTTTTGTTTGACCCAAACTCAAAAGTTTAAAAAGTGACCAAAATCGGTCAAAAAGCAAAGGCTAACCCCTTTACTTTTTTTTCTGGATTTTTTTCAAAAAATAAAAAAAAAACTTTTTATCCTATATACAGCCTTCTCCTTTTCACAGAACGTCGAAAACGACCTTATTTAACCGTTTTTGACCCAAACCCAAAAGTTTAAAAAGTGACCAAAATCGGTCAAAAAGTAAAGGCTAACCCCTTTACTTTTTTTTTCTCGATTTTTTTCAAAAAATCAAAAAAATATTTTTAGCCAAAATACAGCCCCTTCTCCTTTTCACAGAAGGTCTAAGACGACGTTATTTAACCGTTTTTGACCCAAACCCAAAAGTTTAAAAAGTGACCAAAATCGGTCAAAAAGTAAAGGCTAACCCCTTTCCTTTTTTTTTCTCGATTTTTTTCAAAAAATCAAAAAAATATTTTTAGCCAAAATACAGCCTTCTCCTTTTCACAGAAGGTCTATAACGACCTTGTTTAACCGTTTTTTGACCCTAACTCAAAAGTTTCAAAAGTGACGAAAATCGGTCAAAAAGTCAAGGCTGACCCCTTTATTTACAGTTATTTACAGTTATTTTTCCCCGGATTTTTTTCTTCCTTCTTGAAAAAAGCCTTCTTGCTGCTAAATTTCTATATTTGGACCGTATTTCAAAAGTTGAAATATGGCCAAAATCCGCGAAAAAGTAAAGGCTAACCCCTTAACATTTTGGCCGATTTTTGCCATTTTTACAACTTTTGAAAAATCGTAATTTAGCTCAAATTTCAAAGACCCTATTTGAAAAAATGGCCAAATTTGTGGAAAAATGTCAACCCCTTAACATTTTTTTTCGACTTTTGAAATTAGGTTAAAATATGAAGATTTTGGACAAATACCGCCTTCTCGTTGCTACTGAAACCATATAGAGATCATATAAATACTAGAGGAGGCATTGGCGAGAAAATTTGGTAACCACAATGGTAGCCGCCATTACCTATGATATTTCAGTCAATTGGTTGGCAAATGTACTAGAACCAGTCCTTTGCCAACCAACGCGCCTAATGTTTGCCTCCAAAAAAATCCAAGATAGCGGCGTTCAATTGGTTACCCGCGGTTGACTGAAATTAAGATAGGATGCCCCCTCTAGTATTTATATGATCTCTATGACTGAAACCCTGAAAATACTTTATTTGTATGATTTTTTGGCCTTATTTCAAAAGTTTGAAAAATGTTTAAAATGCCTGACAAAGTCAAGTCTAACCTCTCAACCTCGAAGGAACCTCACCAGCTTCTTCGACGTACCTTTCTCCATAATACATTTGTGTAATCGCTTCGTAAGTTCTATTCGTTGTTTCTGTCAAATTTAAATGTCAACACAGCAGCAACACTAACCACCAGCATGAACGGCATGAACGAAAAAGCTTTCAGCCCAGTCTGGAATAAAATAGTGATTATGAAATAAGATTAGTAGCAGGAAAAGCAGCCGAAAGACTGTTTAGAATTGGCTGAAGTTATAGTGAAGAAAAATTGTGCATGCCTGCGATGAATTTAGATTTTAAAACCTGACCAAGACGCCTTGCAGAGAACGCAATTTTGTTTCGCAGAGGCTTTTATTTGCAAGAGGCTAAGTCAAACGAATAATCCCCAGTTCAAACTAGGTGCCCGGTCACGGGTACTAGTGTGAACGACTTTTTCGCGGTGCCCAATTCAAATTAATCAAAACCGGCACGCGAGTAAGAAAGCGCGCGAAGACGCAAAGGCATGCGGATAATAAGAGACCGCACGAAGACGCGAAAGCACGCAAATAAGAAAGCCTGAAAGCGCGCGGAGACAAAGGCCCCGAGCAAGACAATAAGCACTCCGCGCAAAATGTACTACCCTTGAACTGTATATTTATATATAAAAGCAACATACATAGAAAAATAAGCTGAACATTTTTCTTGCGTCCTGAATTCTGAATATACTATTTAAACCTTGCGCGTTTTCTCTCTCCTTCGCCTTCATTTATTGTTAGCCTTGACGTATGCAACGCATCATTCACTTCCCCATGGTTATGGTTGATATATGATTGAATAATTTTGGTAGCTAGACAGTCTAAATCACAAGAACTTATCGTTTCCCCCGAAAGAAAGTTTGGCACAGGCCTCACGAGCTTCGTTTTAGTTCATTGTATAACTCTAGTGGTGGTCTTGATTACTGAAAAGTTTTATACCATAAAGTTCAATAGAGGATCTAAGAAAGTCACTGTGTCCAACTGTAAGCTCGGCCAACTGAACTGCTCAGTGTGATTGTCACGTGTTGACTTTGGTTTAATCAAAGGAGACCAATCAGAGACAGGCACGAAAAATAGTACCAAGGCTATCACTCGGCCAAGGTGTTGGCTTCAATTGTTTACATGACGAAAAACTAACTTAAAGACTAAATAAATCATACAATACTAATAATTAAGCTAAACAATTATACATGAACAGAAAGAAAAAACTTCTGACTACTGACAATCATTTTACATTAATAAAACACAACTAAGGAGTAAATCTTATTATCTAGTCACACGACTTGCTATAGAGCAGATGAACAAACAAAACCGTAAACCGAGATCCTGCCTAAGACCAAGATATAATCATGATTTAAATCTAGTCGATTAACATTAAGAGCAGCTTGGTAAACTAAAATACATTACACATATACATCTCAAATCATTAATAATTCATGAGGAAAACACAAAGGAAATCAGTACGTCCACCTTTTAGCTTCTTGACAACCACTTATTTACATATACAGTGTGTATCAAAAAAACCTGAACCATTAGAAAACCTATTGTAGTAGTTTGAAAGCCCTAAGCACTTCGCTGAACCCACAGATGCGTAAAACACACGGTCTTATATACACCTCAGGGGCGGATCTAGGAATTTCCCCCACTTAGTCAGACTATCTAGGGGGGTCTGGGGGCATGCCCCCCCAGAAAATTTTTGAAATTTGGGTCTCTGAAATGGCATTTCCCGTGTTCTGACAACACTTTTAATCAAAATTTCTGAAGTTTTAAAACATGTTTTTTTAGTCAAAATTGGATTTGGATTAGTGAATTCTTGTAATAATTTGTAAGTGCGTAATTATTTTTTTCTAAAAAGAAGGCAATACAATGAACAGTAGAGATATGTGATTATATTTAATTACTAACTTAAAAAACATTTCAAAGACAGCTCTAGGAGCTCAACCATCTACATCATCCCAGTCATCCAAATTAAGTCACATCTAAACCAAGCCACTATACTATGAGCTGTCTGGTTTTCAGGTGCCAGATACTCACCTTTTACACATCTACCCAAGCAGACAATGTCTTGTTAGGGAATGCTTTTATTTATGACCATAATGCGACATGGACATAAAGGATCGAGCTCAACTCTCGACATTATCCCAGTCATCCTAACCCTTGGGCCCCCAACTAATCTAAGTCATTACCTGCTTATATGATTTCAATTTTGTAGACTATGAAAGTATATAAACATTGAATACTAGAATTAAGCAGATATTGTATTTAAGCCAGATAATAAAATGTAAATAATAATTGTAATACAGCACATGTAGTTATTGCTTCATGTGGATATCAGCAACTTAGTACTGTAGCTACTGTACACATGTAAATTTATATAAAAAAGAAGAAACCAATCATCATTTCACTAATCAACTTTATTATGACACCACATAATCAGACAGGTCACATACAGTGCATGACATGTTGACAGTGTATATATATTATATACTGTAATAATATTAAAGGAACAGAAATTAGCAATGTATGAGAAGAGTGCTTTAACTGCCAGGTTGGCTGGCTAGGTTACAGTCTCACTCTCACAAAGATAAAATTAATCATATTATTGATATAATTTAATAAACCATGAAATCTCCAAGCAAGATCAAATTTCCAGCATACACTAGTCCGTCCGATACACGTTTCATTGCAAAGTATCAATTCATTAACATGTTATAGATCAAATACAAGCAAACGCGAAGTCGAGCCCAAGAGAAATCTACACATTATCATAAAGATTATAATGATATTCAAATCATGCAGTATAGTAGGGTTTCTTACCTCAGACGACCTCAGAGCGCATCACTGATTCACTGTATAAAATTCTCGCAATTGATATTTCGATATATATCTTTTTTAATCCTCTGTAAAAGGTCACCTTCAGTGCATAAAGCACTTGATGAAAGTTTCACGAATATTTCATCATAAAGGTCTTGTAGATATCCTTGCAATTGAGTGTTGGGGTCGAATATGGAAAGGACGCAGAATATGCGCATGGCCTCGTAGAACCACAGAAGCGATCGCTAACCATACTGATTATTCAGAAAGGCGCGTATCCTGCAAAATGACGTTTCAGCCTCTACACCAATCGTAAGTCGTAATTAGAGCAAAATTAGCCAATCAGGAACGTTGAAAAACCAACCAACTAATGACCAACTTCGTCAAATTCATCAAGCCGAGAGCCTGCATCGCAGTTGCGGCCTGGAAATGACTGTGAACCCGATCCTTGATTCTCCCATTATGTCCCGTGCATCCCACTGCTTCCCCTCGATATCAGTCGTAGCTACAGAATTAGGCCTCGCGGGGGGAAAAACGCCAACGGGGAAATTTTTCTGGCCTGAACTGAAGCCTTTAGCCAGGCATTTTAAGAATAGAACATACTCCTTCCTACTAGATAATTATTTTTAATTTGCAGGATTTTATTTGTAAATTTTTGACAACGTGCAAACAAACAAAAATTATATATTCACGTCAAATTTTCACTTCGTCGCGCGACTTAGTTGACGTAGTCTAAATCCGCCCCTGCACCTGGGAAATTAAGATAACTTGAATTGTATGCATGGCGAAAGTATTTAAAAGCTTTTCTCTTCCTGTTTAACTTATGTGCTGATTAATTTATAACGCAGCGCTTTTAGGGCTTTCAAACTACTACAATAGGTTGTTTGCTAAGGGTTCAGTTTTTTTTATACACACTCTAGTTCAACTCTCTCTCTTCGAAATAACTTTTCCTCTCTGTGATCTCTACACGTCCACCTTTTATCTTTTTGACAACCATTTATTTACATATAATTATTATTAAACTGTGGTCCCTAGGGGCTACTTAATATACAATTAGTCAGTCTACCATGTATAGTGTCGTCATACACTGTTCTCCCTAGCAACGACAAGTGATCTTTCAACCGCAATTACATCGAGCAGCTGAAAGAAATTGCAAGTACAGAGGTATATACGAATCAATTACACTTTTAGTATTCGAGTTCAATCTCAAAGACTTATATATACAAGAACTAAGGAACTCTACGTTTTACTGATTACTTGAAGTGGAGCCATAGTTGGAGCATGCAGGTGGTTATAAAAAGAGCCCATGCACATATACCCAGAAATACAGGCCGCTTCATGCACCTTGGGCCCCTTTATAACCTTTTCAATTCACCATCATGGGTTCTCTTTATGTTTCATAAAATAAGACAAACATGAAGAGGGGTAGGCCCCCCCAAATATTTTTTTGGCCGGAGGCCAAAAATTTCTCGACGGCCCTGTCGGTTGTCTTGCCGGTGATATATAGGGAGCACGGGTGGCGTGTACATGCATGCTGTTACGGCGCTGCCTCTCACCAATAGTTAAGCCCGATCGGACGGGGTTAGTACTTGGATGGGTGACCGTTTGTGAATAACCCCCTACTCCGCCAGCTTGGGACTTCGGCCACGTCCACACGTATACGTTTTCCTAGCGTTTTCATATTGTTTCAGGTAATGAGACCATTGTTTTCTGCTCTGAAAACGCATGGTCTTATGTGAGTAGAGTTTAGTTGGTCTCTCCTGTGCTCCGAGGATTTTTCGCCGGGTTCTCCGGTTTTCCTCCCTCCGTAAAATCAACACCTACAATCGCGTGCAAAAATTATTGAGACAAGCAGTTTATTGGCCCCTCCCTCCTATAACAAGTGGTTCTTGCCCCCCTCCCCCTCGTGCAATGTTGTTAAAACGATTTTGAGGCAAGGGGTTATCTAATAATATGTTTTCAACATTGTTAATGGGGGAGGGGGGCATACACGTGAAAAAGATCACCAAAATGTGAAGAGTCTCATTATTTTTGCACGCGATTGTCTATGTAGTTTCGAGTCATGATAATTTTAATACGGTTATTCCGCTTTACTGTAAATAAGAATCACAATAGCCTTTGTTTACTGTTACTATGTGTTGGGTGTGTGCCTAAGGATTTTCCCTATAGTGTGTAAAAATTATGACGTCACGATGACGTAATGATGACGTCATAAACCATCGTTTGGAAGGCGAGAATTTTGCCGAGTACGTACGGCTTCATTTCCCGCAAATCTTTCTCGACAGTGCCAATCCAACAGCTAAACGGTTTCTACAAGACGGGGACCCAGTTCAAAACAGTGCTGCAGCAACCGTGCTTTCCACCCCGCAGTCCGGACTTGAACCCCATCGAAAATCTATTTCATTTGGTATCAAAACAGCTGGGACAAGATGCCATTGACAAGCAGATCACGTCAGGAAAGTTTGAACAATTTTCCGAAAGAGTTAGAAGCACAATGATGAATTTGTCAAAAAGTACTATCGACCAAATCATTGAATCGATGAACAAGCGTGTTGCAATGATCATTGAGAAACGAGGAGAACGATTAAAGTATTAAATTTATTAAGTGTTTCTATATTACAATGTTTTTTCCTTACTTATACAGTTTATGTTGGCAGTGCCTTTTGGCTTCAATAACTGTTTTAGATGCTTAATAATGACGAATGTTTTAACTACACACTTTTACCATGCATATTCAATAAAAATGCTACGCGAAAACTCAACAATTTCTTGCCTTGGTGAAAATAATTTTAAAGACCTTATACATGCATACAAACTAAATAGAACTCAATTTCAACACGTTACGTACACGTTACGCACACGTTACGCCACACGTTACGCCTTTCAGCATATAAGAATCTATAGAAAGCTGACACGTTACACACGTTACGCCTAATATATTAAAGGAAGACCTATTCTACCTTTATAAGAATGGGGCGTAACGTGTGTAACGTGTCGGTTTTCATTAATATTCTATATAAACTCAAACGTAACGTGTGGCGTAACGTGTGCGTAACGTGTGCGTAACGTGTTATCTATTCTTATATATTTCTTTGAGAGTAAACGTGCAATGATGGCTGCATGAAAAAAGTTAAAACTGTTCATCCAAAAACACCAGTTCGCCAAAACAGCGTGGGCACGGAGACAGGTCTTTCGTTGGCCAACACATTATTATTCATTAGAGACATGGTTCATGTATAGCCATTTTAATCAATTTAGCAAACTCTTACCTCTTAACGCAAAATTAAGATATAATCTCAAAGTCTAAAACAATTTTCGATTTTTACCGGGCACAGCTTTGTTCTTTTGGTTTAAATTTTCCAATATTTCAAACAAATTTAATTAAATCCAAAATGGTTGTTCACTCGTACCCAGTCCCCCGTTCTGCGTCTTTTGAGTCCAATTTTGTGCGAGTTTCGCACGACAACTAGATCACTCGGCTTAAAGCGGGAAAAACGAAAATTTTGCTCGAGACTGGGTTAAGTTCAATTTTTGGCACAAATTTAATTAAGTTTGGGACCCCATAGAGGCGTCTGTTAAGACAATCGCGTACAAAAATTATTGAGACAAGCAGTTTATTGGCCCCTCCCTCCTATAACAAGTGGTTCTTGCCCCCCTCCCCCTCGTGCAATGTTGTTAAAACGATTTTGAGGCAAGGGGTTATCTAATAATATGTTTTCAACATTGTTAATGGGGGAGGGGGGCATACACGTGAAAAAGATCACCAAAATGTGAAGAGTCTCATTATTTTTGCACGCGATTGTAGGTCTTAGTTGTCTACACATAGGAGTTTGGTGTCAATTAGGACGAAAGTTCTGTTCCTCTCTCCTGCCACACGTTAAGTGGCAAATTAAATAAATTCAAAAAATTCAAATATACATAGTTACAGACTACCTGAGACTTATCGTGCAAGAATAATTTAATGATTTACGATTTAGAAGCTTGCCCCCGAAGCCCGTTTCTCGCTAGGAGAATGTACATTGTATTCATTAATAGAAGTCAGTTCCTTCGCTTAGGGGCCGATTACATGAGCCGGCCTGACTCGTTTCACGAACAGGGGCGTAGGAAAAGGGGGGAAAACGCAGTGGCGTCGTGGCCGGGGGGTCAGGGGGGCCATGGCCTCCCCTAATGTCGTTCAACACAGTTTTGTCGGAATTCGGGCATAAGCTTTTCGCGGTTTCTGGTCATGACTATCACTTTTGAGTTATGCCACCAACAACGAAACATCGGAAAGTTGAATGTCTTCTATGCAAGAAGACATTTGGTAGTGATTATCGATCTCGCCATAACAATAAATATCATTCGGATCACGGATAGAGTAAAGAAACACCAACATATTCCATACGAACATGCTGGTGCTCCTGCGAATCCTTTCCAGGTTTGTCTTTTGACTTAGTATTAAATTCACTAGTAGCGGTTAGCAGCATAGCAGCACGCTTTGTTGCTTTAATACGTCTGTTTTATACTTCGGGCAATCGTCGAATTTAATTCAGAATTAAGTATGTTTTATCGTTTATGCGAAGCTAGTTGCCTAATTCTTATGTATATATGTGATATGTCGGAGAAACCTTGTTGTTTGTCGGAAAAATTGTGCTCTTGGCCACCCCTAAGATCTCTGAGCCACGACGCCCCTGGGAAAACGAGGCATGTTCCCCCCCCCAATTTTGTCGTAAAGTGCCGTTTTTGCAACAGAAAAGTTCCCTTTTTATGATAAAACTTGTGTTTCAAGTGTCCTTTTGAAGTCCTGCCCCCTGAACAAAATGCCCTTTTGAAGCTGTGCCCAGTCCAAGATCAACTTGCTTCCTACGCCACTAGATTTTAATTAACGTTAGGATTCGTTTACATCTAAACTAAACCAATTCTTCTTTGTAAATTTAGTTTACGCGAGTTGCAAAACCACAGTACGATCCTAATCAATCGCGTGAGCCGGGCTAGCCCCACACGTATGCGTTTTCATAGCGTTTTTATATTGTTCTTGGTCCTCAGGGGAGCAGAAAACAATGGTCTCATTACCTGCACGGACAACATCCCGGGAAAATTAGATGCAACTTCTCTAATCAACCGTGTAAATTTCCTGTCGGTAAGATTCTCAAAGTTTTCCTCGGCGATCATAATATTACAAACTAATAACATGACTTGAGGGAAATTAGCGATTAAATTTCCCCTTTGCCTCGGGAAGATTTGTAAAAGTCACAAATCTTCCGTCGGCGGCGGGGAAATTTAATCGCTGATTTCCCTCAAGTCATGTTATTACTTATAAATAGTTTTAAAAGTTCTAGGATCGTCTACATTAAAACTAGTATTCAGAGCAGTAAAGTAATAATTTAAGAGAAAAGATTTAAAAACGCCCAAGCTGTCCATAGAAGAATTCAGTTGATCTGCTAGGATATTCCAAGTGCGAATAACTCTTACAATGTAAGAGCGTTGGTATGTCATAGTTTTATAGTAAACGTTTTTGTGCCGTTTGTTTTTGACTTTTTCTCAGGAAACAAAAATGACTTCTTATATACAACTGAACAACCATACTCGAAATGTGGTGAAGAAAGTTTCACAAAGGTCTCCTGTCATCAAGGATTATCCCACACCAATCAAAGATGATTTTAAGCTTTGTGAAAATGGCCTCTCCCTGGAGCAACAAGATCTGGCCTGGAAGAAAATTCACGACTACCTCCATGCTTATAATAGCACCTTCATTGGATATCAAATAAATCAAAGCATTGACTGCACTGATAGGCTTAAAGATTATTTGGGTCTTCACGTTAATAACGTCGGTGATCCATTTGTTGGAGGGAAATTTAATCTTAATATAAAAGTCATGGAGTGTGGTGTTTTGGATTACTTTGCTAAACTGTGGAACATTGCACTTCCAGATTCAGTGCAAGGCAAAGATCGTGATGAAGCATATTGGGGGTATAATTAATCAATCAATCAATCAATCGATCAATCAATCAATCAATCAATCAATCAATCAATCAATCAATCAATCAATCAATCAATCAATCAATCAATCAATCAATCAATCAATCAATCAATCAATCAATCAATCAATCAATCAATCAATCAATCAATCAATCAATCAATCAATCAATCAATCGATCGATCGATCAATCAATCAATCACTTAATCAATCCATCAATCAATCCATCAATCCATCAATCCATCAATCCATCAATCCATCCATCAATCCATCAATCCATCCATCAATCCATCCATCAATCCATCCATCAATCCATCATCAATCCATCCATCAATCCATCAATCCATCAATCAATCCATCAATCCATCCATCTATCCATCCATCCATCCATCCATCCATCCATCCATCCATCATTATCAACTATAATTATTCAATACTTGATAACAAGAACATACAATTAATTATTACTTCTTAGGTATGTTGTGTCAATGGGTTGTACTGAAGCAAACATCTATGCTTTGTATAACGCGCGCGATTACTTGTCCGGGGAACCTCTCCTTTACAACGACGACAGCAAGATCAAGCAACATTGTGCAGATTCAGAAACATCGTGTTCTAACAGTACCGACAACCCCAATGCTTTCACACCAGTTGTTTTTTACTCCGAAGATGCCATTATTCTCAGGCCAAAACGATGGTGCTTCTAAAGATCAGCACATTCCATAAACTTGGCAGTGGACATTTTCCTTGTCCGTTGACTTATCCAGACGACTACCCGACCACTTACTGTGAAGACCACTTAGATCAAAATGGTTGGCCACGTTCGGTCCCAGTTGCTTCGGATGGTTCAATGCATCTCCCAGCGCTAGTCAAGCTGGTTAGTGCGTTTGTATCCAGAGGGTACCCTCCCATTGTGATTTTCACCAGTGGGACAACGTTTACCGGTGCATACGATAACCCACAAGCCGCCATTAACGAACTGGTGTCCATCTTAAAGCAGCACAACTTCTACAAACGCTGTGTTCACTACTCATCAGAAGATCCCTCAAAGTTTGATATCCATCATGGATTTTGGTTCCACGTTGATGGCGCCCTTGGTGCTGCTCATCTCCCTTTTCTCGAGATGGCCATAAACGAAGGCAAGATCGATAATCCATTTCCAGACGGATTCCCAGTGTTTGATTTTCGTATTCCAGAAATAATGTCCATTGTTATGAGTTCACACAAGTGGCTTGGTAGTCCATTTCCATCTGGTATATTCATGACGAGGAGAAGGAACCAATTAAAACCAGCAACGGACCCGTATTACATCGGTGGTGGAGACACCACACTGGCAGGTTCCCGGAATGCGCACGTTGTCATGGCACTTTGGGACTTACTGTCCAGAAAATCCCATCATGATTTTGCAGAACAAGCAGTAAGAGGCGAGAAGATGGCCGCATTTACGTTAATGAAACTTCTAGAACTTCAGGAGGAACTTGGAAAAGATTTGTGGGTTTCGCGCAGTCCTTGTTCGTTATTTGTTTGCTTCAGACAACCCAGAAGTGACATCGTTCGCAGATATTCATTGGCATGCAACTCGATTCACGTTAAAACCAAGCAAGGTGCTTTATTAGAAAGAAGGCTTTACTCTCATATTTGTCTCGTGCCACACGTTGACGAAAAGCTGGTTGAAAATATTATCGAAGAACTAAGGGAACCTGGGGCTTTCCCAGACCAAGACCACGACAGTGAACTATGAGGCAGTGGAGAAGATATTTAGGCAGGGATTATTTTAAGGAATTTTCATCACTGCACACAAAGAGCTGAAAAAGGCATAAAATCTAACTTCAGTAGCACGTTAAACAGCGATGGAGCACTGAGTAGCTCGGTAGCTCGTCAGTAATCAACTAGTCATACTGTCATAGTATACATAAGCGGCCCTCCTTTTCCCAATTTTTAATGATTTAATCCCTTTTGCACAGCATACATTCGCATTTTCAGAATAACAATGGTCAAACAGTGGCACGCGGGCACAGACCATAGGCGTAGAGTTTTGTTTTCGTCTAGGCATAGTCCGTAGAATTATATTGTCCGGAGACGCGGCGAACATCAAAGCGGTTAACAATGAGCTACAATTTAGGTTGAGGGTGGCAAATAAGGTGCACAATCTTTTGTTTTAGGTTCATTAATATTTATAAAGCAACGATCCTATTGGTTGATTGCTTCATTATACCAAAAATACAATGTGTTCAGCAAGCGTTAAGGTGAAATAAGGTGCACAAACGTGAACAAAAACCTAGAACAAAGACTTTGGCCGCGTTCCCAGACAATTTATTTCTAGGGACTATGGTCTAGGGGGGCTGAAGTGCTGAACACAGCCTTTCTAAGAATTTTTCTCGTGGGGGGCGTTTACAAAAAGGGACTCTTGTAGGGGTGTCCGAGAGCATGCTCCCCCGGAAAACTTAGAGTCTTGGAAATGCCATTTCCTGCATTCTGAGGGGTGATTTGTAAGAACACTGAAGGTCATGAAATGTCATAAAAACTAGTTAAAATACAACACATTTCAACAATTTTTCGATGTTGTGTTTACTGGGTTGACTTATCACTGTATATGGGTGCTTTTGGCTGACAGGAATGAGGCTGTAACAATTACTTTAGCCTAAGAGTAACCTATAATTTGTGAATGGTGATTGATGAGTCAGCTGCTGCAAAATTTCTGGGGGGCTCAGCCCCCCCCCCCCCCGCCCATTGAGATTTCTCCGGGGGCTAAAGCCCCTCAGCCCCCCCCCCCCCCCCATACTCTACGCCTATGGCACAGACCATTGCACAGACGCATCGACCTGCATGTGAGAAGCCTCAAGCATGTTATGTTGGGTAGTCTGGCTAAATAGTAAGAACACTAGCCTAGGCTATATATACTCATGTATCTTGAAAGTTGAAATTAAGGGCATAAGGCTGTTAGTTTACGGTACGCTTAACGTTATCAGAAGATAGTGGACCAGGGTCCTTTAACTTATCGTCTTATTTGTGTATTTGCTAATTTAATTATTGATATTAAATAGTATATGTTGCGATGTAGTATCTATACTGTGCCTTTGAACATAATTTCTGATGGATGCAATCCTTTCACGAATAACACCCATTCTTAAATAGTAAAGAAAAATCTATCACTGTACAAAATTGCGTTTATCATAGCGTAGAGTTCTGTTTTTGTCTGGGGGGGCTGAACATGGCCTTTAAGAATTTTTCCGTGGGGGGTGTTCACAAAAAGGGACTCTTCTAGGGGAAATTTTTTGAAATTTGGAGTCTCGTAAATGCCATTCCTGCATTCTGAGGGGTGATTTTTAAGAACATGTCAGTCAAGAATGTCATAAAAACTAGTTAAAATACAACACATTTCAACAATTTTTCGATGTTGTGTTTACTGGGTTGACTTATGTATACAGTTACTTTACCCTAACGAGTAACTTATAATTGGTGAATGGTGATTGATGAGTCAGTTGCTGCAAAATGTCTGGGGGATTGAGCCCCCCATTAAGATTTCTCGGGGGGCTAAAGCCCCTCAGCCATACTCTTGGCGTCTATCACTGCACAAATCTCATTTATCACCGCATAAATTGGTTGTTACTGCACGTTACAATAATCCCCGAGGCAAGGGGGAAATTTAGTCGCTAATTTCCCAAAAAGTCATGTTATTAGTTTGTAATATTATGATCGCCGAGGAAAACTTTGAGAATCTTACCGACAGGAAATTTACACGGTTGATCAGAGAAGTTGCATCTAATTTTCCCGTACATGTTGATGAGGGAAAATATATGCAAGCGGGAAATTTAGAAGAAGACAAAGGATTTCTTTGTCTTCTAATTTTCCCTCATCAACATGCACGGGAAAATTAGAAGGATTTCTTTGTCTTCAAATTTTCCCTCAACATGCATGGGAAAATTAGAAGGATTTCTTTGTCTTCAAATTTTCCCTCAACATGCACGGGAAAATTAGAAGACAAAGGATAAATTTCCCTCTTGCATGAGCGATGAGGGAAATACGAGGTTTACATTCCTTCGGAGAACAAAAGAATCTGAGGCGATCATGCTATTACTTTATTTACCTCATTTCATGTATATGAAGATTAGAATGCGTTCGCTGGAGCGTTTTTGTCCCGTCCCGCCCAACCGAGACGATGTGATGGATACGGTTTCGAATATTTATTCTGATTCTTAAGCTGTTTATTCGATACAAATGGGTGATAACGGCTAGTTTAGGAGGACAGCAGCTCTTTATAATACCTCAAGACAAATTCCATTATTTCTGGTATTCTGTGGTTTTAATTTTGTATCTGCGCAACGCGCAGATATATTGCTATCGTGTTGTGTGTTTGTGTGTTTGTGTGTGTGTGTGTGTGTGTGTTAACTTTTTGGTGTAACCGCTGACCTGTAATGTGTGCAGTAGTGTGACTGTTTATATTTCCTCGCCATGTTTGTTGTATGAACTACGGAGTGAGACGAAGAACAACATTATTTTCGAAGAAAGTCAATTGCAATGCTGTATGATTGGAGTAGTATGATTCAGGGATACTTTAAAATGATTGCGTTTGATCGTACGTCAAGTAAATAGCGTAATAATGCAATTTTATATTTGCGCTCATGTCAGTTCAAATAGCCATTTCTCCGTTGTTATTCTATACCATGTTCTCTAATTCACATATGTTGTACAGAATTTAATGCTCTATCTAACCGTACAAGTTTCCCAAATGGCACAAACCTACAGACGATTGATTTACTTTAAATATGACCGCGTTCGACCGTACGCCAAGTAAATAGCGTAATAATTCAATTTGATATTTGCGCTCATCTCAGTTCAAATATATTTTTCTCCGTTGCAATTCTATACGATTTCTCTAATTCACATATGTTGTACAGAATTTAACGCTCTATCTAACCGTGCCGCAAGTTTCCCAAATGGCATAAACCTACAGACGATTGATTTACTTTAAATATGACCGCGTTTGACCGTACGCCAAGTAAATAGCGTAATAATGCAATTTGATATTTGCGCTCATGTCAGTTAAAATAGACTTTTCGCCGTTGTTATTCTATACCATGTTCTCTAATTCACATATGTTCATTGTTGTACAGAATTTAACGCTCTATCTAACCGTACAAGTTTCCCAAATAGCACAAACGTACAGACGATTGATTTACTTTAAATATGACCACGTTCGCCCGTACGCCATCAAGTAAATAGCGTAATAATGCAATTTGATATTTGCGCTCATGTCAGTTCAAATAGCCTTTTCTCCGTTGTTATTCTATACCATGTTCTCTAATTCACAAATGTTGTACAGAATTTAACGCTCTATCTAACTGTAGAAGTTTCGTGAATGGCACAAACCTACAGACGATTCAGGGGTATACTTTAAACACGCGGTATCCGGCTCAACTGCAGTGAAGATATATCCCAATACGTTTGTTATCTTATTAGATGTCGCTAAAATCTTACAAGATTTGGCCGCAGATACATGTACGCATAGCGTACCTTTTGTTATACGTCTTTCTGGCTGTGTTGTGAAACGTCCATGTCGTAATTGCCCCGCCTGAGAATATTCTCATATAAACCCCTCGGTATAAACCCGGGATGGAAAACATCCCGTCCCGCTTACTTGTCCCTTCCCCTTATTAGAAACTTTGTAATCGAATACCGAGGGTTCCCTAACGTTTCGCGTGAAGCGTGATTGGGTTATTTTACTTACTCGTCAAACGTGACCGATGATTTTTTTAATCCGTGATTCGTGATCGTAAGGTTTCAAATCTTGTTCCGTGCACGTGAAAGTAACTTTTGATTTAACCGTGAGCCGTGAATGAAGGCTAGAAATGTGATTCGTGAATCGTCTGTGTTGCGTGAACAGTTTTTTTTTTAGGATTTCTGGATTTCTGTTGTTTGTCTTGTCTGTCTTCGAACAGTTAACACCGGAATAACATGTATATTTGGTATTTTATGCTATAGCTACTTACAGATTATTTTGACTATTTTACTCTAACTCCAGAGATTGTACTCGTCAAACGGAGTCCTTCAGGCTTCCGAGTGTTGAGACAAAGATAATAAAAAGCGACGCCAGGCGCAATTTTACATGATCGCGGTGTTTACCGACCTTTACAATGGACTGCAAGGACAGAAAGAAATCTTTCAAACTTGCTGCATCCTTCTGAGATTGAAGAGAAAGACTTTGAGAATGCGAAATATTATTAATCAGTCAGATGATGCGAAATATTAATCCGTGAATTTATTTTGCATTTTTACGTGAATCGTGATTGCCTCGATTTTTTGTGTGAACGTGAAAGAGTTTTTGCGATTTTTCGTGACTCGTGAAAAGACTAAATATTTTTACGTGAATGCATTTTGTGAAGGGGTATGGGGGACCCTCAATACTGTAATTCAGTTACGCCTTATTTTTATTTAGAACTTGAAATGACATTGCCCAAATTAGAAGAACTGTATGGAATATTAAGTCCCTGAACTATATATACTTAGTGTCATTTTAGTTCTTTTATTGTGATGTGTGTTCACAAAATTCTTTAGGAAAATTAACATTTTCGCAAAATATACATTCGCATGAGACAAATGCAAGACAGTAAGATGTAATTAAGAATTGTTGTTTAGAAAACGTGTAATATGCAATGTAAGCCTCCTCAAATGAAATTCCTCATTAGCCAATCAAATGAAAAGTTATGTAACGTCAGTGGGTTTACACCAAAGGCCCGGTCAAACGAGGATGAGAGTTGATGAGAGTCGATGAGAGTTGCAACTCTCGGTCGCGTTTGACCACCAACTCTCATCGACTCTCATGGACTCTTATCAACTCTCATCAACTTTGAGCTGGTTCAAATTTTAATGAGAGTTGATGAGAGTTTTTGCTCGTTTGACCGGTCATGAGAGTTGGCATACGAGTTGATGAGAGTTTAGCGGCTAGCAATTTAGAGTTTTGACTGTATTCGTGACTTTTCGCGACAAGAAAAGGCAAGAATGCAAAATATATCTGTCTATTTATTTGCCCAGTACGAGATTGTAAAAATACGAACTTTGTTTACCTCGAAATTCGTTCCTAACTCTCGTCAACTCTCATCCTCGTTTGACCGGGCCTTAACACTAAATTGCCTTTTGAGATATCTTTTGTAATTTGAAATTTCAAAGTCTTTGCCCTTTTGAGAGGCTGCGACGACACGTTCTCGGGCTAAAAGTCTAAAGGCTCTTTTCCATTCCAATCATCGCAAAAACCAGCTCGCTGCGAGTGTTTACATCTAATTAAAAGGCAACTCGCAGTGTTTGTTTTCTCGTTGTGAATTATTTTTAAATTAATGAAGTACTCACAGCAAGCTGCGAACTAGTTATAAGGTTGAATGACATGCATTGCAGCCTTCGGCTTCGCTCATTCGGGTTCGAAACCTAACGAGAACGTTTCCTTTCGACGGCAGTGTACATGTTACTAGTTTAACCATTTGACTACAACCAATGCAACAAAACGCCAATAATCCGCCGGTTAGGTATACTGCCGAAACAGAGAACGTCGTAGTTTAACGTTTCGAGCGAAGGCCCTTGTTGTTTCAACACTGCCTACGCAACACGCTACTTTGATTTTCTATAGCTGAGATACACCTGGCCATTTTTTAGCCCTAACTATTCATGAAAAACACACCAAACAAATAATAAAACAAGCTTACATACTATTATTACATTCTATTTATTAATGTACATACCGTTCATTTGCCATTTTCCTCTCCACACCGAGCCGAGATTCGTATTAAATGCTTCAACTTTTAATTCGAACTCGTTCAAAACCAGTTCTAGCTTTCAGCGTTGTCCTGGACGAAATATCTAAACATTTCATCGTTTCTTGAACAGTAATGTTCCCGTAGTTGTTGCAGTCCCGAGGAACAGGCAAGGAGAATACAAAATCTCCTTTCCAAGAGCGTAAGTAACGGAACGTTTGGAGCAAAGCCGCCATTCCTCTGCCGCACAGAACAGAACGTGTTGGTCGGAGCTCTGAATCTGCAACTAATTATCACACAGCCATAGCTTTTCCCAAGGGACATATGGACAAAGGCATGATTTAGCAATATTAGGGGAATTGCTAACGCTTAAATTGTTTTTTGTTTGTCCTTTGTTCGACCATTGTTTTTGCTTTATTCTCTAGTTAATATTCAGTTTTGTTCTTGGCGTCCGATATATCGGACACTTAAGACGGTAACGTTTCTGAGCGTTTTCGTATTGTTTCAAGTAATGAGCTGATTGTTCTCGATTCCCTTGAGAACAGTAAACAATACGAAAACGCACAGAAACGTTACCGTGTGCACATAGCCTAAAATAAGACCCCGTTTACACGATGCCGGTACAATTTGAAAACGGAAAAAAATCATGCCGTTTAGGCCTTGCGTTTACACGATACCAGCACAAAAATAACATGAGGTGTTATATGCTGTATTTGCATACCAGCATGATTTTGTTCCGTTTTCAAATTGTACCAGCACCGTGTAAACGGGGTCTGAAAGTTAAAGCGAAAACCGGGTCCCACTGGATATGGCCGCCGCGAGATTTTTAGGCCATTTCCACTCAGGAAAATTTTCCTCGGACAGGACATTTTCTTTTGTCTCAAACTCATTAGTTCTGCCCAAGAGCTCACAAGACAAAGGGAAATTTCCTGTCCGAGGAAAATTCTCCTGAGTGGAAATATGGGCCTTTAGACCCCGTTTACACTAGGGCAAAAGTATCCGGATTCACATTGTTTTTCATCCTCATGGGAATAAACAACAATGTGAACCCAGATACTTTTGCTCTACACCTTTTTCAGGTCAAATTCAGAAACTTCCAAACGAATTTCAGACACTTCCAAATGATATTCAGATTGTCCAAATGAATTTCAGACATTTCCAAATGATATTCAGATTTTCCAAATGATATTCAGACATTTTCAAATGAATTTCAGACATTTCCAAATGATATTCAGACATTTCCAAAATGAAGCGAGAGGCTAAAGTTCGCTTGAACAGTAAATAGTTCGGATCAGCTGAGGGAACACATATACCTTTTTTGCCCTGCATTACTCAATAAAAAACATTCAATTGCACTCGTTGAAATAACATCACTTTATTATTAGCGCGAAACGACATTCAATACCGCTTCTGTAACATATCAATAGCATTGATTACATAAAGTGCTATTTTTATTTCAATAAGTGCAATTGAATGTTTTTTATTGAGTAATGCAGGGCAAAAAAGGTATATGTGTTCCCTCAGCTGATCCGAACTATTTACTGTGCAAGCCTCTCGCTTCATTTTGGAAATGTCTGAATATCATTTGGAAATGTCTGAATATCATTTGGAAAATCTGAATATCATTTGGAAATTTCTGAAATTCACTTGAATTATCTGAAATTCACTTGGAAAGTTCTGAAATTGATCTGAATTATCTGAAGTTCGTTTGGACGTTTCCGAATTTGACCTGAAAAAGGTGTAGTGTAAACGGGGTCTTACTTCCGTGAATTTTTGCCACGCGCGAAACAATAGATGTTCTCTCCAGTATAATGAGTACATTATTTGAGATCAGTGCTTCCAAACGGCGCTCAGTATTGCTAAAATACCGATAGTGCCTGTATTGCAGTCAATCTTAAGCAACAGTTCTCTTTTTTTTGGCGAGTTCACGTCGCCCTGAAGAAGCAAAAATGCTCCCTGTGGTGTTGTATTCTTGGTTTGCATTTAACGTCATGGCGGTCATGTTATAATGATGAGATTCTTTTGTTAAAGTTCCTCCATCAGTTATTGTATTTGGAGTATGTTTCCCTCCAACATGGCCACCGTTTCTTTGTCTTCTAAATCTCAAAGAATTGATTGCAAACATCAATAAAGAACAAGGACGGTGTTGAGATTACTTTAGAGATTGCAAAAGGAATAAAGGGTCCCAATTATTCTGTAAAGGTGCTGTTACACGATGCGATTTTTTTTTCAACTTACAACATTCAGTGATTTGTTGCAAGCTACAAGAAAAATCGCATCGTGCAACAGCACCTTAAGGTTCTATCCAACTAGGGCTCCCAAATTAACAGGATCAGGGGATTTGTTGGGGTTATTAATCCATGTCCTAAAGCCCCGGTCAAACGAGGATGAGAGTTGATGAGTTGACCATGAGAGTTGACGAGAGTTGTAGGATTTACCGCGCGTAGCAGGGAGACTAGGAACGAATTTCGAGGTAAACAAAGTACTAAACTCTCATCAACTCTCATATCAGTCATATGCCAACTCTCATGACCGGTCAAACGAGCAAAAACTCTCATCAACTCTCATTAAAATTTGAACCAGCTCAAAGTTGATGAGAGTTGATAAGAGTGCATGAGAGTCGATGAGAGTTGGTGGTCAAACGCGACCGAGAGTTGCAACTCTCATCGACTCTCATCCTCGTTTGACCGGGGCTTAAGTCCTAACCCCAACCATATTAATTAGCGAGACCAAGGTGTTAGCTGCAGCCCAAAATTCTGCACAAAACGCAGTTTTGAGAATGCACGTTTCCAATTCAGGGCTGCCAAAAACAATTATATTATAAAATATCTTATAACAGATATAATATAACGGCGTTTCTCATTGGCTATCGCCCAATTTCAAACGTAATGAGAAACTCGTTTTAATCAGCGAAATAAATATTGTTTTCCGTTGTTTTGTGTCTGATTCTCTAGCTGTTATAAAAGAAAGGTCTCCTTTGAGTTATGGATGCACTTGGGAAGCTGAGAGTAAAATTCTCGGCTATCACCTTTGAGTCATCCCTTCGAACTTGTCAAAGTGTCTAGAATTCAGGATAATCCCGAATTATAGACAGTTTGGCAATTCAGGAGAATCCTTATTTCTAGACAGTTTGGCAATTCAGGATAATCCTGAATTCTAGACAGTTTGGCA
>OZ036008.1:6747503-6982503 GCA_964035015.1 Corallium rubrum
CGGTTTCGTAAGTTTCCTATCCAGTCATTCATTATCTATGGTGAAACAATACGAAATGTTTGAATAAGAATAGAGCTAAATTCCCATAGGATAAATATGGTACACCAATATGGCCGCCATTTCATTGTTTCGGTACACCAATATGGCCGCCGTGACGTCAGATAACAGTTTAAAAACGATCTATATCTATACATCTATATCTATGTCTATATCTACGTCCACGTCCACGTCCACGTCCACATCTACATGTACATCTACATCTATATCTACATCTACATCTACATATATATCTACATATATATCTAGATCTATATCTATTCTATATCTAGATCTATATCTACATCTGCATCTGCATCTGCATCTGTATCTGTATCTATATATCTACATCTACATCTACATCTACATCTGCATCTGCATCTGCATCTGCATCTGCATCTGCATCTGCATCTGCATCTGCATCTGCATCTGCATCTGCATCTGCATCTACATCTACATCTATATCTATATCTATGCTGGCTCCGTCCAAAAAGTGACCGAACACAGATGGCGGAAATACGAGTGTTTTCTTTCATGGTAGCAACCACTGGCAGCTTGTGTCACTCATACGTGCTGGGATAAAGCTAGTAATACGGAATCAAGCAGTAGGATGTAATCAGTAGGATCAAGATAACTATACCTCTTCCTCGTGGGCCATTCCTGGAGTAAATACCACTGGGAGGATAAGGTGAAGGGGAGAAATGGGGTTGAGGCTGGAATGGAGATGGAGCACCACTACTCGAAGGAGTACTGTTGGATCTCTGAAAAGAAGTTGAAATAATCATTCAAAATCGTCATGTGCGAAGACTGTTGTCTAGATATTGAAGAAACTAGTCTGTTTCGAAATATCAAATAGCCTAAGTACTATCATTCGACCTTCAGCTCCCAACTTGACCTGTAGCTCAGTTGGTAGCGCATTGGACTAGTAAACTGAAGGTCGTGGGTTCGAATCCCAGCCGGGCCAAGTAGAGTTTTCTCTACTTGTCCGGCATGATTCGTCACTTGGAGTAACACCTTAATATTACTCTCCACCCGAGTTCATTGTTCCACAATAATCATTCCAACAAAGGACTTACAACACGTGACGATGAAGGATTACCCTAATTAAACCCGAACGTTGCTACTGGATGACTGCTTCATTATACAGAAAATACAATACGTTCAGTGACCGTGAAATTAGACAAAATGAACAAAAACATGGAACAATGCTAAGTATGAGAAGAAGAAGAATTCGAAATGAAGTCGAATCACTGCTGTAGAGAAACGTTTTCTGACTGCCCCAACAAATAGCTCAGTGGTAGAGCACTGGTACGTGAAACCAGAGACCTCGAATCTCGGGAATCGAACCCAAGGTCTCTGGTTTCACGTACCAGTGCTCTACCACTGAGCTATTGGTTGGGGCAGTCAGAAAACTTTTCTCTACAGCAGTGATTCGACTTCATTTGGAATTCGTCTTCTTCACATATACACGCTGCTGAAGGACAACTGAATATTTGTAATGCTAACTATGCGTGGTTTTAGAATATAGCTGGCTCGGAGTAGGACCATCACTTACCGGACTCGGGCTATTTCGCTTTATAGGTCCCGGACGAAATTCTTGAGCATAAGGATTCAGACTTGACTTCTCGACGCTTTACAAAAGAAAAAAAAGTTTCATTATTTTCACAATAATAACTGGGTGCCTTCTATTTCTATTTTCGAGACCTCATAAATTTGAAGACATTTTGTCGTTTCGAAATAGATAATAGGCGAGTTTCAGGGTGTTGCGCGCGCATCATTTTTCAAGAAAACTGGCAAGCTCCCTTCAAAGTAAACGTACTATTTAAAATCAACAAAGTATAGATACAGTTTCTGGATATTTAACACTGTTATTCTGCTGTTGTTGGCTCGCTAGCAAGTCTGTTTGCCATTGCTTTACTTTGTAGAGAGCCCGCCAAGAGCCCGCCAATTCCTTTCCAAAACAATGCGCGCGTAACACCCTGAAACTCGCCTATTTACGTATAACTATAGGTATTATGTAATGTTTAAAACATGAGCAGCAGTGCTTTATCAGACATTACACGAGGCGTTAGCCGAGTATTTTAGATTGAATAACTTGAAAAACGACCCATTTGGTAAGTTCATTGGTGTAGTAATTTTGAAAAATAACGTTGTCTAAGTCGAGAAAATCAAAGCTAAAGTTTATGTAAATCAAGAGGATTTTTTATTTCAGATATAAAACCACGGACATGGTACTGATTTCCTTTTTGTTTCCTCATGAATTATTAATGATTTTTGAAACATAAATAAACCTTCAGGCTAATATTTGTAGCTTATTTAGGAGTTTCTTATTTCTAGGACAAAAAGGTTTATTTTTTAGATAATTTAATCTCGGCGGTATAATTGATTGTTTACCGTATTCCTACACATTTAAATACAATTTGACATCACGTGTTCGCGACAAAAAAGGGAGCTTAAAGGTGGATTTCCATTCAGTGCATTTTATCGCGCGATCGACTTTTTGCGATCGCTTTCTTTTGAATTGTGGGTTGTCAAGTGGAACGCATTTCATTAGCTTTGGTTGAATACACACATTTCAAAAGAAAGCGATCGAGAAAAGTCGATCGCGCGACAAAATGCACTGAATGGAAATCCAGCTTTAGCAAGCTAGGACGACAACGGCAATCGAAAGTTCAGTATCTAACAGAAACCACGAATCATTTACGTAGTATTGAGTACTTAAAGTATGTATTTCGACATCCAAATGCTTTAGAGTTCTAAAAAGATTTTGTCGCATAGTTTGAAGTCAAACTCAACTAACAGGTTTCGCCGTTTCACGAGTTAACGTCGTCCTGAAGACGTGAAAATTATCTGAATAACGTGTGTAGAACGGGGACGGCGTTATTTAGGACTATAAATTATTCATTTTCTTTGTTGTGTGAGAAAAATTATATTCTATTAAGGACGTTGTTCTTGACCTCCAGCGTTGTACTGTATTTGCTTAAGCTCTCTTTCTCTCTCTATTTAAGTTCCGAAAGGTTAATTTGTCTTACACATACCTGGGCGACTCAACTTCAGTTTTTTTTTCTTGAGGAGGAGCTTGTGATTCTAAATAAGAAACCATTGATTGAGAAAACGAAACGATAAAACTCTACAGTTCTACTACATTTTATGTTATATATCATACACGAGGAGGAGTGTTTCATCAGGATTTCCAAACACTGAGACTTTTGCTGAAAACCGAGGTGAAGCCGAGGTTTCTGAACAAATTTCGAGGTGTTTGGAATCCTGATGAAACACTCTTCCGAGTGTATGATATAGCTTCTCAAACAAATCAGTATTTTAAGAGAAAATAGAGGCGAAAGTTGGCTTAATTTATGTAATTTCTTCCTCCGATATCAAAACCTCCGTCTCGGTACTGATTTCCTTTGTTTTCGGTTCATGAATTATTAATGAATTTGAGAAAAACATATCAATCACGAGACTAACATTTGCCATTATATAATAACTTCTTATTAACCGAACGCGAGGTCTTTAAAGAAGAAATATCGGACCGAGTCTTTTTGGTACAGACCGAGCCCGTAGGGCGAGGTTTGTACACAAAGACCGAGGTCTGATATTTCTCTGTAAAGACCGAGCAAGCGAGGTTAATAAAATGTTTATTATATGGCATTTTGAAACAACAAACCTTACATTTATACCTTGTCATGATACGTACTTTAGTCAGTTTAGTGTGACCTCGAGCGTGTGACATAAACTCATCGTTTTCAATGTTGTTGCTTTTGTTGTCATCGCTTTCGGACTCCTAAACTCGCTTCCAGATTGCTCTCGTCCCAATCATACATAATTTAGTCCTCTGGTTGTTGAATTCACAAAATTCTTGCGGTTTTCTTTCGTTGTTTAGTTGCAAACATGGCTGACAATATCCGTTTAAATCGACCGGTCGATTACGGAAAATAATCGACCGGCACGTGACACGTCTCGGCCAATGAGAACACACGATTTCAACGGAAGTAACTTGTGCCATATAATAAAGTATCAATAATGAACCTGAAGGTCTATTAATCAGGGGCACTATAGCTATAAAGCCCCGTTTACACGCGTAAAAATCTTGCAAGCTGTTACAGCATTGTTGCCTGAACAATGTTGTAACAACTTGTTGACATATGTGAACAACAATGATAAATGAACAACATTGTTCATCATTGTTTCAACAAGTTGTTACAGCTTGATGAAACAACAACCGTTGTTCACGCATGTTGTTCACAACAACCGAAGAACGTGTTGATACATCAACCATGTTCATCATTGTTGTAACATTGTTGTTCATCGTTGTTATTTCACCATGCTGTTACAACATGTTGTACTGTATCATGTGCGAACAACGTTGTTGGCTATAAAAATGTGCTGTTGGAACAACTTGTTCATGACTGTTAATTTATCCGTGAACAAGTTGTTCGAACCATAAGTGAACAACTTGTTGACAACTTGTTCACGGCGAGCAGCACAACATTTTTCACGGCAAGCAGCACAACATTGTTCACGCCTGTTGACAACCGTGAACAAGTTGTGCGCTTTTACGCGTGTACACGGCATGGGACGAATTCGGGACCGCACTCGAATTTGTACGATTTTGCTTTCCGTTTACACGGGAGACGAAACTGGATGGCGTCCACGAAACTGGACGAATAATTCGAGTACGGTTAACTGGACGAATTCGAGACGTGAAAAATTCAGGGAAACTGAGGAAAACTGTCATCTTTTCCCTGTATCTCACAAACCTTTCTCCTTTTCTTCTTTTTTCTTTTCACTTGATACTTTTTCTTCCTCATCTCCACTTTTTTTCACTTTAGGTCCACTTTCCTTGGACTTTTTCTCGGGACTTAACTAGAGCAAAAACAAAATTAAAAAACACCCAAAAACAGAATGTTTGTTATGCTTTATGTCATTCTCCTTCCTTACTCTCTCTATCGCCAGACGATTTTACTCGTCAAGGAGAGAAGTCCAGGAAAGCCATGCGTGAAAGGTTTAAAGCTCTCGGCCTCCATATAGCTCAACGGTCAGATCACTGTACTAGGGCCAGAGTACTAGGACCAAGCAAAATGTTTTTCTCATATTTTTCCAGATTTACATTTCAAAGACTTATTTTGAGCTTAATAATATACATGAAAAGATTTCTCAATTCTAATTGGCTGAGAGGAGTGCAATTTTAGTGTAATTCAGTGCAGAAAAATGAAATACAGTGCAAATTTTGTAATTTTTTAAATTTGTACAAAAATAATTTTTACTAGAAAAAAAGCTCTTCCTGTTAATTTTTTTTTCATGTATATTATTTGAACAAAGCATTTGATTAGAAAGATTCTCTTTGTGATAAATTTTTTCATGTATATTATTAATAAGTAATGGGCATGATTTCTCCTGCAATTTGAAAAAAAAAACACTCGTGAGTTTTTCAAAGACCTCAAAAATAGCACTCGTTCTTCGGACTCGTGCAATTTTGATATAGTCTTTGAATAACTCACTCATGCATGTTTTTTCCAAATTGCACTTGAAACCATGCTATTACCTATACAAATACTACTCAAATCAGTAGTTTTGAACTATTAGTTCAATAGTTTGGGATTTTTTCATGGTTCTGTAGATCCAATAACAACCTCGTCCCCAGGGTATTTTGCCTCCACGTTGAGAGGTCGGCGAAAATGGCCCTGGCATCGGCTGGTCGACTCTATAATCGGATTGGCCGGTTTAAAAACTTGATTAATTCAGATACAGTGTAATTTATTCATCAAAATATAAATTGCAATAAATCCACTCTGTGAAGTTCATCCAAAGAATTGTAACGATAGCTTTGGTTAAAGTCAAGAACAACATTAGATATATGTTTCTTCCCGACATTTAAATGTATCCTGGATAATCGTGGTGAGTATCATGATGAATAATGCTAGCCAGTTGCATTTATGATAAAGGTTCACATGAGTGATTCGGCAGAGCGTTAAATATTTCTTATTTATTATTCATGTATACGTATTATACAAAAACGAAACACAAAGATCGCATAAATTTTCTTGACAAAACACCCCAAAATTCTGGGTGTCACGTGACCAGCCGATGCCAGGGCCATTTTCGTGACTCCCAACGTGGAGGCAAAATGCCCTGGGGACGAGGTTGGATCCAATAAAACACAACTTTGCACAAGCCCCCAAAACCGGTATAATTTTACCGGTATACCGATACCGGAAATTTCTCATACTGAACATCCCTAATCTAACCTGTATGTAATCTAAATCATACCTGAAAATTTGTACTAAATGATTTAAATTCTGCAACTTCCTTTGTCCTTGATATAATAGGGGGATCTTTAGGATCTTTAGGAGCTTCAGGGAACACTTTAGGAGAGGTCTGGTTCACTGGGGGTTTGATTGTGCTGACTTGAGGTTTAGCTGGGCTGACAGCTTGAGGAGGTTTAGGGTCTTTGACTACATCACTACATGCTAATGAGAAAATAATTGGAATGATAAATTATCCTTATTTAATTGATAATGGTAAAATATTTAATAAGTCCTTATTTTTTAAATTATCATTAGTAAGTAAATAAATAAATAAATAAATGGGTGGATGGATGGATGAATGGGTAAATGAATGGATGAATGGATTGGTGGATGAAAGGATAGATGGATAAAGGGGTGGATGAACAAGTGGATGAATAAATGAATGGATGAATAAATGAATGAATGGATGAATAAATGAATGGATGAATAAATGAATGGGTGGATGAATGGATAGATAGATGAGTGGATGAATAAATGAATGGATGAATAAATGAATGAATGGATAAATGAATGGATGGATGAATAAATGAATGGATGGATGAATAAATGAATGAATGAATGAATGAATGAATGGATGAATAAATGAATGGATGGATGAATAAATGAATGGATGGATGAATAAATGAATGGATGGATAAATGAATGGGTGGATGGATGAATAAATGAATGAATGGATGAATAAATGAATGGATGAATAAATGAATGGATGGATGAATAAATGAATGGATGGATGAATAAATGAATGGATGGATGAATAAATGAATGAATGGATGAATAAATGAATGGATGGATAAATGAATGGGTGGATGAATGGGTGAATAAATGAATGGGTGGATAAATGAATGGGTGGATAAATGGATGATAAATGAATGGGGGGGATGAATGGATGTATGAATGATGAATAAATGAATGGGGGGATGAATGGATGTATGAATGGATGAATGGATGTAAGAATGGATGAATGAATAGATGAATGGAAGGATGGATGAATGGATAGATGTATGGATAGATGGAGGAATGGATGTATAAATGGATGGATGGATAAATGGATAGATAGATAGACAGATGAGTGAATGAGTGCATGGGTGGGTAAATACATAAATGCATGGGTGAGTGGATGGATGAATAAATAAATGGATTGATGAATAGAAGAAAAGATGGATAGAAAGATGGATCATTGTTGAAACATTTGCAATTAAGGAATTGTAAGCAAAAAACTGAGTTTTCATGACAGAAACAATGGGCTATTAACATAACACCACTGAATTAGTGACTTTACATCAGTAGTCTAATGCATTTGATAACAATTTGGGCATTACATGTACCTTCAACTTTAATCTCTGTTTTACATTCCACAGCTGCTTCTGTCACTGGTTTGATAACTTTTTCTTTAACCTAAACGGAATGTACAGGAGTTTAAAAATATAAACCTTTTAAGACCAAACCAGAATGTGGTCTGTCACAACTACAATGCTGGTCTTTTCTTAAAATGTACATACTGGTGCTTCAACACTTAGAATTCTCTTTCACAAAAAATGCCTCAAAGAATCCTACAGTAGTTGAACCATTTCTTTAATTATATGCATAATTTGAGATTGTGAGCTATTCAAGTTTATTATAAGTAATACCATGACATGAGGGAGATTAGTGATCAAATATCCCAAAAGCCGAGAGGTTTGTTGAAGTCCTGAGGGCAAGCCCAAGGGACTTTCACAAACTCCCTGAGGTTGAGGGAATGACCATGAGGGAAATTAGTGATAAAATAATGTCCCAGAAAGGCGAGGAAGGGATTCACAAATCCTTCCAAGGCTTGACGGGACATTTAATCACTAATTTCCTGACATGTCATGGTATTAGTTTGTAATACCATGATTATCTTATAATAATGCATTTCTTTGTTGTAAAAGAGTACTGTTTGGATGTTTGGTCATGCATGCTAATGAGGGGAAATAGAGATTTCCCCTGTTTGGGGGGAAATAGAGATTAAATTACCCAGTGAGAACACAAGAAACCGAGTCGATCATGGTGGTATTATAAGTACATGTAATAACATTAGAGATTAAATTTCCTGCAGCCGAGGGAAGGTTTGTGAAAGTCTGAGAGCTGCAGGCCCGAGAACTTTTACAAATCTTCCTAAGGCAAAGGGGAAATTTAATCACTAATTTCCCAGAAAGTCATGGTATTAGTTTGTAATATTATGATCGCCGAGGAAAACTTTGAGAATCTTTACACGGTTGATCAGAGAAGTTGCATCTAATTTTCCTGTGCATGCATGTTGATGAGGGAAAATATATGCAAGCAGGAAATTTAGAAGAAGACAAAGGATTTCTTTGTCTTCTAATTTTCCCTCCTCAACATGCATGGGAAAATTAGAAGACAAAGGAAAATTTTCCCTCTTACATGAGCAATGAGGGAAGTACGAGGCTTACATTCCCTCGGAGAACAACTGAGAATCTGAGGTGATCATGGTATTACTGTGTTGAGTGGCTAGCACTCGTTGAGGTTCAGTTATGATTGTTATGATATTTAAACTATTGTATATGGCGTATAATGACGCAAACTGTCGTAGGCACGGTCTTTCAACCGTTTTGTGGTTTTGAGTTGTTGCACCTCTGTGTTGAGAGGCTTAATTTATCTTTCTGTAATCTATTGCTAAGATACCTTAATAAATATATAACATTTGGTGGCAGCGGTGGGATGGCTGAGAAAGAAAGAAACCTCGAAATAGAAGTAGAGGAACTTACCCAACGTCTTAAAGAAATGGAGGAAGAAATGCGAGGTCGGACGCCGTCCGTTGAGTCAGTGGCAAAGCAAGTGGTAAACTCCAGGGCGAAACCAGATGTCTACAAAGACGGGCCTTGGGAGGAATGGCTGAACCACTTCCAGTTGTGCGCAGAGATAAACCAGTGGAATGAAGACCAACGCTGTCAGCAACTAGCAGTTTCCTTGAGAGGTCGAGCCCAAACGGTTTACATCACGTTAAGCACCGAGGAAAAGTCGAGCTACAAAGAATTACTGGCAGCCCTGAACAAAAAGATGACACCGCCGCAAGAAAGAGTCGTTCACAAATTAGCATTTCGTCAGAGGAAACGGGAAAAAGGAGAAAAACTCGTGGATTTGGCGACTAACTTGCGGAGATTGGCAGCAAGAGCGTATCCGGAAAAAGATTCGTCGTTTATCGAGGACGAGATCGTTGACCAGTTTATCAGTGCGCTCGACTCGAGGGAATTACGCATCGGAGTAAGTCAAACAAGTCCCACAAGTTTGGACGAAGCACTTTCTACGGGCCTGAGACTGGAGAGCTTTCACGCCATAGAAAACAAACACCGAGATGCAAGAATCAATATGGCCGACATTGTTGATGTGACGTCAACCGCTGGCGTAAATACGGCGGGCGCAAGAAACGACGATATTCCAGCATGGGCGAAGAATTATTTCGACCAGCAGACGAAGTTGATGGAAAGATTACTAGAAGCTACGACGGCTCCGAAAACACCAGGGAAGCGTTCAGTTATTTGCTACAAGTGTGGGAAACAAGGTCATTACCAACGAGAATGCCGATCCAGAGTTGATGACAGAAACACCAACCAATCCGGAAGTGATCAGGGAAACGCCAACAGGGCGGGGTCTTACCGATGGTGACTCCGCCCGCGCCAGTCAACCCGGAGATTATGAATCCACCAAAATGCGTATCGAGTGCGGCGATGGGGAATGCGATATTTATCAAGTGTGAAATAAACCAACACCACGTCAACGCCTTGGTGGACTCCGGTGCAGCGGTCACGCTAATACATTCGGACGTCTTCTATAGAACAAAGAGCAAAGCTACCAGCATGTGGTCATCGCATCAACCAATACTAGGAGCAAACAACAATCCCTTAGCTATTTGTGGAATCGCAGAAATCGATATAAAGATTGAAGATACCGTTATTCACCATCGAGTTTACGTGTGCAAAGACCTGGCCCAAGAGTTGCTGCTAGGAGCTGACTTCCTCAAGAAGAATAATTGTGTTATTGACTTTGAAAGGGAAACCATTAAGATTGGAGCCCTAGAATGCAAGATGGATTCGACGAGTGCTAGAAAGATTTGCCATGTCGCGGTAGCATCCTCAGTTACCATACCACCCAGATGTATGGTAAACGTTTGTTGTAACGTGGAAGAGGCCAGTGTGGTTGGTAAAACAACTGGAGTACTTGAACCTGAACCGAGATTTGAGAACCGATACTCGGTAGGTATCATCAAGGTCGTGGCAACAGTGAACAAGGGTGGAATCCCTGTCCGAGTATTCAACCCCCTATCCAAGCCGGTGAGGATCTTCAGAGGTAGCACAGTTGGGAAGCTATTTCCACTAGTAGAAACCGAACAAGAAGAAACGACAGAGGATCAACAATCATGTTATCACGTTTGCCAAGGTATCAGCAATTCGGAGGTAAAGGAGACATATGCATCCGTGACAAGTCGTCGGGAACGCAACAAAGAGACGATGGAAGAAATGGCTAACTTATTTAAGATAGAGAACCCAGCGTTGTCAAAAGATCAGAGGGAGACGGTATACAACATACTAAGTCAGCACAGTGGCGCAGTTTCTAGAGGAAAGACTGACCTAGGAGAATTGAAAACGAGCCAACATTTCATCGAGACAGGCGAAGCTAGGCCTATCAGAGCGACAGTGCGTAGACTACCGTATCACCAGAGGGAAGAAGCACGCAGAGAAATTGAGACAATGCTCGAAAGCGACGTAATTGAAGTGTCCGAATCACCTTGGTCAGCACCAGTGGTAATGGTAAGAAAGAAAGACGGCACTCCAAGATTTTGTGTGGACTATCGAAAGCTGAACCAAGTAACAAAGAAGGATGTATATCCCTTGCCCAGATGTGACGACGTATTGGAAGCTCTTTCTGGTGCTGTTTTCTTCACCCATCTAGACCTCGTCCGTGGCTACTGGCAATTGGGAGTGAGGGAAGAAGACCGAGAAAAGACAGCATTCTCGACCCCAGAAGGACATTTCCAATTCAAACGAATGCCGTTTGGATTAACCAATGCTCCAGCGACATTCCAACGCGCTATGAACACCATTTTAAATGGCCTTACCTGGACAGATTGCCTAGTTTACCTTGACGACATTGTCATCTTTGCAAAGGATTTCCAGGAACACAACCGCAGATTAGAAGCTGTACTGGAACGACTCGAAGCCGCGGGAATGAAGCTGAATGCAAAGAAATGTCAATTGTTGAAGACGGAGACACTGATTTTGGGACATGTGGTTAGTCAGAAGGGTATCGCGACCGATCCAGAGAAGGTGAAAGCTATCAAGGAGTTCCCTCAGCCGCATGATGTATCCAGTCTACGTTCCTTCTTAGGGTGTGCTGGATACTACAGACAGTTCGTACCCAACTTCGCCGACATCGCATCTCCACTTTATGGTCTTGAAAGGAAGGGAGCGAACTTCAAGTGGACGTCAGAATGCCAATCAGCTTTCGATATCCTAAAAGATCGACTAACAAGTTCACCAATCTTAGCCTACCCCAACTTCGACCGTCCTTTTATCCTGGATTCAGACGCCAGCGACACTGGTCTAGGAGCTGTGCTGTCGCAAGTCGAAGACGGGAAGGAGCGAGTAATAGCCTACGCCGCCAAGGCACTATCCAAACCACAGCGCAATTATAGCACCACAAGGAAGGAACTGCTCGCGTTAGTCTGGGGCATGGAACATTTCGAGCCATATCTTCTTGGGAGGGAATTTACGGTGCGAACAGACCATAGTGCGCTAACATGGTTGAGAAGTTTCAAGCAACCCAAAGGACAGGTCGCCCGCTGGTTAGAAAGATTAGCAGAGTTTCACTTCTCAATCGAACACCGTCCAGGACGACTACACGGGAATGCAGACGGATTGTCACGGATACCGACTAAGGAAGATGCCGAGCCAGACGAGATGGTAGAGGATCACAGTCAGAGTTCGAGTCAATTGTCTACTTGTGCCGTCACTGAAGGCGATGGATGGGCCTGCCGCTGGGATAATGATGAGTTGGTTCTCCTGCAGCGTGATGACCCCATACTCAAGGAAGTGGTAAGATGGGTAGAATCCGGAGCCAGACCCAGCAGAAACGAGATTTCTGGTGCTAGCCCAGAGACGGGGAGCTTTTGGAGTCAATTTACACGATTGAAGCTGGTAAACGGAGTATTGTGTCGAGAGTACGAGTTGGAAAATGAAACCACAAAAGTTCTCCAAGTATGCCTGCCCCAAAAGATGGTCCAGGAGATACTTGAACTGAGTCACGCCCTACCTACCTCCGGTCACTTAGGGACTACCAAGACGTGTGAACGGATCAAGTCACGTTTCTATTGGAAAGGGTGGCGCGACGACGTCGAGAACTACTGTCGAAGGTGCCAGAAATGCGCACAAAGAAACCCCCCCAGGAAGAAACCACGAGCGCCATTGGTGACCAGTCGCTGCGGTTACCCTATGGAGAGGGTAGCAATGGACATCGTAGGTCCACTCCCAACAACCGAACGAGGCAACCGATTCATCCTTGTAGTGAATGACTACTTCACTAAGTGGCCGGAAGCGTTCGCCATAAGCGACCACGAAGCTGAAACGGTAGCGAAGAAACTGATGGAAGAATGGGTTTCGAGATTTGGAGTAATGCAGTATTTACACACCGATCAAGGAAGGGAATTCGAAAGTAAAGTCTTCCAGGCATTATGCAAACTTCTCGGGATCAAGAAAACCAGAACGACACCATATCATCCCCAGAGCGACGGCCTGGTGGAGAGAAACAACCGGACTATCAAGGATATGTTGTCGAAAGTGGTTAACGACAATCATGACGACTGGGACGAGTGGATTCCGCATGTGCTCTTGGCTTACCGAACGGCTGTCCAATCTTCAACTGGTTTTACCCCCCATAAGATGTTGTTCGCGAGGGAAGCAAGAATACCGATCGATGTAATGGTGGAGGGACCAACCGACCAGGGCTTACTGATCCAAGATGTACCGACATATGTCCAAAAAATGAAAGAGACGCTACAACGAGTACATGAGTTAGCAAGAACAAGAACCGGTAAATTGTCCAAGCGATACAAGGACTACTACGACAGCATGTCAACAGAGTCTGGTTACAAGGTTGGAGATAAAGTGTGGTTACACCAACCATTTGTAAGGAGAGGCTTGTCAAGAAAACTGGCAAGACCGTGGCATGGCCCTTACACGATTGTGAAGAAACTGTCGGACGTTGTTTTCCGTATCCAGAAAGTCGGTCGGGGGAGAAAGAGGATGGTAGTTCACTTCAATAGGCTTAAACCTTGTCGGCTACCTGGGAAAGAGGATGACAAAACCAGTCAAAAGACAACTCCAGAAACACCCAAGAGGGACGTTAAGAAGACTTATCAGAAAACGAGGGCTAATCGTGCACCGGATTGCAGTGATCAGTCAAGTGATGACGAAGATGTTGTGGAGATACTACCGGCAAGGAACCATTGCATGCGCAAAAAGCCAACCCAAGGGATTACTAACCCAGGGTTAAGCTACTTTCCAGAGTCACCCACAGGAGATACACCGGAAACACCAGAAACAACCCAGGACGAACCAGGAAACTTGGGAATGTCCCAAGGTGATGTTCCATGGTCAAGCTACTTTCCAGAGTCACCCACAGGGGATACACCGGAAACACCAGAAACAATCCACGACGAACCAGGGAACTTGGGAATGTCCCAAGGTGACGTTCCAGAAGAAACAGATGTGGAGGCGGGAGAAGGTCCACTCCCGAGGAGACCACATCGAGAAAGGAGAGCCCCGATGTGGATGCAAGACTATGCACGATCGATAAAACTTCAGACTTAACTGAACGGACATTCACCCTCTATTTATAAGGGGGAATAGTGTTGAGTGGCTAGCACTCGTTGAGGTTCAGTTATGATTGTTATGATATTTAAACTATTGTATATGGCGTATAATGACGCAAACTGTCGTAGGCACGGTCTTTCAACCGTTTTGTGGTTTTGAGTTGTTGCACCTCTGTGTTGAGAGGCTTAATTTATCTTTCTGTAATCTATTGCTAAGATACCTTAATAAATATATAACAACTGTATTAAACGTCAAGTTATCGATGTAAATTACTCTACCTGTATTCTTGGTACTTCATCAACAACAGCCTGAACACTTTTCACTTTAATAAAAAAACACAAACATCAGAACATTTTTTTCTATAAGATACTACCATTTGCGTTCAAGTGTTTAGTGTTTAGCGAATAACTAGTTGTTTTCGAGTTTTGAAACAATGATAACAAAACATTTGACAGATCAAATCAATAACAAATTGGGGGTGTAACTTTTCGTTGTCAAGACTTGTCATCAGACCGCAGCGTTTGCTTGGAATATACTTTTCTTTGGCTTAATTGTGAGAATTGGAATGATCAGCAAACGTAGGTCGCTTGATAAGGAAAGGTAGTTCCACATCAGTGGGTAGTTCACTTCGATATGACAGCTGCCGAACGGATTTATTTTGTATTCTATGTTTGTCGTGGCCCGTGAGAAAATATCAACACACCGTTGAAACTTGAAACGGAAACGATAACAACGGAAAGTTACACCACCTATTCGTTATTGATTTGATCTGTCAAACGTATAGTTATCATTGGACAACGTTTGTTTCAAAACTCAAAAACAACTAGTTATTCACTAAACACTAAACGCTTGAATGCAAATGGTAGTAAGGCAGAGAATTTCTTGCTGTCTAACTTTACAATAGTTTTCACCCACTGCTGCCTAGGATGTCCGAGGGTTCTTCCTTTGACAAGTAAAATCATCTGGGGCCATTTTTCACTCAGTGGCTCAGACAGAAAGCCAGAAATGGGTTAAAATAAGTGAAGATTTTTCACACTATAACAGATCTATTTATTTAACCCATTCCTGCTTGAGCTGGCCAAAAATAGCCCCTTCATTGTTTTAGACTCAGTTTACTCTAGAGCAAAAGTTTTTGGATTCGTGATGAATCCGGAATGTTTTAGTGCCGGATTTGTTTTGCTGTTTACACACAAAAGAATGAATCCGGAATAAAAACTTTCCAGTTTGATCATGTATCCGGAGATTTCAAATCCAGAAAAAAATGTAGAAACTTTGTATCTGAATACTTTTGAATCCAAGACAATACGTCGTGTGAACGGTTAATCCGATGAATTTGGATGCTCTTCCGCTTGTAGTCATGTGAGGTTGCGGTGGAACCAACATGGTCAACATATTAACTGAATTAAAGGAATTCTGAGTTTAGTGTAAAGGGCCAAATCTGCGAATACTGTTGTAGTGTAAACGCCTAACAAATCTGAATACTCGGTACGAAGTGAATCCAGAAACATTATTTTACAAATCTGGAAACTTTTGCTCTCATTTTAGGGTTAGGGTTAGGAGCATAGTCTTACTCTCATGTCTAATGCAAGACAATTTTACTTGTCATAGAGGGAGCCCTCAGACATCCTAGACAGTTATAGAATGTCACTTACAAGGTTCCTGTTTCACTGTGCTAGGAGAACTAGAGCCAAGTGGAGGTACTTTCTGAGAACGCTGCTCTCGCTCTGGTCTGTCTTGATGAGGATTTCTCCAATTCTGTGGAGTTGGTCTTTCATGTTTCCTAACAACAGAGCTGTAGAGTTGCTCCTCTGACCTGCCACTGTCACTCATTCCACGTTCAAATGGACTTTCCTAAAATGTAAAACAGAAACGTCAAGACATTTTAATGAATATAGCACAAACCAAAAAATGTTCTATTTCAAACTTGGTTGGAAAATCACATTAAAAAAATTCACCTTAATAATTTCGTCTGCTTTCTGTGCAGCAATTTTTTCTTTTTCTCGGTATTCAGGTGTGTCCACCTTCTCAAGTTTTGTCCTGTAAAAACATACACAAAAAGCCAAATATTATTTCAATAAATTAGACATTAATTCCTAACTAAAATATACAATATATTTGGAAAATAATATAAATATGCCTATAGCATTTAAGTATTACAATAGTTGTTAACAACCTGACATTCAGATTTTTAAAGTGATTATATCACTTGTGAGGTTTTAACATATTTAAATAGGGCAGAAAAAATCAGTTAATAAGTTATTTTGCCATTTTTGATTTAGTCAAATAGTTCCTGACATATTGGCTTCTGAACATGCCAATTCTCAAAAATTTCCATCGTTCATTTTAATACCTTGGGGGCCTGGGACTCAGGAACCTAAGCAGACTGTTTTCTTAGTTGGAACTCTCGTGTGTACTGGAAAATGAGTATGCACTCGGCATTTTGATTTTTCAGTCAAATATATGTTTTGGTGAATCAATAAGCCAAATGTAGTTGTTTTGGATTCACTTGTTCCTGAGTCCCAGGCTCCCAAGGTGTTAAAATTAATGACGGCAATTTTTGGTGAAAAGCTGAAATTGGCATGTTTAAAGGCTTACAGTATATCTCAGAAACTATTAAAGTAAATAAAAAACGGTAAAATAACTTATTAACTAACTTTTTTGCTCTGTTCAAATACATTAAAACCCACAAGTGATATAAGCACTTTAAGGTTTTTACAATACTTAATTTCCTGACTCTCAGAATGGGAGTATATTTTACTGTATAGATAATTCACTTGTCAAGTGAGAATCTCCATGAAGGGCCAAAGGGTTAAATATCCCTAGCAATGAGTAGCCACAGAGTAGAAAATGTTGAAACCAGTGTATTTGTGAATGTCTGTCTGGCACTTTTTATTTTAGTTCACTGTTCATCAGCTTCCAAGTGTAAATATTTCATTCTTTGAAGTGCTGAATCCAGTATTTTTATACCATATGGGCAATCGTCACTTTCAAAAAAGTGTGTTTAAAAAGTTTGTGTATAAATATATTTTCCTTAATTTGTAACTCTCGCAGATGGAAAAGTTTGTTTTGGATGTAAAACAATAGATTTATCCTCTTGATGAGTAAGACAACCAAAATCAAACTTTATCACTTACGTATACTCTTCCATATCTTCCTTATATGTAGACTTGACCCCATACTAAAAAATTCAATGCAATATATTAATTTAATTACTTTACTCTGTCTAATTCCAGACAAGTTGACTTTAATACTGTACTGCACTAGTGAATTTAAGTAAGCTGGTTGGTTCAGAAATTCTATTTTTTCACATCGTACCTTTTTCTCATTCACATTAAACATTTGCTCAGCACTCCATCCATTGGCCTAAAAAATACAATTTATAAAATATTTACCGCAATTCTTGCCTGATGCAGCCCCAAACTCTGATGAAGGACTCTGCTAAAAACTATTTATCAGGGTTTGAAATTTTAAATTTTCGGCAGTATCCAAGTGGATACCAGGTTTCTGAATTTGGTATCCCTCCTTGAAATCTAGTATCCCACTTTTGAATACTAAACATCTCAACTTGCATTATCTAAAATTAACTATAACAGTTTGTGACAGTACATGCAGTACGCTACATTATAAGACGTTACCTTACAATGCAAGACGTTACGCTACATTATAAGACATTATATTACATTATAAGACATTACGTTACATTATAAGACATTACAGTACATTACATTATAAGACATTACATTACACTGTAAGATGTTACATCAGATTCTGTGGCTGTGCAGTATCGAAATTTTTATTGTATCCCGTTGGATACTGAATATCCCGTTGGATACTGAAGTTAAGACTTCTAGTACCCAAAACGAAAATCTAGTATCTCGTAGATATCGGGATACTGCAAATTTCAAGCCCTGCTTATGGCTGTTTACTAATCTTTTCACTTTGCTAATTGCTCTGAAATAAATCTCTTAATATTTGCATTCGTCCAGCCAAGTATGCTAACTGCAACACCTACCATTGTGGAGTGTAACGGTGGAGTTTCCAGTGTACCATCTGCACCCCCAGAAGGATTCCACTTCTAAAAGAAATCAATTGAACAACAATTTAGCAGTTGATAATACCCCTAATATCTCAAAACACTGTATATTTATTGTATAATTATACTGCAGTTACTTGCACCTAAAAGAGTCAAATTTGAAGCCTAATGTTGTCCGACCTTATGAACATATTTGGTGGAAAACAGTGAATGCATACCTCTAGCTCTCTTTTTGGTAATGGCTGACCATTCACTTTTTTAATAGCATTGTCGGTTTTAAATGCATCTAAAAGTAAAAACAGAGACAAATATATGTATGGATCATAAATAAAGCTCTAAAACATTCTTCTCATTTACTGTCATTTGAAATCCGATACGTATAATAGAAATAAATGTGTTCAGCAGCTAATTAATATACCGAAGATGTGAACTACCATTATCAGATGATCTGCATTTGTTGATCATTCTAACAAGTTATTCCAAGCAAACGCTACCATGTCAAAACAACAATGATAAGTATTGACAATAGAAAGCTACACCCCCTATTTGTTATTGACTTGATCTGTCAAACATATAGTTGTCATTGGAAAATGTGTTTCAAAACTCAGAAACAACTAGTTATTTGCTAAGCATAAATGGTAGTACTGTATTTTCTGGGTGATAACTCATAGGTTATCTCTTAATTTTGCCAAGAAACATAATTAGTGTGGGTAATAGGGTGGTGCGGGTAATCTGCTGAATTCTTAAGATGACACCATCACAAAGACTGGAGACCAAGGATTCTACTTTCATCTTTCAACTACTGGACTGTACTTTTTTAAAATTTTGTGGTCCCAAACCTATTATTAGCAGCTGCGGGTCATCTGATGGTGCGGGTAATACGCTGATTTATGTTTTCAAAAGTAAAATTTTTGTTGTTGTGTGGGATAAGGGCTGGCCAAATGCTTTCAACATTTCATTCAACATTGTTATTCAACCATGATTCAACATGTTGAAAGTGTTTGTCCACCCCTGTCGAATGATGTTGAACGTTGTTGAATGGTGTTGAATGATGTTGAATGAAAATTTGAACATGTTCAAATTTTGTTGAACACATGTTCAACATTGTTGAACGATGTTGAATGAAATGTTGAAAGCATTTGGCCAGGCCTTTATACATGTGCAGGTTATTACCCAGAAAATACAGTAAGTCAAAAGATTAAAAAAACCCAATCTTTTCTCACCTTTGTTCAAGTGGCACTCCTCCAAATCTACATCCTTAAACTCAACCGTGACCCAGTTTTTAGCTAGTATGACAAACTGCACAGTAAGGTCATTTGACTGTAAAGATGATCCCTATGGAAAAAATTGTGAACTGAAATTTCAGCAAAAACAAATAAGACATTCACCTCAAGTATGATTCTCAACAACTATGCTTAGGCCAGTTAAAATAATATTTCTGTTTTTCATATTTACCATTTTAGGAAAAAAATGGGGCATGAGGTGGACTTTTTTGAACACAACTTAAAGCACCCAAATCAGTATACAGGACAGTGTCTCAAACCCCTTGGATAAAGCCCTGATATATTTAATCAAAACATACCACTACTCCATTCTGACGCTGTTCTTCCACCTGGCAGGCCTTTCCAAGAACTATAGCACCCTGTTTATAAACAGACACTTTATTATCACAACCCTTTCACAAACCTTTTTCAATATAAATTGACTTTAAACCACAAATACCACCAAGGCTAGAAATAAATACTTTGTATATTTCATAATTCTTTAATGTGCTACAGAGTTTTTGTCGACTGAGAAATATTATAATTATTTAAGCATTCCTGATTCCTTCCAAAGCCAGCCAAAACCCTTGATAACCAATTGGCCACTACTGGAATGGCAACTTTAAGAATTTTAGTCTGACTAATACCAAGTAATTTTATTCACCTCAGAGAAAGTTTCTTGGCTTATTTATAAAGGGTCAAGTAACTATCTCCATTATCTTGTCTAAAACCATGCAATTTATAGCCCATTGGTGAAGTGAATTTTTATGACAAAAAAATCTTAGGCTATGCATAGTCATTGGTCTGGAAACTCAGCTAAAGTCTTTATTCTATCTTTTTGTTTGTCTTTATAATGCATTTTTGTGCACGGTGCATGGTCACTGAACCTAATATATTTTAGTATAATGAATGAATTATCCAATAGCAATGTTTCAGTTCAATCACATGGTATAAATTAAGGTACAGTTCAACATAAAATCATAAAAACAGCTCATTATAAGCACTTTGAAGTTAACTGAGTTTTCAGACCATATCTATATTGACTATGTGCTGCTACTATATGAAAGGTTGAACACATGTAAAAAATACATGACTTGTTATAAACCTTTTCCCATGGCCCAAACCCTCACAAAAGTGAAAATGTATTTTTATTGTATAGATTCCATTGTTCTGTCTATTCAGCTTTAGATGCACAGAAAATAATACAACATAAAAACATTAGCCATTTTTTTTGTTCTTGTTAAATTGTGACATTATCTGTGCAATTACATGTATAACTAAAAAACTAACAGCAAAATAAAATGTATTTCTGAAATAACATTATTGAGTACCTCTGGAGAAATAGTTTTGAAGACACCTTCAAATTGCTTCCCAGATTTCACAGTTACCACAACGTTGTAACCCTATAAATTTGGTATCATAAGCAAATTAATTATTTTTGAGACAGATATATATATATATATATATATATATATATATATATATATATATATATATATATAATCGAAATATAGTAAGGTTAGATATTATTACTGCCAATATACTGCCAAAACAGAAACATTTCTCTTTGATGAAGGGCCTTCACACAAAACATTAGACTCCTACGTTCCATGTTTCAGCAGTACACCTAACCTTACTATATCTCAATTGTTGTTTCAACACTGCCTACACAGCACGCTACTTTTATTTCACTATTTATTAAAACATTCTCTGACTAATTATTATTATTCATACGAGCTTTTGGTTGCCAGACTGCAATGGTTCCCACCCATTGAAGGTTGCAGTCTGGCAACGGAAAGCTCATATGAATAATAATAATTGGTCAGAGAATGTTTTAAGAAATATATATCAATTATAAAATGCATTGTCAGTTTGTTACACTCCTATATATAACTAGAACTGACTATTTTGCTAACAAAAAATTCTGGGCAAAAACATTCTAGTAAAAGTCGACTTACTGTCAAACAGAAAAACATATTTTTTTGAAAACTGATTAAATTACAAGAGATTAATAATTACTCACTATTGACCAATTAACTGTACCGAAAAAAGATGGTGACTTGTACATTTAAAAACAATCTCTTGCATGCAGTAAGTGTTATTTTCTGCTGGCTGAGGAACAAAAGAAGCAGAAAATATTTTCTCACATGCTGCTGGGGGCCCGATTATTAATTGGGTGGTACGGGTTAAGTAAGCACATTTTGTTGTTGTGTTCGCCATTGCTTGACACAAACACCCACCCTACGCTGTTTAGGCTGAGTGTAACTTAATATTGTAAAAAGTATTGGACTTTAACTTTTTGATAGTTTTTTTTTTGTGGTGTTCTAGTTAGGTTGAATTATGTTCCAGTAACTTAATGTGTAGCTGTAATAGCTAGAAGTGATTAATAAAAAGTCAAGCTTATGGCGAATGGCTGCAGCAGCTCCCAGCTGTGTAAGAAATATTGTTTCTTGCCGAATTATTGGAAGATATGGTTTTAAAACGATCAACTTTCATAGGAAAGAAGTTCTTGCTTACTGAATCCATCTTAGCATGATAAACAATGTTTGGTTGTTATTTGAGCTGATTTGAGGTCACAAAGCATTGTGGTTAAATGTAACCACAGCCATCTTTTTCGGTATCATCAATTAACTTATAACATAAACATTCAATTTCTTCTCATATAGGAAGATTTTCAGGAAGAACTAGCCCAAATCAGTTTTAGTGATTTTTTTAAAAATCAACATGTCAATTCAGGAAGCTATTTAGTTTGTCAGTTTCAAATTTCATAAAACTGGAAAAAAACAAACATGATAGGAATCAAGTTTAAACATTGAACATGTATCATTGACAGATCAGTGAAAAACTGTTTAACAAGATATGAGCAATGAATTTATAAACCCTTTAAGTTGTCAATTTTAGAATGTTTTCTAAATTCCAATAAAAAAAAAACAAACAAAAAAATGGAATGGTTTATAATGTAATCTGATCAATTACTAGTTTGTAAGATGTCATTATAAAGTAATAATATACTACTTGTCGCAGGTTTAAAATCGTTAGATTAGCTTCATTGACTAAACTTTCGGATAAACGTAATTGAAGTATTGAATATAGATTGAAATTTAATATTAGTCGGTAATAATTTTATAAAGCATTAAAGAGACTCACCAACAACGAAGTAACAGTGTTTACTAGTCGTTCATTCTGATACAGTCCCTCAAAAGGCTAAATATAAAGAACGGGTTTGATCAGAATTAAAACACGCTCAAACTCAGACACAACAAAACACAAGAAACGATGGCCGGATATTACGTTTCGAAGCAACAAGTGTCCTTTCGAAGGTTAAGAAACTTAGAGATTTAAACCTTGGTTGAATGAGAAATAGTAGCAGATCTATTCGCACTTACTTGCCCTTGAAGCGGTCCAGAGTTCTGAGCTGGTTTGGTCCTTGGCCTGGCGAAGAAAGAGAAGTAGTTTTGGGAAAAGCTTTGGCCTTCTTTTTGTAGACGACACACGTGGGGCAGTAGCCATTTGAAATACAGTCAGTTTGTCGATGTGAAACTTTAACTCAGTGCCACGTTTAGTGGGTTTAGTTCGTGACCAGTTTAAGAAAGTTGAGGTTGACGTGTTTAAATATCTTATATTAGTCTGACAGGCTTGAAAACGTGATTCACAAAACAAAGACAAGACGATGACAGGTCACACAAATTACAAAACAACAATCATATTTCGCTGACAACATGGAAGTTATAAACGAGCTTAAAACCCAACGAAACAACAAGGACTCGAAGCTTACCTTCCAGAACCACCACGACCAGCCGAAGACCTTTTCATCTTCGGGCTAGAGGAGTTTAAATTCATGGATAGAATTGCTGAGGAAACGTTCTTCGAACGGTGTCCATCAAGCATTCATTAGTTCAAACATCGTTGACCGTCCTTGCTCACGTTAAATACCACTCTCCGATAAATTATAATACGATAAATAGATGTAGTCAAACACTGTGAAGTACCATCGACTTTATTTTTTTTAAAAAAATAAACGCAATCAAGACAAAATAGTGATGTTTTGAACCGACCGATTTCGTTCTCTTGTCGGCAAGTTCTATCATGAAATGCGCGTGTGAAAATACCCTGAGAGAATTTCGTCGACCACAATAGCCCAGTGAACGGAGTAGCGAGGATGGACATAGGAATTCTCATTACCTCACATTGGGTTCCCAGGGTTCTCAGCGTTTCGTGACTCAGAAACACAACGCGTGCGGAATCACGGAAAATATGGCTGAGAATTCACGGAAAAAATGTTGCGATTTTGCTTTATGGCCTTTATGTGGTCAGTTTTTTCACTAAACGTCTTAGATGTTTCATTTTTTGACTCGATGTTACTTGAGGGAGGGGGTTATCGTTGAATAGCAATTACATTGCTGATAATATACATGAAAAAATTTCTCAATTCTGATTGGTTGAGAGGAGTGCAATTTTAGTAATTCAGTGCAGAAAAATGAAATACAGTGCAAATTTTGTAATTTTTTAAATTTGCCCAAAAATCTCTTCCTGTTAATTTTTTTTTCATGTATGCTATTTGAACAAAGCATTTTGATTAGAAAGATTCTCTTTATGATAATTTTTTTCATGTATATTATTAATAAGTAATAGCATGGTTTCGAGGCAATTTGAAAAAACACGCACTCGTGACTGGTTTTTCAAAGACCTCAAATAGCACTCGTCCTTCGGGCTCGTGCAATTTTGATAGTCTTTGAAAAACTCACTCATACATGCTTTTTCCAAATTTCACTCGAAACCATGCTATTACCTATACGGACGAGTGCTATTTGAAGTCTTTGAAAAACTCACGAGTGCGTGTTTTTTCCAAATTGCACTCGAAACCATGCTATTACATATGCAAACTATTTTGTTTTGTCATGGATTTTTTCCATAGGTTTTCTCCTTTATTGCATAATTGGGCTAATTTGCCAAGAACAGTCAAACAACACTGCGACATTGGCACACAAAGATCGCACTTGATTTTTTAATAGTTTGCCGGATAAAGTGTGATACGATTGAATCACGTGATCTTTTTTTGATGAGTCTGATTGGCTAATGCCCAAAGCATGTCCGCAGTTTTGAAAGTCCAAACTTTTGCGAGAGCCAATCAAATCGTGTTATCAACGTTCAACGCGTTATCACGCGCGCGGAAAAGTCTAGGTCTTTGAGGTCATAGTCATTCAAAATATGGTCTGGAAACTCAGCTAAAGTCTTTGGTCTATCTTTTTGTTCGCCTTCATGCATTTTTGTACACGGTGCACGGTCACTGAACCCATTGTATTTTAGTATAGTGAACGAATTATCCAATGGATCGTTTTCATCGGACGTCACGGCGGCCATATTGGTGAAATACCATCTTTATCCTGTGGGAATTTGAATTGACTCTATTCTTATTCAAATATTTTGTACTGTTTTACTACCCCAATGTGGTCACCGATCACTCGTGAGTGAAAACGATCTACAGTATAGCAACGTTTCAGTTCAATCACTTCGAGGACGACGTCCTTCAAACAAAAGCATTCTTCTTGCAAGACAAAGATAATGAATAATTTCTAGTCCCAAGAGTAATCTGAACACCGTCTTCGCTCTCTATACAACGCCACTCAGACCATTTTCACGTCTTCAGGACGACGTTGACTCGTGGGGTGATAGAACTGTTGTCTGAGATTGCCTTAACACAGACACTGCAACCGTTTTAACACTTTGAAAATTATAAAACAAGCTTCAAGTATTGAATACGGTAGTCAGTTCACCGTGACTTCTTTTTAATGCTAAAATTTGAATTGCTTTTTAACCGCCGTCGTCGTCCTAGCATCTTAAAGTCCCTAATATTAATAAACCTAAAATCACAAATCATTATAGGCACTTTGAAGTTTGCCGACCATATCTCTATTAACTAAAGGCCCATTTCCACTCAGGAGAATTTTCCTCGGATAGGACATTTTCTTTTGTCTCAAACTCATTAGTTCTGCCCAAGAGTTCACAAGACAAAGGGAAATTTCCTGTCCAAGGAAAATTCTCCTGAGTGGAAATGGGCATTAAGGCTGGTTTCCACTCAGGAAAATTTTCCGCAGAACTGGAACGGACAGGGAAGTTTTCTTTATTTTGTGGGCTCTCAGGTCGGAACTAATGACTTTAACACAAAGGAAACTTTCCGGTCCGTTCCTATCCTGCGGAAGACTTTCCTCACTTACCTGAGTGGAAACTAGCCCGGCTTTAGATGAGGTATAGCCCGGTAGTACCCTGCGAGTCAGAGCCCCTTTCCGACCTACGCAAGCTTCGGGGAAAGTGGGCTCTGCCAACAAACTCGATCTTCGCCCCAAACTTGGGGCGAGTCAGTCAGGTTTTAAACTGGTCGAACAAGTTCTAGTTTACGAACACGCGTAAGCTGGAAAATAGGAAGTGACGCGTTAGAGCCTTAGAGCCTGGGCCCAAAATAGTATCTTGGCAACCGTTCACGCATGCTCAAAAAGAAATATCGAGTTTGGTGGCAGAGCCCACTTTCCCCCGAAGCTTGCGTAGGTCGGAAAGGGGCTCTGACTCGCTGGGTAGCCCGGTAGCTGAACCTTTGGCAAAACCCTTCGCCCTGTTGCAGACTAAAATAATTGCCAACATAATTAACGCACCCTTATATAGCCGGACAGGGACGGTAAAAAACTTTATATTTATTACAATTTACAGTAAAAAACTAAAAATTTAAAATGTCCACTTTTGACACTGATTGGGATACTCAGCAGCAGAAATTCTTGCGACCCACGCCCCCAACCGAAAGCTTGATGCCCAGAATCGGGAGAAAGTCGCCGGGAACCTGCAGTTAGCGGAGAGAGCTAGGTATTTTTGTTATACATTTCACTCAGTACTATATGTTTTGTTCCACTACATGGCTAAAGTCCAAACCACTTTATATAAGAATGCACCAGTGCACTGACCATGACTAGTACTTAGGACTCTCCTCTTTCTCCAGACAAAATTTTGGTGACGTCACACTGGGAATCGCGACAAGGCCTGGAAACGAGGCTGCCTTAGAATCCATCATTCTCGTTCCCAGATCACCTCACTTTTCTTAGCGCGGCCGCACGAAAAGAATTTTCGTATTTTTGTGACTACCGCTGACCTGTCAGCGGTAGCCATAATGTCGGCGTGTTGCTTGCTTGCGCGAGTGTCTTCAACCGCACTTACGTCATACTCGTGCAGCCATCGCCATATAGTCAAGAAGATCGCCATTGATCGCCAAGTATTCGGGAAGTACTCGTCATATAGTCAAGAAGATCGCCATTGATCGCCAAGTATTCGGGAAGTACTCGAGTTGTTTTCGTGGCCTCGCGGGGAATAAACTAAAGTGAATCAAGTCTTTGCATTTTGGTTGCTCTCTCGATGACAGTTTTGATTTTTGAAAGTGTTAATTATTACTTTGCAAATCTTTTCTTCTTGGAACGGTTTCTGTCCACATTGATCAGTTTATACAAGGTAAGAAATAGTTTCAAAACTGTGACGTTGTTTATCTTATATACTATATACAAAATCTATAAGTACTTGGTCGGAAACAGGGTACTGTACTTATAGCAGTACTAGAAATATTCAGCTTTTGCTAGAAGTTGGGCCTTCAACCTTCTTTTATCGAAGAAACTGCTATATACCTAAATTATTTATAATGATAAAATCGCTTTATAAGTTTAATTTTGGTTGAATTGTGTGTTGTGCTCACTGGTCAGTGACTCATGTTTATACTGCATGTACACATGTATATATCATACACCAGTGCATACACTAAGAGTGAGAAGTGTGTTTTAACCAACTTCGAGCTAGATGTTTTGATATTAGAGCAAACACAACTTTCATTGTTTCGTGATCAAACAAATCAGGAAATTAATTGTTTGATCACATACCAAACCTTTGTCTCGCTTATGATTTTCCTATCTGTTTGGTTTGTGAATTATTAATGAGTTCGAGAAGTATATATCACAGTGCCCTGTATTTACACTATATACATTGTATATAAGAAATTTATGCTAGGTGGTGTTGGTGGCATAGTGGTTAGTGCACGTGCCTTTCACCTCTGCGAGCTGGGTTCAATACCTGCACGGTGCAGTTATCTGATTAAAATAATTCACCTTGGCCACATGTGAGAACAGTGCTTCCAGTTTGACTCTACCAAACACCACAGGTTTCCTCCGGGTACTCAGGTTTCCTCCTGTAATAACACTGGACCAATGAGGGTGGGCCCTTACTGGAGCTCTGAGGATAACTGTTTAGATATAACTGATAGAGTTATCCAGTATAAATAAGGTTAGATTAATTTAGTTTAAGCAAAATATGTTGGCTGTTACATAGACATTACAAAACCTTGACTTGGTGCTTTGTTTACTTGTTTTAGGTGTTGTTCAATATCTTGTATAATGAAATTAAGAAATCAACGTTTGTGGACACCAGAGCTGCTACAGTGATCCGTCCACAGAATAGTAGATACACCAGAAGTCTAACTCTTGTGAAAGCACTGAAACATTCTATAATCTACATGCCACCAATTGTATATTTTGATACTGAAATTGTTGTAAAGCTATTGTGAAGTGCTGGGAAACTTAAAGCCTTGAATATGTTGAAAGCCTTGAAATGAAGAAATATATCTGTTGAAACTACAATACTGAGTATTGTTGTTCTGTGTTATTTAAAATACTAGCAGAATCACAAAATATCAGTGATGTGCATTACACGTGAATGCCACTGACAGCATATTTATGGCAGGTAAAATGTTGTTTTGGAACACAATGTTGATTATCTCGAGTGATTAATTCTTTGAAAGTTTTCAAGGCGATAATGTATATAGATTATTTTTGTGGAAACACCGCAATGAAAATTATTTATTTGCTAACAGTTTCGGCCTGAGTCAACAGGCTGAAAGCTTAGCAAACAAATATTTTACGGTGTTTCCACAAAAATAATCTATATGTATATGATCTGGGGTGAGTTGTACAAAGCCAAGATAGCTTATCTAGTTGATAAGTTCTAGCTAAAGAACAGCACTAATCATGCTTTGAACAACCTAATATAAAATTTTATCCACTGATAAAATTTTATCCACAGTGGATAAAAGTTAAATTGGGTTGTTCAAAGCACCACTAGAGTGGTTCTCTAGCTAGGATTTATCCACCATTTTTTTGTGTGTGTCTGTGCTTTTCACACATTTTCATGCATTTCAAGTCTATATCTCGTTCTGTACTTAACAGCGGTAGTCACATGTACGCATTGCGTACCTATTTTTGCAATTACAAGCATGCGAGCAAAAAGTTAAAATAGGTAATTTGTGCATGGCTTCTTTGTCAATATTGTATTTGTAACATATTCTGAAATGCCCCATTCGTAATTTCCATGCTCCTTTTCGTAAAACACTAATGAATAGTCGAATCTAAGCAGTCTTACTTCGTCTTAGTGATCGAGTCTTACTTAGGTTGGTTGTTGTTGCCACGACTATTTGCCACATATATCTTGCAATGTTTACTCTTGCAAATTCACGCATGCGCAAACGTTTGGCAGCGGTGTTGGTCTGATCTGAAACTAGTAGATTTATAACTTTATTGTCTATTAAAATTGTCATTAAAATAGCAATAAGTTGGAGAGTTGGGGTGTTTGACAGACACTGATACGATTGTTATTATTAATATAATTAAGAATTGCTTTGAACGAACAATACTAATTGTGATTTTATCAAATTTATAGCAGTTCAAAAATTAAGTACATCATATATAGCCGAAACATCAGATGCATATTCTCGACTCGTCTACTTATACTTAATACTTCAAAAGTTAATGCATCGGGCAATATGTATAATAAGGAATATAATATATATATATATATATATATATATATATATATATATATATATATATATATATATACAGTTGTACGTGCTCCATAATAATTTTTCATATATATATATACAGTTGTACGTACGTGCTCCATAATAATTTTCATGTAGAAATAGTTGCACGTGCAACGCTTCTTCTAGTAGAAGAAAAACTGTATTATTATTATCTGTGTTCTTTTCACAGAAAAGCAGTAAGCAATCAGGACAAGAATTCAAAAATATCACAACATGCAAATAAGCAGAAACATAACATGGACTTTGACAATACAACAATCATCGACAGAGTAGCAAATTGTCATAAACGATTATTTTTAGAAGCATGGCACTCCCAAAGGAACTCGAATGCAGGCAATGATCAATATGGACATACCTAACATTTACATGTCACTTTCTTAGCACATTCATTTACATAATTTTTGAACTGGTATATATAAAGCTGTTATTGCTTCTTAACATTTTTAACCAACGAAGGTCTAAGTTTTTTGACCGAAACGTCTTTTTATCTTTTTGATAAACGTTGTTATACGTTTTTTAATAGTCAGTGTAAACACATTAAAAACTTTTATTATGAATCTTCCTTCCTGCCTGATTTTAATATCTTTCATATATATATATATATATATATATATATATATAGCAAAAGATGTGTGTAACAAGAATGTTACAAAGCTGGCGTATGGTTCAAGAGTGCTCAATACCATTACTGGTAGAGCAGCTAGACTAATAAAATATTTGACGTCACTATGTGCGTCATAAGCTACGTATGCGTCATTAAGCTATTATTATCAGTGATTCTTATGCTAATGAAGTGAATACCAGCGGTATGAGTCATCGATGATTTATAACACGTAATCCAGAAAACAATTTTTTAAATATCTATGTGTAGACAAATTTTTTGTTCTGAAATCATTATGAAATACTATTAAATTATGTAGTTCCATAATGATTTTAGAACAAAAACTTTGTTTATACTTGGTTTGCATCTGACATCACGGCGGCCATATTGGTGCACAGAAACAATGAAATGGCGGCCATATTGGTGCACAATCTTTATCCTATGGGAATTTAACTTTATTCTTATTCAAATATTTTGTATTGTTTTACCACCCCAACGAGGCCAGCGATCACGTGAGTGAAAACGACCATATATAGTTATTTAAAAATTGTATATAGGATTATGTTGTAATATAAACAAGACGCCCGCTAGGCGTGAACTCGGGCTACTGTGGGCTGGCACCTTGCAATTGACTGTAGTAGTGGAATATTCATCATAGAGAAAGTCATGGTGGGTATGCTGGTGTACCAAAACATTGATTTGGCAGCCATACTGGTCTGCCAAAACATTGAAATGGTGTCCATTACTGGTGTACCAAAACAATGAAATGGCAGCCATATTGGTGTACCAAAACAATGAAATAGTGGCCATACTGGTGTACCAAAACAATGAAATGGTGGCCAATCAGCCATATTGGTGTACCAAAACAATGAAATAGTGGCAATACAGACTGGTGTACCAAAAGAATGAAATAGTGGCCAATCGGTCATATTGGTGTACCAAAACAATGAAATAGTGGCCATACTGGTGTACCAAAACAATGAAATAGTGGCCATACTGGTGTACCAAAACAATGAAATAGTGGCCAATCAGCCATATTGGTGTACCAAAACAATGAAATAGTGGCAATACAGACTGGTGTACCAAAAGAATGAAATAGTGGCCAATCGGTCATATTGGTGTACCAAAACAATGAAATAGTGGCCATACTGGTGTACCAAAACAATGAAATAGTGGCCATACTGGTGTACCAAAACAATGAAATAGTGGCCAATCAGCCATATTGGTGTACCAAAACAATGAAATAGTGGCAATACAGACTGGTGTACCAAAAGAATGAAATAGTGGCCAATCGGTCATATTGGTGTACCAAAACAATGAAATAGTGGCCATACTGGTGTACCAAAACAATGAAATGGCAGCCATATTGGTGTACCAAAACAATGAAATAGTGGCCATATTGGTGTACAAAACAATGAAATAGTGGCCATATTGGTGTAACTAAACATTGAAATGGTGCCATATTGGTGTATCCAAACAATAATACACACTTGATGAAAGTAATGTATAAACTGTTGAATAGCATCGACTTTTATTTGCAAGACATCAGTACAATAAATCAATAATAAACAATACAAGCAAAACTGAAGCAAACCACAAATATTAATACAGTTTAAACCTCAATACATTTACATACAGCATTCACAGACACAAGTCAGTTCGGTGTATTAAAGACATATGATGTAAAGAAGATGTAAAACACAGCATGTTTACCTTTCACTTGCAAGTTGGCTTTATCAACTTTCTTTGATCTTTGATTTACAGCACTTGAGCAATATTTTTCAGTACAATTTAATTAATAACACATGTATAAAATTGATCGAGAACACATTGATCGAGAGTTGATCGAGTACTACACATTTTCAGCGTACGGTTATCGAGATCGCGGAAGGTCTACTATAGTATAAAAGCATTGCGAGCGTGTTTATCATTAAAACACAAATTCACAAGTTTCGAACAACACAACCAAAGGCGTCAGGAGACTCAGGAGAAGAAAAAACTCGCCATTCCTGCATGAAAATCCGCCATGAAACAGCATTTGAGCTGTGACGTCAGAAGTGTCACATGCCTCAGTTTCGCAAAGCCTGTCGGGGCAATATCGCGACCCCAAAAAACACTAACAAAACCGAAACCTAGACTCGGCTACCACAGGTAGCCCGAGTAATAATCGATGACTCACACCGCTGGTATTCACTCCATTACCATAGTAATATTACATATAAAGACCATATAAGGGTTAGAGAATGGTCACGTGTGCTCTATGGGACATAGAGTCCCAAGAGTTAGATTGGTTACAACCACGAACTTTCAATTTTAACTATAAATGTGTGTTTTTTTGCGTCTAGCACGTTTAAGTGACTCTATTGATTAGTGACTCTATATACAGTGTGTATAAAAAACAACTGAACCCTTGGAAAACAACCTATTGCAGTAGTTTGAAAGCCCTAAAACCGCTGCGTTATAAATTAATCAGCACATAAGTTAAACAGGAAGAGAAAAAGCTTTTAAATACTTTCACCATGCATACACTTCAAGTTATCTTAATTTCCCAGTTGTATAAGACCGCGTGTTTTACGCATCTGTGGGTTCAGCGGAGTGCTTAGGGCTTTCAAACTACTACAATAGGTTGTTTTCTAAGGGTTCAGGTTTTTTTGATACACACTGTAGAGAGTTCACTGTGCTATGACAAATAAAACAAAATATCTTTGCAGTGGACTCCATGCTACACTTATGTATATAATTGAATAAACTGCTTGAATAAACAGCACTGTCTTCGCAGAGGTCCACCTTGAGGATGAACCAATCAGAGAACGCTTAATTTATTCATCAAACTATACTTGATCCGCGGATCATATTCATAATAAAGTTGGTCACGCTGTCGACAACAGAAACTTTTATGTCAATGGAGTACTTCAACAGGAGATTTCCGAACGAAATTCAGCGATTTATTTTTCGAGGTTTCCCCAATATTTAGTGTGGATTTTCCTAAGTGTTGGACGAAATAGCATAGAGGAGTTGCCTTTGGGATTCAACGTTTGACAAAAAAAACATGTAGGACTGAATAACTGTCGAAAAGTTACAGTAGAAATGACCCTATATAAGAGTAATAACGAAAATAAGGGTTGAAATGACTCCTTCAAAAGAGTAGAAATGACGCTGCGAAAGAGTCAAAATAACTACCCTTGAAATGGTCAAAATGACTCCTTAAAAGGAGTGCAAATGATTCTTCGGAAGAGTAGGATTAGGAGTCAAACCGAGTGTAACCGACTCCTTAGAAGGAGCGAAAACGAGCTCGTTTGGAGGTGCCGTTCTTGGCTCACAAAAACGACTCCTTTGAAGGGGTCGAAACGACTCTTTTGAATTTACAGTGTATATAGATTAGTGGTCTTTACAGTCAAAATGGAAATACCTTCCCACTTGTGTATTACTACAATTTCTGTAGCCGCTACTGAAAGCGCGAGGAAAGTCTAGTGATAAAAGTCCCCAGTTCTTGATGTATATTCATCTGTTGGTAACGATTTGAGAAAAAGATCCACTATATTATGATTAAATGCCATTTAAAGCTAAATTATACTATTTATGTACAGTTTTCAACAAAAATATTTCTCAGGCTTCGGGAGTGGCTACGAAAATACAGGAATACACAACGAACTACAGAAGAATTGAAGTGGGAAGGTATTTCCATTTTGACTGTAATAAACCAGTTTCGCGACTACATGTATCGTTTCTTTTGGAAGCGAACGCGTTGCAGCCTTTAGTATTTTATTCTGGTTAATGCCAGACGATTTTACTTGTCATTGGAACAGTGCCCAAGAGCCGACTATTACGCCTACTAATTTTTACACAGAACCGGACACTAACGGCGTACGCAAGGGAAATTTACTCGATTAACCATAATCTCAAGTGGCAATCAAGTCTACCGTTATATCTCTAAGAAATGTTTTGAGTAATTATAAATGATATTTTAATAGGCAAAAGTGAGTGGGAAAAAGGCTAAGGTTTGTCAGGGTCAAAGTAAAACTTTTGGAGTAAAAGTCTAGGATAGAAGCATAGAGCTTCGAATCAGAAAAACGTGATATATTGAATAAACGAAGTGGGATGATTATGATGAATTATATAGTTAGTTGAAAGTGCACGCGTCTGGCTGGAACACGGAAACTGGGGTCAGTGGAGGCAGTACCGCCCACTATAATGGGGCGTCTTGAGCAGGGGCGTATTGAGCAGGGGGGGGGATGTCACATCAAACACACACACACATACTTTTCAATAAACGTATCGATGAACTTGTGGGAAAATTGAGCTGAGCAAGAATTTGTGGGAACATCACGTTTATTCATTACTGCTGAGCTTCCGACCTGTTGGCTCAGGCTTTCATCAGAGTAAATGCCAACATCGTGTTGGCTCACGTCATTTCCACAAAAATAACTACACAACCAGAATCACGTGAGGACACAGTACCGAGAATCTTTCACAAATTCGACGACTGAAGCCGGAGTCAACCAATCAAAAGCTTAAAGCAGTAAATAACAAACATGATGTCACCACAAATTCTCACGCTCAATATTACAATTTGCCATCATACAAACATACAGAGGGATACTATCAGTTGTTGGTAAAATTCAGCTGGTTAGTAATACAAACAGGCTTGCTAAACCCACTCAGAAAGGTCACTGTATGCCAGTTTACTAGAGAACGAACACGTAACAGGTTGTTGACAACTTGTATATAACAAGGTTGTTAACTCCAACTCAGTTGGCCAGTAATACAAACAGGCGCTTGCTAAAGGCTCCCAACCCACTCAGAAAGGTCACCGTATGCCAGTTTACTAGAGAACGAACATGTAACAGGTTGTTGACAACTTGTATATAAGGTTGTTAACTCCAACGGACTTGTGACAAGTTGTTGCAACTTATTACCGCTCTGCAACTTACAGTCAAAACGAAAATACCTTCTCACTTTTGCTTCTGTCGTTAGTTGTGTATTACTGTATTTCTGTATTTCTGTCGCTAATTCTTGATGTATATTCGTCTGTTGGTATCGACTTGGGATAAACAAAAAAATTATTAGGCTTCGGTAGCGGCTACAGAAATACAGTAATACGCAACGAACTACAGAAGAAGAAGGTGGGAAGGTATTTCCATTTTGACCGTAACAAGTTATTACAAGGTTGACGACAACATGCAGGCTAATTGCATTGGCTTGTTAAAGTGGTTCTCTGATGAAACTATTGCCGGTAATATAAAGTGGTTATATAAAGCTGGTAATATAAAGTGGTTATATAAAGCTGGTAATATAAAGTGGTTATATAAAGCTGGTAATATAAAGTGGTTGTATAAAGCTGGTAATATAAAGTGGTTATATAAAGCTGGTAATATAAAGTGGTTATATAAAGCTGGTAATATAAAGTGGTTGTATAAAGCCAGTAATATAAAGTGGTTATATAAAGCCGGTAATATAAAGTGGTTGTATAAAGCCGGTAATATAAAGTGGTTATATAAAGCCGGTAATATAAAGTGGTTATATAAAGTCGGTAATATAAAGTGGTTATATAAAGCCGGTAATATAAAGTGGTTATATAAAGCCGGTAATATAAAGTGGTTATATAAAGCCGGTAATATAAAGTGGTTATATAAAGCCGGTAATATAAAGTGGTTATATAAAGTCGGTAATATAAACCGGTAACTTTAAAGTGGTTCTCTTTTGAAAATATTGCCTAATATTTCTGCATAATCCTACAGTAGTGGCAATAGAAGCCTTTGGAAAAATATTGAGCAGTTCATTTCCTAACTTTTAATACCAATTCATTTGATAAGTTCCTCGAAAAATTGCTAACTTCCGCGAAATGTTGGCAACTTCCTTGGTGTTAGCTTGGGAATTGACCAATCACGTTCTGCTTAGTAATTAAATAACCAATAGGATGAAAGCAGGAAGTGCAAAGAAGTTTGAATTGGCAATTTGTCAACGAACTTCATCACTCATCAAATGAATTGGTAGAATGAATTGTTCAACTTACGAAATGAATAGTTCAACTTTTTTCGGAACGCTTCTATCATTCCTAAATTCGTTGAAGAAAAGGTGGTATTTTACGTGTAAAGTTTGTGTTTTGGAGCGCCGCCATTAAATTGGCCAAGCTTGAGAAGAATGAGTCGAGAAAGCTTATGACGTCATAGCCTCAACAACAACAAAAGATCATTGTTGTTGTCAGCAAAAGAGTCATTGAGGCTATGACGTCAAAAGCTACTTTAATGGCGGCGCTCCAAAATACGAACTTTACACGTAGAATATCACCTTTTCTTCAACGAATTTTGGAATGAAACTTCGCACAATTACCAACTATACCAAAATATCTTTAGGATTATGCAAAAACATTGCCAACAATATTTTCAACAGAGAACCACTTTAAATTAAATCACAACTTGTTAACTTGCTGCAAGCTTGTTGCGAACACATCACTTCGGCTTCTGTATATAGTTGGTTGTGTATTACTGTACTTCTGTAGCCGCTACTGAAGCACGAGGAAAGTCTAGCGATAAAGTCGCCAATTCTGGATGTATACTCGTCTGTTGGTATCGACTTGGGATAAACATCCTTTGTATTATGAATAAAGCCATATAAAGCCAAATTGTACTATTTATGTCGGTAGCGGCTACAGTAATAGTGACTTTAAGAAAACACAACGACTACGACTACGGCAACGTGTTTGAACAATAGATTTTTTTGTCATAAACAAAGAGCTTTTGCAAATGACGGTCCCAAGAGTAATGTAGAAAAGGCACTTTTACGTTGTAAAGACAACGCGGAACCTGAATCACTGCAGAAGCCTGGTAAAGCTTAACCTTACTCTCGCGACTAACATAGATTGAACAAGTGCATCTCTTCAAGAATTTAAGAACAAGGCGAGTCGGTGCGATTCTGTATCTTGAAATTTGGATGTACAATACACCACCATTAATATCACTGCTAAACTTTCTACCGTAGCCGTAGTCCGTTGTCTGAATCTTAAAGTCCCTAATACGCAACGAACTACAGAAGAAGTGCATGGGAAGGTATTTCCATTTTGACTGTAAAGATGTGAGACTTTTACGCGTCAAATATAAATGAAGAATAAACTCGGGTGACTTCCAGGACTAACGGGACAAAAAATCAGCACAAATAAATCCGTTGAATAAAACATGCCGGAGTCGTCTACAATTTTTGCAATCATTAATTACAATTGAGTCCGTACAAAGCAAGGGACATATTAGCCGTCAGATTTAAATCGAAATCTGATAGTAAGGTTGGAGTACTGTGGAAATTATTGAACGAGAGACTTCGGCTCTTTTCTCTCTGACGAAGGTCCTTCCCAATCTTACTATATTTCAATTTGTATTTCAACACTGCCTTCGCAGCACACTACTTTTTTAGTCATAGTCATGCACGTTTCTCTCTGACGAAGGGCCTTCGCTCGAAACGTTAGACTCCTACGTTCTCTGTTTCGGCAGTATATCTAACCTTACTATATTTCGATTGTTGTTTCTACACTGCCTACACAGCACGCTACTCTTATTACACTTTTTTAGTCATATATAGTTGTCTTAAAGTTGTCTTATAGTTGTCTTTTTTAGTCTTATAATTGCTTTCTAATTATATAGGAAAGCAAAACGGTGGCTATCAGAAGAGACTGGAAGCGTCAATTCAAGAGTGCCTGTCCCCCGTTTTTTTTCCCGTTTTAACACTCCTACGCCTGCCACAATGGTGGATAACCAAGAAGTCTTTATAATGGTGTGCGGCACGCATATCGGAGCGACAATTAAAACATAACTGGAGCGTTTTTGATTATTGAAAGACGATACGTCTTTCCTGTTTGGAAAAAACCAGCCGAAATCTCTGTAAAACTACATTCTTGAACGGGGGAGAAAGTCGGTGAAAAGATTACGACATTCCGCTATCTACTAAACTTAAGATTTACTTATTCCTGAGCACATGTATAGAGTTTCATTATGAGATACGATAGTATGGCTAAATTAGAGCTAAATCTTAACTTTTAAAGAGTAAGAAATAATTTTATCCAAACTGATTAAACTGAAACAGCCAAAACGTAATTTGCGGTAATGAGTTGTCCGACTCCCCTGGATATGTTGCTGTGTCGTCTGTATAGGAAACTGAACCTCAGATTAAAAATTGGGGATTTTTTTTATTAGATATTGTTATCGTATAACGTCATACAGTTGTATAATATAAGACTTTCAATCATGGCTTGCTCGCAGTTCAAACTAACAGTTCACGAAAGCATATCTACTTCGACTATAAAACAGGTAAATATTTGAAAAATAACTGTTCTTGCAGTTCGACTATAGTCAATGTAATTATAGTGTGCTGCATAGCCAGTGTTTTAGATAGAGCGAAATGAAATGGTAGTAAAGGTGAATTAATACGAGCTACAAATTGCTTCAACATTGTTGCATTGCAAGTTAAAAGTGTTGTTGCACGTATTACCACCCATCTCAGGCCACGTCCACAGGTACGTTTTCCTAGCGTTTTCATATTGTTTCAGGTAATGAGACCATTGTTTTCTGCTCCCCTGAGGACCAAGAACAATATAAAAACGTTATGAAAACGCATATGTGTGGACGTGGTCTCAAACATTGTCACGTAACAAAAATTTTTTGTTGCATGTTGCAGCAAGTAGAACTGGAGTCTACTTTTTCAACAAATTTTTTCAACTTGCAACAAAATCATTGTTTGTATTACAACAACAACAACAACAACAACATCAACAGTAGCACTGTTACATATTGTTCTCCTTATCACGTGACCTCCTTTTGAGGTATGGATTTATGACGGAAGAAACGGATGTTTTTATGACATGTGCAAGGACAAAAGAGCTATTCTATTTTACTATACTAAAGTTGTAAAACCCATCTATTAAACTTTACAAGCACCACCACCACCACCACCACCACCACCTTCACCTTCACCATCACCACCATCGTCGCCACCACCACCCACATAAATGTTAAATATATGAACATTTACAAATTGCAATAAATTAAATAACCAGTCTTCAGGACTATTTTTAACTTCCAAGATTCAATACTGAAAGATTTTGTTTTATTTATTGTTAGATATTTTGGCCAATTGTCACAAAACATGAAATTAATCACAATCGTCTTTCTACTGAGTCTAGCTTTAGAGCACAATGCCGCTGCCCCGGCGAAACGACATGGGCCGAAAAACCTCGGCGTGCTCCGTAGTGTGTTTTACACGAACTTGTGTCGTATGACGTCAGCATTGTCCAACTCCATAGGAAAAAACATACAATATATGGTAATTATGACATCTTAGATTGATCACTAACTCGGAAAAGGGAAAAGGGAAAATAAATTGCGGAAATATAATTCGTATATTTTTTTTTGTACATACAGGAAAATAAAATACCCCGAGGAAGTCGTCTACCACGATTGCCATTCGTTCACATGCTCAACATGAATGTAAGTAAATCAATAAAAAACTTTTCTTACAGTATGTTATAGTTTTGAAATGCACGCGCTGATGGGTTAAACCTACTCATCTATATGTAACTTAGCCTGGTACCCTGGCCCAATCAAAGAATATCGACCAGGTAACCACTAAAAACTTCTGCTTACCTATTGGTTGAAAATTTCGCGCGTTTTTATTGGCTATGAGTAAAACTGCAATCGTCATAAGTGGATTTAGCCTTGATGACGTGAGAATGAGGTTAGTGGTTACCTGGCCCATATTTCTTTTGAAATTGGACCAGGATACCAGGCTATATATAACTGGACTGGGTTACTTTCTCCTATAGTAGTAACCGCTGACCTTTTTCCCATTAATAAATTGACTGAATTGATCGGCCTGCGGGCGCAAATGAGTCCAAGCCGCGAAAGGACTGGACGGGTCCCTTTGCGTCATCTCATTTAGCCGAGCTCTCATATAAACAGCTATAATATATTAAATAACCACGATTAATAGACAGTAGTGCATTGGCACTTGTACGAAGCGCGATATTTGTTTATTGATACCAAACTTGTGTATTTGTTAACAGGAAGAAGAGAGACTAACCAGTCATGTTAATCAACTACAGTCGTTCATGCCACGATTAGAAACAGCAATTGACGTAGAAAGAACAATCAAAGGTCAAGATTTCTTGTACAACTTAACCACGCTCCAGTATAAGGTCATGAATGTCAAATCAACCCTACGTCATTTCGTAAGTGCCAAGTATTTCTTGTAAACAACATCAACAACAGGGCATCACCAGCAGTGATATCATGCTCATCATCAATGCACCACCATCATCACTACATCCACCATTAACACATCCACCATCATCACCACATCCACCACCATAACCACATCCACCACCATCACTACATTCACCATTAACACATCTACCATCATCACTACCATCCACCACCATAACCACATCCACCACCATCACTACATTCACCATTAACACATCTACCATCATCACTACCATCCACCACCATAACCACATCCACCGCCATCACTACATCCACCATTATCACATCCACCATCATCACTACATCCACCACCATCACTACATTCACCATTAACACATCTACCATCATCACTACCATCCACCACCATAACCACATCCACCACCATCACTACATTCACCATTAACACATCTACCATCATCACTACCATCCACCACCATAACCACATCCACCACTATCAATCACTACATCCACCATTATCACATCCACCATCATCACTACATCTACCATTAACACATCCACCATCATCAACACATCCACCACCATAACCACATCCACCACCATCACTACATCCACCATTATCACCACATTCCACCACCATAACCACATCCACCAGCATCACTACATCCACCATTATCACATCCATCACCATCACTACATCCACCATTATCACATCTACCACCATCACCACATCCACCACAATCACCATCATCACTACATCCACCATTATCACATCTACCATCATCACCACATCCACAATCATCACCACATGCACCATCATCATCCACCATCACCACATCCACCACATCCACCATCATCGCCACATTCACCATCACCACCACCACCACCACCATCACCACCACATTATGCACCATCATCAGCAGATCCACCACCATCACCACATCCACCATGATTACCACCACCACCACCATACAACAACAACAGTAACACCAACAACAACATAACCACCTTCTTATACATCCAGGCTCCTACTTGTACAACCCTGAAAGATTTTTGAATTTTTATTACAGATGAAAAAACTAACTCTCCCAGTTGGAAAGAAACAACATACGAAGACAACTCCAAACAAGAACAGTAACAGACTTGAAACTCTAGGAATGTTAAAAGACTTACGAATAACTATCGTTTTGATGAAATACGAAATGAAAAACGCAAGTAATAAATTTAAGGTTAACCGACAATAAATTCACATAATTTCTAAAGAGTTATCACACACTCTAAGAATGCCAAAGAATTTACGACTAACTAACAGCAAGAAATGAATTCAAAGTTCTTAAAGTGGCTATGAAATGAAAATTAAGTTTGTCTTATTTGAAAGAACACTTAAAATTATAGAGTAACATTTTGTGCAGTTTTTCGTTTCCTTTCTTCGTTGTTGAGATATTTCAGGTTGTTTGGTAAGCAAATTAAACATTTTGACGTCAAATGAGCATGATGAGGTATCAGAGGATGTTATATATCGTTGCTATTATCAAACCAAATATTAATTCGAAGGAAGCATGTAGATGTGTTTCTCTCACAACATCAAACATGTAGAATTTTCGAGTAATTATGTTTAATAATAGCAAAAATACATAACCTTCTCTGATAACTAATTACGCACATGTAATATCAAAATGTTCAATTTACATATCAAACAAACTGAAACATCTCAACAACGAAGCAAGGAAACGAAAAACTGCAAACGACGTTACTTTGTCATTTTAAGTGTTCTTTCAAATAAGACAAACATTTGACGCTCTCTTTACACACTCTGCATTCATTCTCTGTACGAAAGATTGTAATTACTATTAATATATTTTAACTTGTATTTATATATTAAGTAATGTAATTATCTACTAAAGCTATTTGACCAGTAATATACACTTGTATACCTTGACTACCAGGGGTCTTCCATTGACGAGTAAAATCGTCTGGCGTTAGCCAGAGTAAAATCGTCTGGCGTTAGCCAGAGTAAAATACTAAGGGGGCGTCTTGGTGCGCGCTTAGGAGCAAAGGGATACACATGTATATATGTCAATAGCATGTAACGATATGTAAATAATTTATTTCCTGTAAAATATACTTATCAAAGTATTATTAGCTATTATACGTAATATTTATTATACATGTACAGTATCATAATTAAGTCGTATGTAATTATTTATTAAAGTTATTTAAAAATATCAAATAACTTTTCGTGTCGTTGCCATTTGTTATTAATATTCACATCTAATTGGTCTATTTTCGTCACGTGCAGCCATGGCTATTCCAGTTTATAAATTCGGCTGTGTCTTACACACGCTGTGATTGGGCAGTTACCATGTTTATAGTTAACAAATAAAACACACCGCTCCTGTGCATATGTACTCTTATAAAGGTACATTTGACGTCATTTGAACACGAAAGAAGTTGAGTAGAGGCACGAGGCGATAGCCGAGTGCCTTTACACTTCTTTCGTGTTCAAATCACGTCAAATGTATCCTTTATAAGAGTACATGTGCACAGGAGCGGTATGTTTTATTTGTTTTATTTCTATAAAATATTAAGAAAGAAAACAAACTAAAAGTGGGATAATTTTGAAGTTCGCTAGCTTTTCCCGCCAGGTGACGCCATCCTACGCCATTCCACGCCATTCATGATCTTCACACTCTTATAAATGCACGGAGCCCAGCTAATCAGGACGTGCGTAGAGGACACCTTGTTTTGTAACAGGCTATACAAATACGGTTGCGACTAGAGGTGAGCCGATCATCGGCAAAACACTGGTCAGCAGCGCCGATTAACGGCTAGTTTTTCTCATAATCGGCCATTGGCCGATTGTCTTTCACCATCGGATCGGCTGTCTCGTGACTCTCGTCCTCGTATTCCTGCTCTCTCGTCCTCATTTATCATAGCCTGTATAAATAGCCCGTAATTTTACATTTTTGCTTTCACTGGTCAGGTTCAAACTCAATAGTATACTTCAATTCTTTACCATGCTTGGCATTTTTGCGCTTGTTGAGTTGTTGGTACAAAAATATTTTAAATAAAGGAAACACTGCTGACTACTTGACTGTTTTCTGTTTGTTTTGTTGCGCTCAAAATACGAGAATTGGCTTGATGACTTCTTCTCATTGCGAAACTTGAGATGAATAAAACGACAAAACGGGAGCACTGAGCATCAGGTTAGCAAACATCGGTTTTGCCGATTAATCGGCCGATGGTAGGGAAATATCGGCTCTTAACAATCGGTATCGGCCTTTTTTTAACATCGGCTCACCTCTAGTTGCGACGTCACAGTACATTTCTTAGCCTTATTTCATAAAAGAAATAGAAAATGACGCCCTGTCTTGCGTGTATAGAACCGGATGTACACACTCGAGTGAATTTGGAAGAATTTGAAAGTACGTACATGTAAACCCTCATCTACGGCTCGGATTTACAAAAACTTTCAAATTCTCTCAACTCATTCTCGTGTTCATAGAGATCATAACATAAAGCCGTAATCAAACGAGAACACAAATCATCGCAAGTTGGCAGTCACGCTATTTCAGCCAGCACCTCGGAATAATTTCCCGAAAATATTATGTACCATGATAGTTAAACTTGTTTAAATTAACAAATAAAACATAGAGCACCGTGCACATGTACTCTTATAAAGGCACGTTTGACGTCATTTGAACACGAAAGAAGTTGAGTAGAGGCACGAGGCGATAGCCGAGTGCTTTTACACTTCTTTCGTGTTCAAATGACGTCAAATGTACCTTCATAAGAGTACATATGCACAGGAGCGATATGTTTTATTTGTTTTATAAAATAAGAAGTGGAAAAATCAAACTAAAAGTGAGGTAGTTTAGGAATTTGGCGGGCTTTTCCGGCCAGCTGACGCCATTTTACGTCATTCATGATCTATGTTCTTATAAATGCACGGAGCCCAGACAATCAGAGCGTGCGTAGAGGGCACCTTATTTTATAAACACTCATGAAACCTTTATTTTGTTAATTTGGGTGTTCGAACGACCGCCACAGAAATTTCTGACTGCCAACTTGTGATGACTTTCTCGTTTGACTAGGGCTTATGACTAGAGGGGGCATTGCTATATGACGTTATAGAGAATTGTGAGGTGAGTGTTATCTGTCTTATCTGCCTTGGTTTTCCTTCGCACGGCGGGCTCAAGCTAAACATTTTACTCCACGCCTCTCACAATTTCGATCGACGTTAAAAAAGAGAGACCTGGGAACCAGGCTGTCCAGTCCCGTCGTTCTGAAGCACGCGTGTATATGATGAGACTGGTACCTATGTCTGACGTCAGCGCTCAGCGAGCGAGAGAGAGAGAGAGAGAGAGAGAGAGAGAGAGAGAGAGAGAGAGAGAGAGAGAGAGAGAGAGAGAGAGAGAGAGAGAGAGAGAGAGAGAGAGAGAGAGAGAGAGAGAGAGAGTGTTTAGGACTAGGCTAGGCCCGTCCATTATCATCAGTATTTATACGCGGAAAACGTATACACGTAAGAGAAAAAAAACACGCGAAAAAAGAAAATAGTTGATTAAATCAGATTTAGTTTATTTTGACCAGTTATCAATTTTCATTCTACAAATTAAATAATTAACATTTTATATTTACATAAATAAACTTGTACTATAATCAAGAGTAAATTACAAACTCCATGTACTAAATAAATACTCATTATACACGAAACAAAAAAAGGAAGACCACGAATTAACTTCGTCGGTAATGCGACCTAAATGCGACGTCGAGTTAAACGTCGAATTCAGTCGAATTTAATTGTTTTAACTAGGACGCGTTGAGCCTGAAAACAATTCCTTGAAAACGAAACATTTAATTCGACGCGACGATCATTCGTCATGTAAGTCAAGCACGCATTATCCGTCTGACTCCAACGAATTTAATTGCCGAGACGAATTTAATTCGTGTGTGGAATTTAATCGAGTTATACGTCGCAGTTTCGTCGAATAAAATTCAAACAATTAAATTCGTCTGAATTAAATTCGTCTATTGTGCGACGTTTAGCGCAGACCTAAAGGCGGTTTTCCACTAGGCGACATTTGTCGACCGACTCGACATTTTTCTTTTGTCTTGACTAATTAAGCCGGTTTTCCACTAGGCGACTTTTTTCGCGCGAAGCGACTATTTCTTTTGTCTCATGAGCTCTGAGCTGGAACTAATCAGAAATCTATTGAATTCGAACAAAAGAAAATCGCTTCGGGCGAAAAAAATCGCCTAGTGCAAAACCGCCTTTAGTTCCACTCGAGAGCTTGCGAGACAAAAGAAAATGTCGCTTCGCGCGACATTTTTCGCCTAGTGGAAAACCGCCTTAAGAAGATGCGGCGAGGCGAGCGAACACCTTGGCAAGAGCTGGATTTTGGCGGGAGCACGTTAAAGCTGGATTTCCATTCAGTGCATTTTGTCGCGCGATCGACTTTTCTCGATCGCTTTCTTTTGAAATGTGTGTATTCAACCAAAGCTAATGAAATGCGTTCCGCTTGACAACCCAAAATTCAAAAGAAAGCGATCGCAAAAAGTCGATCGCGCGATAAAATGCACTGAATGGAAATCCAGCTTTAGACAAGTTTCGATACATTTAGAAGATTTTCCCGTGAGTTCAGCACGCTGGAAAGACCAAAGACTCGGTAAGAGTAAAATATTTTGCTAGCTTTTCACAGTTGGCTTGCACGGATTCAATGTTTCCAAATATATTGGAATATTTTGTCACGTGATCGCCAGGGTTTGCCAGTTCTTTCAATTAGCCTCGCCGCATCTTTTCACAAACGCTCTGGAGAAGAGCCGAAGAGGGTGCATGGATAGCACAGAAGCCATATGTCAGTATATCCTCCCTAATCCTAATCACAACCCCCCACCCCCACCCCCCCTCGGGCAGAGAAATTTGAGAACAATGGTGGTTTATCAGGTATGACGTAACGTATGTCATGCCTTCTTCTGATTGGCCAATAAAAATATTGCCAATCCGAAGAAGGCATGACGTACGAGACGTCAGACCTGATAAACCCTCATTTGATAGCGGATTTCTGCACGAGGCCACGCGTGGCGCTAAATGGTAACAACCTCGTCCTGAGACAGGCCCAATATTACTTCCAATCTGTTTTTTGCTTACTTTTCTTGGGTTTATTGACAATTTAAAGTCATTATTTTATAAAAGAAATAAAAAACTTAGTCGCAGTGTAATTATCGAGTTATAATGCACTCGAGAAGCTAGTAAAACACTCGGCTATCGCCTCGTGCTTTACACGCATCTCTCGTGCATTATAACTCGATAATCGCACGCGACACGTTTTTTATTTCTTAAGTAGAATTTGCTGGGTTCCAGGCCCCAACAGGCACGCGAGCTCCCTCGCTGAGATTTAGAAGGCCTAGTGTCTAGGCTGGCCACATGCATGAACAGAAACGAAAGTGAAAAAATGTTGTGTTTTCATTGTATTCGTATATTTAGCCTACATGTGTATTGTCCCTCTGCGTTTGTATCGCGTAATCTAGATCCCTAACGCTAAAGATCCATGAAATCCTCCTCTTCTTCGTGAATAGGGCCCAACAAACGGCGAGATGCAGCAGCATGTTTCTGCTGCGCCGCCAGCTCCCGCCAAGAACGACCGCCACGGCGAAAATGACTTTTTAACATGCTAAAGTTGGAGTTGTTGTTTCGAGAGGCGATTTTCTCCTTCAAGTAGTAATCACGTTCGTTCCAAGGTTTTGTGTACATTAACACAAGCATGAGAACGAGGCAGAGAAATAGGAGTGAGGCTACGGCCCAGGCGGCCTGCCCAGTGTTGATATGTCGTTTTTCCGGCTTAAGTTGTTTCTTTAGGTTTTGGATTAGTTGTTTTTTCAGTTTTTTCGAAGAGTGGCCGTCTTTGTGGATGGCGTTGTAATGCTGGAGTAAGATGGCGATGTCTTTTTCTTGATTAGTCGTCTGAGAGGAGAAAAGTAATGGAGAAGTTAGTCCACTGCATAATGAAATAGACAGTGATAGACAGAAGAAAATGGATAAGAAAGCAACAACTAGCATAGTGAGTGATATGAATGAATGAATAAATGAATGAATGAATGGATGGATGGATGGATGGATGGATGGATGGATGGATGGATGGATGGATGGATGGATGGATGGATGGATAGATGAATGAATGTGGCTGGCTGGCTGGCTGGCTGACCGACCGACCAATCGACCGACCAATCGACCGACCGACCGGATGGATAAACAGGTGGATAGATGGATGGATTGATGGATGGATGAAAGGTTAATTGGATAGAGACGGATGAATGAATAAATGTGGCTGGCTAGCTAGCTGACTGAATGGATGGCTAAACATATGGATGGATGGATAAATGGATAGATGGATGGATAGATGTATCAATAAATGGTTAATTGGATGGATGGATGGATGAATGGAATGCATACGACTTAACACGCATCATACTTGCACATAATAAGTAATATTGGGCATTTCACTCGATTACACAGCGTGTACTAAGGATTTTGGGTGAAGGAAAATTCGAGTGTAGAATATATACATTTTAAGACCAAACCGGGACCAGTTGCGAAAAATGCAACCACACAGGCCTTCCGGCAGGAACTGAATCCACGACCTTGCGATTCTAGTGCAATGCTCTGACCACTGAGCCACGGAAAGCGTTGCCGAGAGCTTGATCGCGAGTTCTGCACATATAGTAAGGTGGCAATGCCAGGAGAGAATTGGGTATATAATAAGTAATATTGGGCATTTCACTCGATTACACAGCGTGTACTAAGGATTTTGGGTGAAGGAAAATTCGAGTGTAGAATATATACATTTTAAGACCAAACCGGGACCAGTTGCGAAAAATGCAACTACAGGCCTTCCGGCAGGAACTGAACCCACTTATTATATGTGCAGAACTCGCAATCAAGCTCTCGGCAACGCTCTCCGTGGCTCAGTGGTCAGAGCATTGCACTAGAATCGCAAGGTCGTGGGTTCAGTTCCTGCCGGAAGGCCTGTGTGGTTGCATACTTGCACATAGCAGTATATAAAGTCATACATCGAACTCAACCTACGTTCAAACCATCTGACTCCTAGTAGCTCAATGATCAGAAAGTTATGGGTTCGAGACCCGTTGAGAAACTCAGAAATTTCCAAGTAAAATCGCTCAAAGAACTTTCAAACATTTAATTCTCTTAACAACAACAGAAAAAAACATCAATAAACCAAATCGTCTTACCTTGAGTGGTGCCTTCACAGTCTTGGGACATAATTCACTATCAGAAGCATCAGACACGACTCGAGCAGGTTTTACTAAACCTATTTCATAATTGCCATCGAGAAGAACATAACTGGCAGGACCTTTCATGGCATTATTCTTGATCCAATTTTCACTCGCCGTCTCGTTCACGTACCCATCAGCGTAAAAAGACGCCCAAGCTACCATTGCAATTGGCTGGTTAGAGAATGACCAAGAGAAATGGTTACACCAAAAAAAACATACCATATTTCACGCCTAGCGTGGTGGAACCTCTGGCACCCATGGTATACCCACTGCCACATTTAGGCAAAATAGGAGATAAGTGCATACATGAGGAGCAGTGCACAGTTGTCATTGTATGCAACTAAAATCTTTTGTAATCACAAGCCAGATGTGAGGCAGGTGTAAGAGTATTGTTGTATAGTCAACCAACATGCTCACGGTGACCTAACATCACTAATCTTGATGTAGAGCAAAGTGAAAAAGTGGTAAATTGCTGAGATTAGTTTTGATAATGAAACACTGATGTTTCGAGCGGAACCCTTCATCAGAGTAACATGTGATGAAGGGTCGTCTCAGAACACCAGTACTGTTTGTTATCAAAACTAATCAGTCTCAGCAACAGCTGTTTACCACCTTTTCACTTTGCTCATCCATCCAAGTCAATGCCTACACATCACTCTACTTTATTATCTCACAGTGGATTTACAGGGGGCATGCACCCCCCTGGCCTTGGCCAAAAGGGGTGCCACTGCACTCCCCCCCTGGCCTTGGCCAAGGGGGGTGCCACTTGCCTTGTCAAATCCAAGTACATGAAAGGACGCATTCATTAATGTCTGTGTAAACTTCATAGGACCTAGATATTAGGTATCATAGCTATCTGTATCATATGATTCATAGATATATGACTCATACAGTATATTAGCTATCATATGATTTACAGTTATTAATATGTATAAAAAAAATTTTTTCTAGTGGGCTTCACCCCCCTACCCCCCAGGCCCCACCACCAGCTCGGCCCCTGGACCCTGCTGGGGGCTGTGTCTCCAGACCCCTGCTGTAGCTCCCTCAGTGGCACTCCACCCTGCCTCAGTACTTGTGCCACAGGCCTGATCTCACTTCGCTCACTCAGCACCCCCCCTATCAGATCAAGCTGGATCCATCACTGTTATTTCAACAACTATAGATTGGACATGGGGCCAGATTTTGCATGTCAGCTTATAAATGCTAACGTGACCACTACATAAGATGGCAGCCACTGGGACAACATTTGTGACTGCTGGCCATAGGGAATGACCTTATCCAGTTAGTATATATCAACCTCCAACCCATGCTAACATGCAATTTGAAACACAAACCTGTGTGATGTTAAGATGCTCGTATGGTGTGATTATGTGACGTCGCATGCATTTTCTCGCAATGTTTCGTAGTTTGGCGATGTTCTCTTGACTTGTGCAAGGATGGTAGAGAAATGCCACAGCACCATGCTTTGGAAATAAAAAGAAAGAAAAGACAATAATAGGCTAAAGAAGGACAAAAAATACAATTGTAGTTTACCTAGGGAAGCAACTTAAATGTAGAGTATAAGGGACTGCATACACCTGAAAAATTATTGTGCAGGAACGTTTGATGGAAAAGTTGAACATCATTGAGATGTTCAAAAGTTAACGTTCGTTTTGGACTACGTATTTGATTGGCTACTTGGCAAGCTTCATAACAGACTTCAGTGTTAAATTGATGTTTTGAGCGGAACCCGTCATCAGAATATATAATGTGGGAACTTCATAATAAACTTCTAAACATTTCCACCAAAATGACCTGACACTAAACTAACAAAATGACCCACCTGAAGTAATAATATCCATTGTGATATTGGTAGATAGCTGTAGTCACCATACTTGGGATATCCTGTTAGTGAATTCAGGTGTCTGCAGAGGAAATATATAGAAGTCTGGTTGCATGATTAGAAGTAAAATAATTAAATAAAATTTAACATAAGCCATGTCCTAGTCTTACCCTCCATGTGATTGCTTGGGTCTCTTGCAATGCAAAGGATTTAGATTACAAACATAAGGCTAAAGAGGAAAATATACAGTACGTAATATTCAATTTTCATGACATGCAAATTATTAAATTGTGATGTAATTACTAGGAAAGTGATCACTGAGTTGTTGAATATGGAATAGACAGATAGTGACATGGCCAGATAAAGCAAAATATTTCCCTCAACATCAAATATTGACAGGATTCCTGCTCCATCAACCAACCAACCAACCAACCAACCAACCAACCAACCAACCAACCAACCAACCAACCAACCAACCAACCAACCAACCAATCCAACCAGCCAACCAACCAATCAGTGTAATAAAAGTAGCATGCTGCGTAGGCAGTGTAGAAACAACAATTGAAATATAGTAGTAAAGGTTAGATATACTGCCGAAACAGAGAACGTAGGAGTCTATTAACGTTTTGAGCGAAGGCCCTTCGTCAGAGAGAAACGTGAAACCAATCATGCAACCAACCAACCAATCATGCAACCAGCCAGTCAACCACAGGTCACTATACAACCAATCCAACCAACCAACTAACCAACTAACCAACTAACCAACTAACCAACTAACCAACTAACCAACCAACCAACCAACTAACTAACTAACTAACTAACTAACTAACTAACTAACTAACTAACTAACTAACTAACTAACTAACTAACTAACTAACTAACTAACTAACTAACTAACTAACTAACTAACTAACTAACTAACTAACTAACTAACGGCACAACCAATCCAATCATTGCAACCAACCAACTGTGCAACCAGCCAGCCAACCAATCAACCAACCAACTATAAACCAACAATGCAAACCAACCAACCATGCAACCAAACAACCCAACATGTAACCAGCCAGATAACTAATCAACCAATCATGCAACCAGCCAGTCAACCACAGGTCACCATACAACCAATCCAACCAACCAACCAACCAACCAACCAACCAACCAACCAACCAACCAACCAACCAATCAACCAACCAACTAACTAACGGCACAACCAATCCAACCATTGCAACCAACCAATTGTGCAACCAGCCAGCCAACCAATCAACCAACCAACTATAAAGTACCAACAATGCAAACAACCAACCATGGAACCAAACAACCCAACATGTAACCAGCCAGATAACCAATCAACCAATCATGCAACCAGCCAGTCAACTAACCATACAACTAATCCAACCAACCAACCAACTAACAACACAACCAATCCAATCAATCAACTAACCAATCATGCAACCAGCCTGCCAACAATCAACCAACTAACCAACAATGCAACCAACCAACCATGCAATCAAACAACCAAACATGTAGGCTGGGGCGGTTCTTGAAAAAAACCGAAACCGAAAACCATCAAGAAAAAACCGAGAAAAACCGAAAAACCGGTTTTTTATCTATAAATAACACACAGACATAAAATAGTGTAGCACGTGTTTTCATTATGTGAAGAATTTTAGTTTTAGATGCTTAATATCAAAAGCTTACAGAGGTATAAAAATACAAGTAAGAAGACAATGTTAAAGAACGTATTTACAAGTTTTCAGCTAGGGACGTAAGCATGTCAACTTTTTCTGGTTTGAATTGTGCTCGAGATGGAGTACTGACCAGTCCTGCTTTGCTAAATAATCGTTCTGATGGAGAACTGCTAGCCTGGATCGCAAGATACTTTCGGGCAAGCTGACAGAGCAATGGGAAATCAACTTCGTTTCTCTGCCACCACTTCAGCGGATCTTCATCGCTGTCAATTACGGGGTACATCTGGTACCATTTGAACACAGCGTTGAAGGCCACGTTATCTTTACAAAGGAACTGCGTGATGGCATCTGTAATGGCTTGATACCGCTGGTTGCTGCTTTCAAACGGAGTAGTTTTATAGAATGCGCTCTTGATTGTAGGCTGTGACGACGAAGGGAATCCCACTGTCTCATCGGTTTCTTTCGATGCTTGAGAATTGACCTTACGCTTTGGGTTTATGGTAGCATACTGCATGGGATGATTTCTCTGCAAATGCATCGCCAAGTTTGACGTATTACCACCTTTGTTTTTCGCCGTACGCATACAGATTTGGCAGATTGAGCTGTCATCGTTGGCCTTCTTAAAAAACTTCCAAACTGAACTGGTAGTTTCTGACATTCCGGCGATTTAAACGTAAGAAAACTATTGAAATGTTTTTTCAAAATTAGAGCGTGTTTTGACTTTTGACAGGCTATAAAACAAAATATGTAAATTTGAATAACATGCACACTAAGATAGGTCCCTAATTGGCTGTTGCTGTCATGCACGGATGCCGCGTGCCCAGGAGTGTGATGAGTCATACGCTATTCACGGAAGTACGCTGACCGCGCAAACATTAGCCTTTTTTATCTCGTTTTTTTCTGGTTCTTCGTCTTTTTCCATTTTTTTCGGTTTTTCGGTGTGTGGACTTTGGCAAAACCGGTTTTTCCAAAAACCCGGTATTTTCCGGTATACCGAAAAACCGCCCCAGCCTACAAACATGTAACCAACCAACTAACCATGCAACCAAAAAATCAACCAACCAACAATATTCATCAGGGTTCGAAATAGCAGCCGGCGATAGCCAGCAGTTTTAGGATGTTGCTGGCAGTTATTTGGACCTATGTCCAGAACGTAACTTTGCTGCTTGGGAAACAGCCAGCAAAACTTTTGACCTACAAAAAAACAGCCTACAAAATTAGGCATATTTTCTGAATGTTATTTCGAACCCTGTTCATGCTTGCTTAGAAACAGATATAATTGTACTGTACATACTTACATCAGAATCAGTATAGTAAACATAAACACTTGTGTTAGAATGATGTGCCTAAAAAAATATGAAAACATTTAGTATTATAAATAAGTTTTGTGGAAACACCACGTAAAATATTTCTTTGCTAAGCTTTCGGCCTGTTGACTCAGGCCTTCATCAGAGCAATGACAACAAGTTGTTGGCTCACGTCATTTATAAACTAAGCAACTGATCAATTAAATCACCTAAGAATACAATGGCGTATCACGTTAATTTTATTAATTAGAAAACAAAATCAAGAATATATAAATAAGTTTTGTGGAAACACCACGTAAAATATTTCTTTGCTAAGCTTTCGGCCTGTTGACTCAGGCCTTCATCAGAGCAATGACAACAAGTTGTTGGCTCACGTCATTTATAAACTAAGCAACTGATCAATTAAAATCAATTAAAATCAAGAATGTTCTCCGAATAGGGCACGCCACGTGCTATTTAATGGCTGTCCCTCCTGAGAAATAGTGTGATGTTTGGCGATCTCAATGGATTCTCTAGTTCTTCGCGTGAAGTATTGCTTGTCGCTGGCTAAGAGTGATGACTCTTCCCACTTAACACGATGGTCATACGTCCAAGCGTGTTTGGCAACAGCAGACTTTTCTTGTTGCGCTTTTATGCAAGATGTCTTGTGTTAAGTGGGAAGAGTCATCACTCTTAGCCAGCGACAAGCAATACTTCACGCGAAGAACTAGAGAATCCATTGAGATCGCCAAACATCACACTATTTCTCAGGAGGGACAGCCATTAAATAGCACGTGGCGTGCCCTATTCGGAGAACATTCTTGATTTTGTTTTCTAATTAATAAAATTAACGTGATACGCCATTGTATTCTTACGTGATTTAATTGATCAGTTGCTTAGTTTATAAATGACGTGAGCCAACAACTTGTTGTCATTGCTCTGATGAAGGCCTGAGTCAACAGGCCGAAAGCTTAGCAAAGAAATATTTTACGTGGTGTTTCCACAAAACTTATTTATATTACTTTATCGCCATGAAAACGTTCAAAGAATTAACATTTAGTATTCTCTGACCAATATTTGGAGTTTTTCCTAAATTTTCTCATAATACTTATAGTTGTCTGCTTGTTAAAAATTCCAACCAAAAAAAATATTTATTCTCACCTTTGAACTTTTTAATTTTATATCACTGCAGTTCCAGTATGTCCTATTAATATATACAGTTGGATACAAAGATGGTACCTATCCAATTAAATACAATTAAAAACACTTCACTAATCAGATGATTCAGATCTACTGTATTTTCTGGGCGATAACCCGTATGGTGTATAAGTGTATAACCTACACAGCAACAAAAATGTCACTTTTGGAAAAATAAATCAGCGTAACCCGCAGCTGCTGATAATAGGTTTGGGCAAGGGAACACACCAGACTGACTTGTATTTCTTCTTTGTTCAGTGTTCCTTCATTTATATTCAGCCATTTTGAAAAATGCGGTATATTATTATGAGTGTATCGCAGGCATGGGCTACGGGGCTGAAGGAAACCCGAGCGTGTTCTGAAAATGAAATATAAGCCAAATATACTGCATTATTCAAAATGGCTAGTCTGGCATGCTCCCTTCGTTTGGGACCACAAAATTTTAAAAAAGTACAGTACCAGTAGTTGAAAGATGAAAGTAGAAACCCTTGGTCTCTGGTCTTCGTGATGGCGTTGTCTTAAGAATTCAACAGATTACCCACACCACCCTATTACTCACACTAATTATGTTTCCTAGCAAAATTAAGAGATAACCCGCAGGTTATCACCCAGAAAATACAGTATATTTCTTTTATTTTGCTACAAACTGGATAGTGGGACATACATGTATTATGGCCATTTATACACAAGCTAATTAGACTGTGTTCCAACTGAGGCCTGTATCTGGGTCTTAATATTTGGCCAGGTTGAAAAACATGTTTATTTTCACTTATGGGTAGCTGCGAATGGTAGCCAAGTTGGATTTGCAAGTAGAGTGAAGAATAGCTATGAGCAGGCATTTCATTAAAAGCCGGCAACCAGGGAACTCTGGCAGCTAGTTTCAAGATCACGGCTGCCTACTTTTAGAATTTTATATACTGTATATGAATTTATATGTTCACTTGATGAGTTCAGCCGTCTACTTCTTCACGCGAGTCTGCTACTTTCAAAATTAATAAAACTCAGGGGTTGAAATAAGAAATTTTTTTTAGTCGCCCAAGTGGCTACCAGAGAAGAAAATCTAGTCGCCAAATTTCATATCAAGTCGCTCTACATGTATATTAATTGTCATATTTTTGTGTTAAAATCAAAACTTTCTGACCAAGAAAACACATTAATAGTTATTAGTGATATTATTATACATAGTAGAAACTGTCTCAGTCTCTCCGTTCTATCTATTTCAATTCAATTCAATTCAATTCAATTCAATTCAATTCAATTCAAGTCAAGTCAATTCAATTCAATTCAATTCAATTCAATTCAATTCAATTCAATTCAAGTCAATTCAATTCAATTCAATTCAATTCAAGTCAATTCAATTCAATTCAATTCAATTCAAGTCAATTCAATTCAATTCAATTCAATTCAAGTCAAGTCAATTCAATTCAATTCAATTCAATTCAATTCAATTCAATTCAATTCAAGTCATTTCAATTCAATTCAATTCAATTCAATTCAATTCAATTCAATTCAATTCAATTCAATTCAATTCAATTCAAGTCAATTCAATTCAAGTCATTTCAATTCAATTCAATTCAATTCAATTCAATTCAATTCAATTCAATTCAATTCAATTCAAGTCAATTCAATTCAAGTCATTTCAATTCAATTCAATTCAATTCAATTCAATTCAATTCAATTCAATTCAATTCAAGTCAATTCAATTCAATTCAATTCAATTCAATTCAATTCAATTCAATTCAATTCAATTCAATTCAATTCAATTCAAGTCAATTCAATTCAATTCAATTCAATTCAATTCAATTCAATTCATAACATTGGTGAATGATGTGCTTGCTTAATAAACTTATCATACAATCTTAACTCTTTAGTAAGTAAAGTAACAGTATATTTCTTATTTTCTCTTAGTTGCCACAAGGGCTGTATACAGGTCTGCGGAAAATGTCTGGTCACCAGATTAGAAATTTGGTCGCATTTGGCGACCTGGCACCCGCTTATTTCAACCCCTGAAACCTCTGTATGAGCCATGTGTAGCAACCTTGAATGACTAGTGAGCCAGTAAGTAAGCTAGCTAGTTTTCTGGCAAGCAAATCAGTTCAATGTACCCTTGCAAAGCAGCAAGCAAGGCATCGACGTATAGGCCAGTTGCACAATGTTGGCATGTGCATCATTTTGGCAGGTCACATGCATAAAAATGTGGTCAATACTAAATGAAATTTAAATATTTTTAACGATAAAAATAGTTCCTGATGCTAATATCTTCAGAAATTGTTAAATTGCTTTCATTTACCGCATTTGTTATGCATGTACAGTAGTCTGCCAAAATTATGCCTGTGGCCCACCAAAATAATGTGTGCGCACGATCATGCAACTTGCATCTAAAGGCCTGTTTAAACGGATCCAACATGTTGGTCCAACATCATCCAACAATGTTGAATGCAACATGTTGGATTCATTTGAACACCATGTTGGATAATGTTGCACGATGTTGGACATTGTTGGATCAAGTTTGATTCCGTTCAAACTTTTCATCCAACATCATCCAACATTTGACGAAAAACGAGTTCATCAACATCGTTTCCATGGAGATTTGAGTCATTTGACGAGGTAGAAACATTCAAGATGACTTAAAACAAAGACAAAACTCACTCAATATTCGTTACTTTCAAAAAGCTTTATTTAGATGATTGAGGTTAAAATACTGCAATATTTTAAACATAAATAGGAACCTTTGACAGCCAAGCTTCTCACTGAAGTCAGCTATCTTGAAATCTCCATAGTAGCTTTATAATTAATTATAATTACCAAAAAACTGACCAATCAGCGAAGGATTATAGGTAAACTCCGATCCCCTAATCAGTTTCGATTTTAATTAATAGAACTTGTGTTGGATGTTGTTGCATCCGTTTGAACATGATGGCCAACATTGGCCAACAATGGTCCAACATTGTTGGACCAACAATGTTGGATCCATTTAAACAGGCCTTAAGTCACAATTTAATATTTCTTACGAGCATTTGTCACTGCCTGCGAGTGTTCTCTGATCCCACTGTGAGAAGAACAAAAATTATTCTTGCCATAATACAGGTGTGAGCAGATTCTCAGTTCCTGGCTTGAATTTGTATTTGTGTGATGTCACTATTGCTATTTTCTTATTTGCATGTTTCTACGTGTGTATTGTCTGACAAATCTTGTAAAATATAAATAAAAAATAGACAATTTTGGCAGTGACACTGCGACAGTCAGCAGTGAGTGACTCAGTGAGTGAGTGGACGTGACTACAGACTGCGTCACTGACCTAGTCTACATGTAAATTAATTATTTTACGAGATAAACTACAAGTACAGCTTGTTAAAGAGAAGTAGAGGACACACATACAACTTACCTTAGGTGTTGCTGTAGTCGGTGAAGTAGATTCAGAAGAAGCTTCATCCTTTGCGCGTTGTGTTGTTGGAGGAAGCGAATCAGCTTCCTTTTCATGTGTGGCTGGGTTCGAATTCTTTAAAGTCTTGCCTCCAGTAAAACAACCCGTCAATAATACCACATAAATATGAACAAGACAGAACTTTTTGAGAACATAAGCCATCTTTAGTCCTCTCACAGTGACGATTTGTCAAGAAATAGCCATAAAACCAATTCCCTCAACCTCATTTTGGGCATTTTGTGTATATTCATTACTCAAATGGCGCTGTCACAGAAATGTGTTACCCCGTGAAATCTGTCACCCGCGGAACAAAGTTCCTACCGGCATGAATGAACACAAATACAACGAGTTGTTAAAATTTCTTAGGGAAAGGAAATATCGCACTGGGGCTACGAAACAAGAGAGGTATGGCTTTAATAAGACGACTGGCGAAAGAATTTGACGTCGACCAGGTCTCTATAAACACACATATTGGGAAAGAAGTGAACCAGTCCAAACGACGTATTGTCATAAAGGGAGAGGAAGAAAAAAAAAAGTTTAATACTGTAGTTCACTATTAAAATAATACTGCAGTGATGAGCAAACGGTTGTCTGTTTGGATCTAGGAATCGAAAGAGTGAAAGACTGGATTGTATAGGGAAATTATACCCGGTAACAGATTTCACGGGTAACACATTTCACTGCGCTGTCACAGTGAAATGTGTTACCCGTGAAATCTGTTACCCTGGACATGCTCCATTGGTGTAATTTCCTATAGACTCCAGTCTTTCAATCATTATTCCATTAGCGGAGTATTGTAGATAGTTCCTAGTTTCTATTTGATAAAAGAATGGCTAAAAGAACACATTTGATTTATCATGATTTTACCATTGCGATATAAAAAATGGCCTATATTTCTTTCGACCTAATATAAAAGAAGACTAATTGCATGTAGCCGGTAGTAACTTTGTTCCGTGGTAACAGATTTCACGGGGTAACACATTTCACTGTGACAGCGCCTTCGTGGGTTCCGCGCGAACCAACACTCGTGTGTAGAAATCCCGCGCGAATTGTCACGTTTTATCAAACGCGTGGACAACGCGTTGAGAGATTTCATTGGCTCTCGCAAAACTTCGGACATCCAAATTAAAACTTCGGACAAACATTGGACAAACATTGGACATTAGCCAATCAGATTTGTCAAAAAGAAAGACCATGTGATCCATTCACTTCATGTCACTTTGTTTTTTTTGTTTTTTTGTCACTTTGTAACTACAGTACCCGCTTGTTTTAATTCCACTCAAGAGTAATGTTGAGATTTTTTTCTGAAAGCAGTGAAAAATGTATTGGGTGGTGGTGCAGGGGTGGCGCTAGAGGGGGGGCAGGGGGGCCCTGTCGGGGAAAATTATTACATTTGTCGGGGAACAAAGTTGAAGGAAAAAATGGCTTAAATTTAAAAATTAAACTGGTAAAAGATCTTGTTTTTCTTAATGCGCAATAATAAACGCGTCGTATAACAACATATCTAATTTGAAAGTGAGAATATAGGAAATCTAGAAACCAATGCCGTAGTCATTTTGCGCAAAACTTACTAAAAAGCTAAGAAACAGTTAAATATTAATAAGTTTGTAATCGGATATTCGAATTACACTGTCAACTACAATGTGTTATTCAATTGAGTAGGCTAATATTTCATTCTCAATGACTCACTTCTCATGGCGAAAGCTGTTCGTGGTGTCTCTAATAATTATCTGCCCAAATTATAAATCGCTATACAAAACTTTAATTCATTATTAAGTATAATAACTATACTTGTTGTTGAATTGGCTAAGAATAGATTTATCTCCATATCAACCTAAAATAAATGCTATGCTACCTGTGTTGTTGCAATTATTCCCCTCTCAATACCTCTTGGCACTTTAGGCCATATTCCAGGGGGGTGTAGCTGAAGACCTTCAACATTAGCCCCCTTGTCGGGGACCTTAGTCCCTGCGTCGGGGAATTCCTGGTGCCACCCCTGTGGTGGTGGTGTGTTGGAGGGGGGGGGGGTGTTGGAGAGGGAGATGTCAGAGTGGTGGTCAGGGACATAGCCAGGGGGGAGCCGCGGGAAACTGATGCAATGTGAATAATTATGTCAGGAAATAAACTGTAAACAGTGTATTTAATCTACTGAGTGTATGTATTTTGAGTATCTATGTGACATTTGCGTGTTTTGAGTATTTTATATGACGTTTTTTAACCTGTAAAATCTTCCACCAAAAGCCAGGAAATGGCATTTCAGCAACTCTCGATTTCAAAATTTCCCAGGGGAGCATGCCCCTGGACCCCTCTAAAAGATTTCGGCTCCCCCCTTCCAAAATCCTGGCTAAGTCATTGGTGGTGGTAGGTAATGATTCTCGCTAAATTTTGCATTCTCGTTTCCAGCCCCTTTACTAGTGTATTTCTTTTCTTTTCTTTTCTTCTTTTTTTTTCTTTTTTTTCTTTTTTTTTTCTTTTTTTTTTTCTTTTCTTTTTATTATGTCTTGTTTCAAAGTCATTTGCTGGGCTCTGATATTCATTTTTGTATCTGCGCAGCAGATATATTGCTATCGTGTTGTGTGTGTGTATGTATGTATGTATGTATGTATGTATGTATGTATGTATGTATGTATGTATGTATGTATGTTAGCTTTTTTGGGTAACCACTGACCTGTAGTGTGTGCTGTGCTGTAACAATATTTCGTCCGCCATATCACGAAGTCCTTCGAAGCGACAAAGTTTTGGATTAAAATACTACGATTTTCAGGGTTCTATGCTATACGATTTTTTCAAATTCACATATCTTGTACATAATTTAACGTTCTATCTAACTGTACGAATTTCGTGAATGGTACAAACCTACAGACGATTCGGGAATACTTTAAAATGATTGCGTCTGACCGTACGCCAAGTGTTAGCATAATAATGCAATTTGATATTTGCGCTCATCTCAGTTCAAATAGATTTTTCTCCGTTGCTATTCTATACGATTTTTTCTAATTCACATACGTTGTACAGAATTTTACGCTCTATCTAACCGTGCAAGTTTCCCAAATGGCACAAATCTACAAACGATTCACGGATTTACTTTAAATATGACGTGGTTTGACCGTATGTCAAGTAAATAGCGTAATAATGCAATTTGATATTTGATATTTGCGCTCACGTCAGTTCAAATAGCCTTTTCTCCGTTGCTATTCTATACCATGTTTTCTAATTCACATATGTTGTACAGAATTTAACGCTCTATATAACTGTTGAGTTCGTGAATGGCACAAACCTACAGACGATTCAGGGGTATACTTTAAAAACGCGGTATCCGCGGGTGGCTCAACTGCAATGAAGATATATCCCAATACGGCTGTTAGCCGTTAAATTCTATATTTCCGACAAAGTTTTTGACTAAAACACTATGATTTTTCAAGGTTCTATTCTATGCGATTTTTTCTAATTCACATGTGTTGTAGAGTATTTAACGCTCTATCTCACTGTAGAAGACAGTTTCGTGAATGGTACAAACCTACAGACGATTCAGGGATACTTTAAATATGATTGCGTTTGACCCGATAATTGACATTTGATATTTGGCGCTCATCTCAGTTCAAATAGATTTTTCTCCGTTGCTATTCTACGATTTTTTTAATTCACATTTGTTGTACAGAATTAACGCTCCATCTAACGGTATAAGTTTCCAAAATGGCACAAACCTTACCTACAGGCGATTCAGGGGTATACTTTAGACCCGCGATGTCCGGCTCAACAGCTGTATTGGGATATATCTTCAGTTAGCCATTAAATTCTATATTTCCGACAAAGCTTTGCACTAAAACATTTCGCAGATAGGGGATATTGCTGATAAAACTGGTAAGTATTTTTAACGTGACTTATAGTAAACTTTTGACTGCGATCTACCACAGTTTTTGTGAGTCATGATAAATTATTTTGGTCAGAGAATTGAACGTGTACTTTCTCTGATCTTTAATTATCTTATAAGATCTCGATAAAATCTTATAAGATCTACGTGTAAAAATCTTATAAGATTTTTCTTAAGATCTTACAAGATTTTCCAAGATCGCACAAGATCTTGACAAGTGATTCTCACAGTGGTGGGTATGGCGCAGATACATGTACGCATAGCGGACCTTTTGTTGTATCTACTGCGAAGCAGTAGATATAATGTTGTCGCGCTGTTAAGTTAAGTTAAGTTAAGTTAAGTTAAGTTAAGTTAAGTTAAGTTAAGTTAAGTTAAGTTAAGTTAAGTTAAGTTAAGTTAAGTTGAGTTAAGTTAAGTTAAGTTAAGTTAACAATAGAATGCCCTCGGAGCCAATCAAAACATAGAATTCAACGATTGACTCACGACAAACCACCGAAGCCAAAATTGTAAGTGTAGTACTTCATGCAAGTCAATGCTATGGCAGCATGGAGTTTATTGAGGTATAAATAAATATTTATTCAAACAACAACATAAATACCAGATTTGGTATATAAGATACATACATATAACATATAAACTGAACTACGTGCTCAACTACTGTATAGACTTTCAAAACTTGTTAAAACATTAAAACAGTATTTAGCTACCAAAGTCATAATTGTTTTGTCTTGCATAGCAATGACATACATAAAAAGGTCTTGGTAGCTAAATTTAGTAAACGAGTTATTTATTTTACAGAGACTTTCCATAAAATTAACTCTAAGATCGGCGAACTTTCTGTTTCTGCATGACATTAAAAGGTGTTGTTCGTTCCCAATCTCATTTAGATCACAATGTTTGCATAATCTTTCACTGTATGAAACATTTCCGTATCGACCAGTTTCAACAGGTAATTTATGAGCTGAAATTCTTAATTTTGTAACCGCTTGACGATGTTTGAAGTTGCGAATTGAAGAAAGATATTTTTCAAAGCCAAAATTTATTTTCAGTTTTTTAAAGACTCTTAATTTGCCATTATTTCCACCTTGTTGAATCTGCTCTTTCCAGTATTCGGTATAAAACTCATGTAATTTATTCCTCAAGTAATGGCAAAAATTTCCTTGTTCTTCGGGTGGTATTACAAAATTTTTAAAATTATTAACTTCTATATTACATAGTTGTAGTAAATATTTTGTGAATAATATTGGTTGTAAATTAGAGTCCATACAGACTCTCGCTGCTTCACCAGCGAGGGTATCTGTAAAAGTTGAGCTTTTGATGCGAAACCAATATTTTGTTATAAGTGTAGCTATTTGTATAATTAGGGGTGCCCTTCCTAGTTCACCATAGACAGCTAAATTAGTAGATTTTGAGTGCACACCCAAGATTCTTTTGCAGAATTTTAGATGTAGTCTTTCTATATCATTTGTTAATTTAAAAATTTTGGTTTTAAACATCGCAAAAGAGTTTATTTTACCCAGTAAGTATGGACCCCAAATTTCGCAGCTATACAGTAAAACGAGATATTCAGGGAGCGAGATATTTATTTCAAGAATAGAAGTTTTACAAGCTTAGTAAGTACTTTAAGTATGAATCGTTGTCAATTAAATGTGATGTACTATAGATGTTGGAATGATACGTTTTTCTTTGGACAATTTCATATTCAGACGAGGCAATTTATATGACCAACGTGTTTACATGTATTCAGCAGTCAGATCGAGCTTTGTAAACTGACAAGGCTGTGCATTGCTGAACAGAAATGGAATTTTCTTCTAAGAAAACAAAACTAGCTTCATGATCAAGCGACAATGTGCAAAACCTGTGGTGGTTCATGAGCGAAATTATTATGCTATTAAATAACATATTGTACAATAGGCAAATGTCAGTGACAGGCTATGTAGAGAGTGCGAAACGGCAAGCCTTTATATTTATAATAATGGGGTAATTAAATTGTATGCTGCAGTAATGTCAATGTCATACAAAAATTTATGTCATGAATGCCAAACATTTATTCTACCTTTTACTGCATGCATGCATATACAGTATATGTCTACTTGATCTTGAAGAACAATTAATGTATAGTTGCTTTCATAATTTTGATGACAATTGCTGGAGATCTTCGTTCACAACTTCATTATTTCTAAACTTTACAGCAGTTCTACTTCAGATTCCAACTGGATTGCATTATAATTATTTGACAAATTGTTGTAACAAAGTTATTTAAATACTTTATTAGTCAAATTTTGTGAGCTGTTGTTGATGTACTGTATTAAAATTTGATGGGCCTACTAAACTTTACAACAACCATACTTTATTACCATAGGTTTTAAATAGTACCATAGCTTTAATAGTCAAGCTATGATCACACTGCCTCTCACGACGAGGACCAAAGTAAAGCCTAACTTGATTGAGTTAGTATTTGAATGGGTGACCATGCACATGATATGAGTAGAGCTGTTAGTGCTCAGCCTCCTATGCTTTAATGGCTTTACTCTGAGTTCCTTTCTTAAAAACACAGCATGGCTAGCATTGACAATCTTGACAAAAATCTTGTTCAGCTCTGAATACAAGGTCACTACAAGTACATACAGTAATTACAGCATTGTTTTTACTATATAGTAGCTATAGGCATGATTGACGCAGTAGATACATGCATGTCTGGACATGCCTATTTTTAAATAGTGTATTTCAGTTAACATATAGTGTAAATATACATCACTTTCATAAATCACAACAGCGATTAATTTGAATAATTCTTAAATGTATATGCATCTTAATAAGCATTTCTGGCCTCATTTGTGTGTCTGCAATACAAAATAATTTTTGCATCATAATGAAGCCAGAAAGGCTCTTGTAGACGCACATAAAAGAATATTTAAAATAAAGACCTTGTCCTTTATGAAAGTGGTAAATAGCTATTATATTAAAACATTGTCAAATTGTTATTTTGGCACCCTATATAGTGGTTTGATAATAGAAATTTAATTTTTTTTAAAAAGTGCTAGCTCACAAAATGCAGTTATTCCCATTTCACTGACCAAAATTTTCAAAAAAATTTGGGGAGGATCCCCTTGGACCCCTACTACACACGTAAAAATCTCACAGCTTGTCAACAGGATGCGTTCGCAACAGGCTTGTAGCAAGGCTGTTAACAGGTTGTAACAGTGCTGTTCATTCAAGAACTGCTACAACCTTGTTAGCATCAACCTGTTAACAACTTAAGTGCAGAGTGGTAACAGGTTGTTGGAACAACTTGTCATCAGTCTGTTGGAGTCATCAGCCTTGTTACAAGTTGTCAACAACCTGTTACAGACATGTTAACAGACTGGGACAGCCAGTGCGAACACATCATGGTGACAGCCTGTTGAACAGCCTTGCAACAACTTGCTTGCAGGTCTGTAACAGCTTGTGCATTTTTACGTGTAACCCACGGCAAGTTTTAGTCACCCTGCATAGCTAGCCGATGCCAGGGCCTGCCTCTGCATGGCCTGCAGTAATAAGTTAGCTTGTGAGACATTTGAGGTATTAATACAATAATACAATTGGCAATTCCTGTAGAAAACATTCCTCTTACGAGAAAGGGCAATTGGTTGCCCCCGTGGCTCCGGCACCCCTAAATTGGAGGGGCTAATTCGTCAATAGAATGCTAAAAAGTGTATCCCCCCCCCAGCAAATTTTAGTCCTTTTTTATCCCCATAGTTGATATGGGGGGGGGGGGCTCAGCCCCTTCTTAGAACTATTGGGGGGTCCTATAGCCCACCTAGCCCCTCCATTCTGCCACCCTTGTTACAAGGCAAGCTGAAGGTGAGCTGTTGTAAAGCCATAGCCACAAGTATTGTATCTTGCTTAAAAGACAGATGCATCTAAAAAGTTATGTTTTTAATACCGATTATTCTGAAAGATTCAAGCCATTTTAGCTGAGTACAGTAAATCAAAGTTAAAGTTTATGCAAACTAGGATGATGCTGTATCCGATTTACAACATACTAATTAGGACTCATTTCTTTTGTCTTTTCTTCTTGAAATATTAATGATTTTTTAAATTTGGTTTTACAAAATTAATTAGACTGACACACTGGAGTGACATCATTATAACTTTACTGGTATATTAAAATTATAAAAAAAATATTTGGAATATATATATAATATACAGTATAATATAATTACAAAATACTGTTCTATCAAAATTTATAGTAATGTTATAAAAACATGTGTACAGTATATTTTAAAATACATGTATATTGTTTTACAGTTGTGGCAATAGAAACGTTACAAAAAAATATGTTGAGCAGTTCATTTCCTAATACCTGTAGGGATGAGCCGATAATTGGAAATTAATTGGTAGAAGCCAATAATCGGCAACTTTCAGGCTGATCGGTTATCGGCCGATCACATTGACTTTACATCAGCGGTCCAATAAATATTATTCTGGGTTTTATACTTGTAAATTTCATTTTCTTTTTTAAGAAAAACACCAAGTTGTAGTGATTCCACAAAGAAACTGTTAAATTTGATTAATTTGATATGGTGCATCATGTTTAACACGTCATATTTCTTGTTTGGTGAAACACTTTTTGTTTCCGACTTTTATCAATCGTATTTAATTTTTCATATTTCAACTTAAACTCCGTCTTGCTGATGACTGATGGTTAATGATCATGTTATCTTTGCCAAACAATATACAATGTTATGTTTTGCTAGTGTTTCACCGGAAATTCAAGTGTCAGGAATTCCTTTCCTGTTGACAAATATCGGTAACCACCGATAAATCGGCCGATCAGATCGTAAATCGGATCGGAATTTATCGGATCGGTAAATTTGATTTTTCTTGATCGGCTCATCCCTCTTTCCTAACTTTTACCAATTCATCTGATAAGTCCCTCACCCTCCCTAAAAAACTGCAAACTTCCTCGAAATGTTGGCAACTTCTTGGTATTAGCTTGGGAATTGACCAATCATGTTCTGCTTAGTAATTAAGTAACCAATACTGTAGGATGAAAGCAGGAAGTGTAAAGTAGTTTGAATTGGCAATTTGTCAACGAACTTCATCAACTATTTGAGGAACTCATCGAATGAATTGGTAAAAGTTAGGAAATGAACTGCTCAACATTTTTTAGAACGCTTCTATTGCCAATGATGACTGTAAGATATTTAATTCAGACAGTTCCCTGACATGCACATTTATAAAAATACATTTTATCAAAAACTTTGGGTAAATGTCAACTCAAAAATGTTATAGCTGTACTAAACACATTTCACTACAGCAGTAGCTGCCCATCTCTCTTCATTCATTTTGGGAAGTTCTTCCCACTTGTCAAGATCAAAATTAAAGCATTCCACAGATCTTCTTACTTCTCTACACCACCCGCCCATGACAACTATAACATTGCCAGTTACCACTGCACTACAATTACTTCGCTTATACTTCATTGGAGGCAACATTTCACTTTTCTCATTAGTTACATTATATTTGACTACAGTATTTAATTCATTATCATTCTTATCATTCCCTCCCATTATGATGATGCTGTCTTTCCAGGCAACAGTTGCCATGTCACAGACAGCAAAAGGCAATGTAGCCAGAGTTTCACAATGATTGTTAGTAATATCATACACTAACACTGTGTTGAGAGAATCACTTGAATCATCTGTTGTTGTTCCCCCAACTATGAAAACTTTGTCACCAAAACATTGTGCACCATGGCGTACTCTTGGTTCTGGCATATGACCAACCACCTGGGAAGAATAAGGAGCTACTACTAATATTTTATAAATATCATTAGTAATTAACTCATTATCACAGCGACCTCCAAAAATAAACAAACTATCTTCATAAACGACACATGTATGTCCATTGATCTTATGTGGAAGCTTGGCAGGAAAGTTCCTCCAACGTGCACCATCTTGCCCCAACTGAAGTACTTCCATACTGTCACTCCACCATCCTCCACAGACATACATGTGACCACGATGGGCAAACGACGATGAAAGCCAACGTTCTGACGTCATTGCTGGGAGGAGAGTCCACTGTCTTGCTGTCCAGCTGAACACTTCAACTGACTTCAAATCAAACCCACCAGCAATGATCACATTGCTCCTGAAATTCGGATTTTCTTCTGAAGAGGTTGCACCTGAACCAGAGGGACGAATGTCAATTTGTGGCTCTTTACTTTGCAATTTCTTCGTGTTTTTATTGACAACGCGCTCCAAATTATTCATCCGTCTGTTCATATCACCCATATGACGTGTCAGGTCTCTGCTCAGATTCATCACTATATCTTTGATGTCCGACACTTCATCTTTGGTTTCTTTTAAATCTCTCTTCATCTCATCAATTTCGTTCCTGGTCACATAGCAATGCAGTTTTCGTTTTCCATACGCAACCTGCTTGCCACAGACTTCACATTTCCCTTGTCGATGATCACAATCGTTGATCTCGTGATCGGTTTGATCTTTTCTGTTGATGATCACCCCACAGCCATCGTTGGAACAATGTACTGGACTGAACTCACAATTTTGAACATGAGCTTCAAGCATTTCAACTTTCACGATCTCCAGACAACCCCTGCCAACATTCTCACAACGAATATTCAGTTCCGATATGAGTTCTTTAACAAATCTTGCAGGTCGTAACGTTTCTATTGTCAATGGTTCGATACAAGACGGACATGTGGGAGAATGTCGCAGATGACGTGTTATGCACGGCTGGCAAAAGAAATGCTCGTTTCTTGCACACTGCTTGGGTTGTTTGAGTACGTTCAAACAAATAGCACAATGAAGATTATCAGGAACAGCAGTTTGAAAACGTTCGTCTTCGTAACCTCCTTCGGCGGAAGCCATTGTTTGTACAAAATGTTCTTCAAATCATCGAGTAAAACTGTAAAACGTCGTGGAGAGTAGAACTACGGAAACATTCTGTACTTTTGATAACTATTAAACAAGTTTATTGAAATACGTTATCCAGATGGATAAGTGTATAACGAAGATGAAGAGATTCACAAACAGCAACAATCACACGTCACAGTGTTGCTTCGTCAGTTTCGTTTTGTAAGTGAACTTCTGTGGCTAAAACTGCGTTATCCAATCACTGACTGAATATTTAACGTTATTATGACAAACAGCTCTAACCCTTGGTGTGACTGGAATGTTATTGACAAAAGAAGATTCTTAAATAGAATTTTGTGCACTGAATGAAAAAAGCTAGAAGCTGATCACCTGCGAAAGAACCATCGAAACATTGAGAAAGAAAACCAAGATAGATACAAGAAGTATTAGAACGTAGTGGTAGCAAAGAAAATGAAGAGTAAGAATTCAAAGACAAGAAGACTCGCAGTTAGTGGTCTGTTTGGCATGTTGCCGAATGCTACGGTGGCTGGTTTTTCAAATGATCAACACAATAGTTCTTTCCTAACGTTACCATAAATGGTATAAGATTGATCATTGATTGTTTTAAGTGGCGGTATTAAACAGCACGCGACGATTTCTGTCAACAAAAAATGTTCTTCAAATCATCGAGTAGAACTGTTAAAACCTCGTGAAGAGTAGAACTACGGAAACATTCTGTACTTTTGATAACTATTAGAGAAGTTTATAGAAATACATTATCCAGATGGAAAGTGTAACGAAGATGAAGAGATTCACAAACAGCAACAATCACACGTCACTGTTGCTTCGTCAGTTTCGTTTTGTAAGTGAACTTCTGTGGCTAAAACTGCGTTATCCAATCACTGACTGAATATTTAACGTTATTATGACAAACAGCTCTAAACCTTGGCCTTGGTGTGACTGGAATGTTATTGACAAAGGAAGATTCTTAGATAGAATTTTGTGCACTGAATGAAAAAAGCTAGAAGCTTATCACCTGTGAAAAAGCCATCGAAACATTAAGAAAAAAACCCAAGATAGACACAAGAAGTATTAGAACGTAGTGGTAGCAAAGAAAATGAAGAGTAAGAATTCAAAGACAAGAGGACTCGCAGTTAGTGGTCTGTTTGGCATGTTGCCGAATGCTACGGTGGCTGGTTTTTCAAATGATCAAAACAATAGTTCTTTCCTAACGTTACCATAAATGGTATAAGATTGATCATTGATTGTTTTAAGTGGCGGCATTAAACAGCACGCGACGATTTCTGTCACCGATTTGCGTCGTAACGAGTGTCGCGAGATCTGGGGACGAGAGCACGTTGCCAAAGCATTGAAAATTCTGACATGAGATAAAAAACTTGAAACGTAAGTCTGATTGTCAAGTGAATGATCTAAACAAGGATGAGACTCCTATACAATGCCGTCAATCGACGCCATAAACTTTCCTCAACTCTCATCAAAATTTTAATTTTTTTCTTTTCTAACACACCGCTCCGGTATAGCATTCGACTTCTGAACTCAAAAGTTAAATCAACATGCTGCCAAATATCTTTACGTTTTGAGTTCAGTAACTTTATTGACTCAATCAAACTAGTGATGCATGCCAGTCGCTGAGTTGTGTTGCAATGATGCTGCCTCATACTCAAGCCTCTTGCTGCATATGTTGAAATTGAAAAGCTTGAACTTGAGTATGTGGGGATGTAGCCTGCGACCTCCCACTCCTACCCAAGAGCCGGCTCGCAGGCTAGTGGGGATGGATTAGGACAATTTCACTCACGCAGGACAGAGAGTTTCATCAAAGGGGACTTTTTGAACTGCAACAGACAGGGCGCACATCAAGGAAGGTTTGTGTGTGCGGGTTGTGGTGTGTGGGGAGGGATGTGTGGTGGTGGTAGGTGGTGCGAGGGTGTGTGTGGGGTTGGAGAGTGTGGTGTGAGATATTTTCAATCACTAGTTTTACTTTTTAAATGTAAGATAGAACAAGGTCCATCATATATTCAGAACTTTTTTAAATTACGAATAGCTCCTTGTAATTTGCGTGGCTCTGGTACAAAACTGGAACAATGTCGCTTTAATTCAAAGTGGTTAAAAATTATTTTTCTTACATTACCAGTCACCTTTGGAATAATCTGCCGGCTGAAATTCGAGCAGCACCAAATACAAACACGTTTAGAAAAATGCTCAATAGTGCAGAACTAACCCCGTTTTTGTGCAATAACTAATATTTTATTGCTGCCGAACGTAGCGAGGCAGCACACTAATCTTGACATGGGTTTCTGTGTCTCGTGTCCAGACCTCTTTGCCGAGTTATGTATAGTCAACGGAATCTCGATTTTGAGAGTTTATTTATTTATTTGTTGAGCATTTTATGACGTTTTGTGACGTAGGAACTTTCTTCCTCAACTTACATCACATACGCCAGAAGGATTTGCTCTTACAAATTGCATTTGAAGTTGGTAAACACCACGACGGCGATGGATATTCTAAATTGGCAATGAATCGTTCTTGTTCTCTAACCTCTGAACACACTTGTGAACTGTCTTACAATTTCGGAGAGTTTGTCTTGTCGAGGTAAGATATCAATTTCTACAACTGACAACTCTGTTTCTTTGTAGGAGATTTCAGTTGTTTTCTTCTATTTTTAGGTGTATATACTGGTGTGGGTTCATTTTGTATTTGTGTTTGCACGTTGCACTGATCAGCATTCTGATCAGACGCTACTACCTGCGTGTGTGTATTTTGACTTATACAAATTCTACAAAATAATGTGATGGGCTCAATGGTACATTGCTGTATAATTTTATTAAAGCTCTAGATTTGTCAAAACATATTAAGCACTTGGAATTGCATTGACAATTTTGCCACAGCATCAGAGCAAGAGGTGTGATTATTTAATTGTGTGTATATCCTGTCAAAACCCTTGTTGTTTTCAATCTTATAATTAAAAAATATAGAAGAGATGTGTAAATACTCTGGCTATTGTAATTAATATTACATTTTTGGACTTCCCAGACTTCTTCGCAGGCAACTCTGCGGGTTCTTATGGTGAAGAGGTGAGAAAAAATTGGTTGGAGTGGGCAATCTTGGGTGGAGTGGGCAATCTTGGGTGGAGTGGGCAATCTCGAGTGGAGTGGGCAATCTTTGGTGGAGTGGGCAATCCTGGGTGGAGTGAGTAATCTTGGGTGGAGTGGGCAATCTCGAGTGGAGTGGGCAATCTTGGGTGGAGTGGGCAATCTCGGGTGGAGTGGGAAATCTCGGGTGGAGTGGGCAATCTTGGGTGGAGTGGGCAATCTTGGGTGGAGTGGGCAATCTTGGGTGGAGTGGGCAATCTTGGGTGGAGTGGGCAATTTTGGGTGGAGTGGGCAATCTCAGGTGGAGTGGGTAATCTTGGGTGGAGTGGGCAAGAGGGGTGTTACATTGGTCACAGACTGCAGATATTTGCCTGTGGAGTAGGCTAAAGGCTTTTGTCCCTTTCGAGGCAGCACTTCACTTGCGGTAGTAACTTCTAGTATTATTAACTAATTCCTATTCTAGTTTAGAACATTATTTCTTTTTTTTTTTAGATAATTTTATAGGTAATCTTAATATTTGATATTTATAACACGTGCGCGTTTTAACGAGTTTGTAACTCCTAGGCGTTATGTGTATAAATAAATTATTATATTGTATTGTATTATATTGAGGATGTTGGAAGTGGTGTTGGGGGGTGGCGTTGGAAGGAGTGTTGTGCTGGTGTGATGGTGTTGGTGGTGTTGGTGGGAAGTGGTGATGGGGGGTGGTTGTGGTATAGGAAGTGGTGACGGGGGGTAGTGGTGGTGGTGGTGGTGGGAAGTGACCAACACTTGAGAATCGGTCCTGAGTTGTCTATCAGACTACCTTGTCGGTCCTGGTCGTCCGGTATAATGGTGTTTGGGAACTTGAGGGGATGAGTTGAAAGGGAGATGGTAAGCTTATCAAATAAACTAATCAAAAAAAGTCGGCGCTGGAACGGAAAACACCCCCCCCCCCCCCCTCTCAAAGTACAATGTCAAAACGTTTCCAAAATATGAAATGCTTCGTAGGCAGCTCAACTCAGAACTAAACAAATGATCAGCTCGCTTTTATATTGTCGAAGTTGGAACTTACCAAACGTAAACATTTTACAATTTCCCTACCAAAACTAGAGGTTAATAAGCAGACAATATTAAATTATAAAGGAATGACTGACTGTACATTATACATTACGCTTCGGCTAACTTAATATAAATATCTTTATAATACATATTTTAATACATGATCGTTAAAGTGGCTCGTCTGGGAGGAAAATAAAACCCGTAAAAGATGTTACTTCGTCATTTAAATGTTCTTTTACGGACAAACTTAATATTCGTTTCATAAGCAATTTAAAACCACCCGCTGCATACTGTAGGCAATTTTAGAGGAGGCTGGCGCGAGTTTACGCCGCAAATGCTTCTGTGGAAGCTTTTCTAAGATCATTTTCTGTTTGTCTATGAAACGAAATTTCACTTCAGTTTTTTAAGATTGTATTTGGAAGAACACCTAAGATAATGAAAAATGGCTTTTACATGCCTTTCAAATCTTATCACATTCTTGAGTTATTGCGATTTGAGCAATGACGTCACACGTTGTATGTGGGAAAAACGGAAAATCAGTCACATCTTTGGATTGGTTTAAAGTGTATATGAAACTAAAATTAAGTTTGTCTTATTTGAAAGAACTCTTAAAATAATGGGGAATATCAATTTACAGCTTTTTCATAATTTACTTAGTTCTTGAGATATTTAGACTTATGTGATATTCAAATGAGATAACTTATGGTTCGTTTTTTTCTAATTAACATATTCGAAAATGGCGAATATTTTTAAGATTATTGAACAAAATCACTCGAAACTTTGCATATTGCTACAGTTCATGCAACTAAACATGAAAGACAAGTTACAAGTGATTTTGATCAATAATCTTAAAACTATTCACGATTTTCGAATATGTTAATTAGAAAAAAAACGAACCATAAAGTTATCTCATTTGAATATCACATAAGTCTAAATATCTCAAGAACTAAGTAAAATATGAAAAAGCTGTAAATTGATATTCCCCATTATTTTAAGAGTTCTTTCAAATAAGACAAACTAAATTTTCGTTTCATATACACTTTAAATAAACTGAATCAAGGCTTGGTAATTTTCCTTTGGGGTATGGTCTGGTTACATCTGCAATGTGTGGTTTCGTGTAGTTAAACCAATCCAAAGATATGACTGATTTTCCGTTTTCTCCCACGTACAACGTGTGACGTCATTGTTCAAATTGCATAACCAATAACTCAAGAATGGGATAAGGATTTGACGGGCTTGTAAAAGCCATTTTTGATTATCTCAGGTGTTCTTCTAAATACAAGAATTTTCTGCTGTAGGGTCTCCATATTGTAGTTACCACATGCATCAGTTTCTCAACGCTTATTAAAGTAATGTACATTATTAATTAGTTTAAATATATCACATAATTATATTCATACGTCACTGGTCTTGATCAGCTGGCAGAACTCAACTTTATATTCTTAAATAACACTGGTAGGTTTATGTTCTTTCGACCTAAAGATATAAAATACAAAATTTCTATACATAAAGCTGAAGTTTGTTAATTAATCATCCGCAAACGATGTGGCCCTTTTCTAATTTCAATCCACCCTAGCGATCAACTCTACTTCTCTCACTTTCCCTCCCTCTAAGCGCTCACTCTCTCTCACTCTCCAACTCTCACTTTAACTCTCTAACTCTCCAACTCTAACTCTCTCCAACTCTCACTCTCTCTAACTCTCTCTAACTCTCCAACTCTAACTCTCTCTCTCTCTAACTCTCCAACTCTAACTCTCTCCAACTCTAACTCTCTCCAACTCTAACTCTCTCCAACTCTAACTCTCTCTAACTCTAACTCTCTCTAACTCTCTCTCTAACTCTCCAACTCTAACTCTCTCCAACTCTAACTCTCTCTAACTCTCCAACTCTAACTCTCTCTCACTCTCACTCTCCAACTCTAACTCTCTCTCACTCTCCAACTCTAACTCTCTAACTCTCCAACTCTAACTCTCTAACTCTCCAACTCTAACTCTCTCTCCAACTCTCGCTCTCTCTAACTCTCTCTCACTCTCCAACTCTAACTCTCTCTCCAACTCTAACTCTCTCTCTAACTCTCCAACTCTAACTCTCTCCAACTCTAACTCTCTCTAACTCTCTCTAACTCTCCAACTCTAACTCTCTCTCTAACTCTCCAACTCTAACTCTCTCTCTAACTCTCCAACTCTAACTCTCTCCAACTCTAACTCTCTCTAACTCTCCAACTCTAACTCTCTCTCACTCTCCAACTCTAACTCTCTCTCACTCTCCAACTCTAACTCTCTCTCACTCTCCAACTCTAACTCTCTAACTCTCCAACTCTAACTCTCTCTCACTCTCCAACTCTAACTCTCTAACTCTCCAACTCTAACTCTCTCTCACTCTCCAACTCTAACTCTCTCTCCAACTCTCACTCTCTCTAACTCTCTCTAACTCTCTCTAACTCCCCAACTCTAACTCTCTCTCACTCTCCAACTCAAACTCTCTCTCACTCTCCAACTCTAACTCTCTCTAACTCTCCAACTCTAACTCTCTCTCACTCTCTCTCACTCTCTAACTCTCCAACTCTAACTCTCTAACTCTAACTCTAACTCTCTCTCACTCTCCAACTCTAACTCTCTAACTCTCCAACTCTAACTCTCTCTCACTCTCCAACTCTAACTCTCTCTCCAACTCTAACTCTCTCTCCAACTCTAACTCTCTCTAACTCTCTCTTACTCTCTCTAACTCTCTCTAACTCTCTCTAACTCTCTCTAACTCTCCAACTCTAACTCTCTCTCACTCTCCAACTCTAACTCTCTCTCTCTCTAACTCTCCAACTCTAACTCTCTCCAACTCTAACTCTCTCCAACTCTAACTCTCTCTAACTCTCCAACTCTAACTCTCTCTCTAACTCTCCAACTCTAACTCTCTCCAACTCTAACTCTCTCTAACTCTCCAACTCTAACTCTCTCTCACTCTCACTCTCCAACTCTAACTCTCTCTCACTCTCCAACTCTAACTCTCTCTAACTCTCTAACTCTCCAACTCTAACTCTCTCTCCAACTCTCCCTCTCTCTAACTCTCTCTCACTCTCCAACTCTAACTCTCTCTAACTCTCCAACTCTAACTCTCTCTAACTCTCCAACTCTAACTCTCTCTCACTCTCCAACTCTAACTCTCTCTCACTCTCACTCTCTAACTCTCCAACTCTAACTCTCTCCAACTCTAACTCTCCAACTCTAACTCTCTCTCACTCTCCAACTCTAACTCTCTCTCACTCTCCAACTCTAACTCTCTAACTCTCCAACTCTAACTCTCTCTCACTCTCCAACTCTAACTCTAACTCTCCAACTCTAACTCTCTCTCACTCTCCAACTCCAACTCTAACTCTCTCTCACTCTCCAACTCCAACTCTAACTCTCTAACTCTCCAACTCTAACTCTCTCTCACTCTCCAACTCTAACTCTCTCTCCAACTCTCACTCTCTCTAACTCTCTCTCTCACTCTCCAACTCTAACTCTCTCTCACTCTCCAACTCTCACTCTCCAACTCTAACTCTCTCTTACTCTCCAACTCTAACTCTCTCTCACTCTCCAACTCTAACTCTCTCTCACTCTCCAACTCTCACTCTCCAACTCTAACTCTCTCTAACTCTCCAACTCTAACTCTCTCTCACTCTCCAACTCTAACTCTCTCTCACTCTCTAACTCTCCAACTCTAACTCTCTCTCACTCTCCAACTCCAACTCTAACTCTCTCTCACTCTCCAACTCCAACTCTCTCTCCAACTCTCACTCTCTCTAACTCTCTCTCACTCTCCAACTCTAACTCTCTCTCACTCTCCAACTCTCACTCTCCAACTCTAACTCTCTCTAACTCTCCAACTCTAACTCTCTCTAACTCTCCAACTCTAACTCTCTCTCACTCTCCAACTCTAACTCTCTCTCACTCTCCAACTCTAACTCTCTCTCACTCTCCAACTCCAACTCTAACTCTCTAACTCTCCAACTCTCTCTCACTCTCCAACTCTAACTCTCTCTCCAACTCTCACTCTCTCTAACTCTCTCTCACTCTCCAACTCTAACTCTCTCTCACTCTCCAACTCTCACTCTCCAACTCTAACTCTCTCTAACTCTCCAACTCTAACTCTCTCTAACTCTCCAACTCTAACTCTCTCTCACTCTCCAACTCTAACTCTCTCTCACTCTCACTCTCTAACTCTCCAACTCTAACTCTCTCCAACTCCAACTCTAACTCTCCAACTCTAACTCTCTCCAACTCTCACTCTAACTCTCTCTAGCTCTCCAACTCTAACTCTCTCTAACTCTCCAACTCTAACTCTCTCTAACTCTCCAACTCTAACTCTCTCTAACTCTCCAACTCTAACTCTCTCTAACCCTCCAACTCTAACTCTCATTTTCTAACTCTCTTTCTCTAATTCTCTCTCTAACCCTATAAACTCTCCCCACTAAACCTATACGAGTAATTAATAAGTAATAACTACATACTCGCTTTCTGAACGGTCTGTTTCCTCTGTTCGTTCTTCTTCAGAAATGAGCAGTGAAGGATCTATGAAAGAATTGCATCAGGCTTCGTTATAATCTTAAACCCAACCCAACTCGACTACGAATAAGCTCTGACCACTATAACCTAATATACGCACGTAAAAACGCGCAAACTGTTGCAGACCTGCAAACAAGTTGTTACAGGCTGTTCCGACAGGCCGTCACCGTCATTTTTCGCACTGGTTGTTCCCAGATTGTTGACAAGTCTGTACAGGTTAATAAACTGTTACCACTCTGCACTCAACAAGTTGTTAACAACCTTTTAGTTCACGATCACCTCCGGTTTGCTTTCTATTTCCTCCGCAGAGGCTTAGAGGGGACTGGAGAAGAGGGACACCTGGGGAACTTGTTGGGCGTTAGAGGAAAATAGGGACCACGAGAGGGAGAGGAGAAAAAATCTTTGCCCTTGCACGCGTGTCCTACGATTTTCCTCTAACGCCCAACAAGTTCCCCAGGTGTCCCTCTTCTCCAGGCCCCCTCTAAGCCTTTGTGGAGGAGAGAGGTTTTCTTTGATGTACCGCGGTTGTTTATTTTTAATAGTTACTCCCGACAAGTTAATGCCCCGGCAATTAACTTGATTTATGCGTGGTTGGGAAAATTAGCTTTAATCCATGGTCACAAATGTGATAAAAGATTTATCATGGCGACCGAAGTGTTTTTAGACAATCGCTGTGATAACGAACTCAGTAACTCAGTTTTCTTAAGCAACCTCGGTGATCTGTTGAGGTAATTAACCTATACGTAACAGACTTCAACAATCTGGAACAGCCAGTGCGAACACATGATGGTGACAGCCTGTCGCAACAGACTGTAACAACTTGTTTGCAAGTCTGTAACAGCTTGTGCGTTTTACGTGTGTACCACACTGCACTCAGCAAGTTGTTAACAGGTTGATGGTAAGAAGGTTGTAGCGGTTTGTTGAATGAACAGCATTGTTACAAGCATTGTTGCTACCAACCTGTCACGAACATTGTATCCTGTTAACAAGCTGTGAGATTTTCACGTGTGTAACTGGACTGCGGGTGACCTACATCAACGACTGACAAAAGGTGTCCAATCCAATCCAAGATGGCGGTTTATGAGTCCCTCTTTGGGCACGAGCCCATTCTTCTACGGCCCTCAAGACTTCTACAAGCCCTGCCTCGGCTTTTGGGAGCATCCAATCACTAACTTCCCTCATGTCATGGTATTACTTATAACTAACCATGATCAAAAGCAACACAAACCTTCTGTGGAACGAGTGGGACTTAAAGGATGACTACCACATGAAGTATCAAGCTCAGAATCTGTGTCCAGAAAAGCGCGTAATGGTGACATGTGAAAAATAGAATCAATATTTTCTGAGCCTTCTACAAGAGATGAAGGTAAACTGGCGTATTCATCGTCGTCGTCGCTGTCGCTGAGGGCAAGCTGTTGACGAAGCTTCACCAGTTCTTTACTTGGTGGTAAGTTCAGAGGATCTAATAAAATATGCACAAGATATAAATACAAATATAAATGCTGCAATCCAAACGGAGGCATACGTTAAAGTGCATATGACACAAAAATTAAGTTTGTCTTATTTAAAAGAGCACTTAAAACGACAGAGTAACATATTTTGCAGTTTTTGGTTTCCTCGCTTAGTTTTTTTGAGATATTTCAGTTTGTTTGAAGTTTTATATATTATTTATGTTGAACCTGTGTTTTGTTTGCTTGACCTCCCAGGATTGTTTGCAACAGACAAAGACGATGCTCCCGGTGCGGGAGACATCAGAAGAGTTGCGCTGGACGATGCACCATTGTTGCCGTTGCTACTGTTGTTGTTGCCACTGTATCTGGACTTAGAAGACGAAGCCTTGACTCTTTTCATCTCAGCCAAGAGCTGGGACGTCCACTGGAGGCCTGGGAAGAAGAAAATATTAAATTTTAGCTGTTGTGAACAATGTTGTACTGTCAACTGTGAACAATGTTGTACTGTCAACTGTGAACAATGTTGTGTTGTCAACTGTGAACAATGTTGTACTGTCAACATGTGAACAATGTTGTGTTGTCAACTATGAACAATGTTGTGTTGCCAACTGTGAACAATGTTGTGATGTCAATTGTGAACAATGTTGTGTTGTCAACTATGAACAATGTTGTACTGTCAACATGTGAACAATGTTGTGTTGTCAACTGTGAACAATGTTGTGATGTCAACTGTGAACGATGTTGTGCTATCAATTGTGAACAATTTTGTGTTGCCAACTATGAACAATGTTGTGCTGTCAACTGTGAGCAATGTTGTGCTGTCAACTGTAAACAATGTTGTGTTGTCAACAATGAATAATGTTGCGCTGTCAACTGTAAACAATGTTGTATTGTCAAATGTGAACAATTTTGTGCTGTCAACTGTAAACAATGTTGTGCTGTACAATGTTGTGCTGTACAATGTTGTGCTGTCAACTGTGAACAATGTTGTGCTGTCAACTGTAAACAATGTTGTGCTGTCAACTGTGTACAATGTTGTGCTGTCAACTGTAAACAATTTTGTGCTGTCAACTGTGAACAATGTTGTGGTGTCAACTGCGAACAATGTTGTGCTGTCAACTGTGAACAATGTTGTTCTGCCAACTGTAAACAAAGTTGTGCTGTCAACTGTAAACAATGTTGTGCATGTTGTGTCAACTGTGAACAAAGAAATATTGAATACATATGATTATACACATATTATATTATATACATGTATTACAACTTATTATACATATTTATCTTCAAAACCATACCTTCTTTGCTCAGGTTGCTTGAAGAGGTCTTTTTCCCAGGACTTTTTGGTTTATTTTCATGCCCACCTGGAGAACTAAAAATTTTGTCTAGTAAGAACTAGTAACAAAACTGTAAACAGTCATTTAATTGCTAAAACCCTTGTGAGGGGTGTTGGTGGCACAGTGGTTAGGGCATGTGCCTTTCATCTCTGCGACCAAGGTTTAGGCAAAATAGGAGATAAGCGCATGAGGAGCCGTGCACACTTTTCATTGTATGCAATTAAAATCTTTCATAATCACAAGCCAGATCACAGATGTGGCGCAGGCTTAAGAGTATTGTTGTATGTTAAAAAAATCATTACTAATTCATCAGGAAAACACAAAGAAAAATCATAACCGTATCGTGGTTTTATATGTGATAAAACATTCTCCTGATTTACATAAACTTTAGCTTTGATTTTCTCACCTTAGACAACGTTATTTTTCAAAATTACTACGCCAATGAACTTACCAAATGGTGATCGTTTTTAAAGCCATTCAAAACACTTGCAGAACGTGTTTTATCAGATCTAAAACACTCGGCTTTGCTTCGTGTTTTATATCTGATAAAACACGCCTGCTCATGTTTTAAATATTACTTCAACCATCACTAATCTCAATGTAGGGCAAAGTGAAAGGTGGTAAACAGAGTAAAATGTGAGTCCACGTTTCTCTCTGACGAAGGGCCTTCACTCGAAACGTTGGAAACTACGTTCACTAATTTCGGCAGTACTCAAACCTTACTAGATTTTACTCAATATGAGATGTTTTGGTGTGTAGTATCGCTGTATATTTTTACGAGTTGTGCCATATTTTGACGAGCCCGCAGGGCGAGTCAAAATACAAACAACGAGTAAAAATATACAGCGATACTACACACCAAAACACCTAATAAGAGATTTAATATACAACTGCTCTGATCAACAATTTTTTATGGATATGCAATTTTTGATCAACAATTTTTTTATCGCTGTATATTTGTATTCATTTTTAGCGTTATTTGGACAGTTTTTAATGCAGTTGTATAATAATACTCAATATTAGAGGTGAGCCGATCATCGGCAAAACATCAGCAGAGCCGATTAACGGCTAGTTTTTCTCACAATCGGCCATCAGCCGATTGTCTTTCACCATCGGATCGGCTCTCTCGTGACTCTCATCCTCGTATTTCTGCTCTCTCGTCCTCGTTTATCATAGCCTGTGTACAGCCGCAACCCTCCTGTCAAAATCGGGGAGCGAGCGTCTGTGGTACGGCATCAATAATTGCGTCAATAAACTGTTTTGTTGCGCTCAAAATACGAGAATTGGTTTGATGACTTCCTCTCATTGCAAAACTTGAGATGAATAAAACGACAAAATGAGAGCCCTGAGCATCAGGTTAGCAAACACCGGTTTTGCTGATTAATCGGCCGATGGTGGGGAAATATCGACTCTTAACAATCAGTATCGGCAATCAGCTTTTTTTTAACATCGGCTCACCTCTACTCAATATAACTATAGATGCTGACGTGATCACTAGGTAAGATGGTGGCCACTGGAATGAAATTTTTGACTGCTGGCCATAGGGAATAGGCTCAATCTCCAGGCGTTTCTCGGCCCCCGGCATTTACCTCCCCCAAAATTACAGCTGGACTCGTGAGCCTGTCCATTGTCGATTTGCACTAATCATAAACGTGCCTGCACATTTTCAGCAGGCATATATTAATGGGATGATTGGAATTATTGAATGAATTACCCCGAAAGTTCAAAATGACGATCAATAGAGTGCTGATGAGTGAAGCATACAATCACGTTTTAGAAACGTTTAAGATTGATTGTCAAATAAAATATTTACAACAGGAAGCTCCAGAGAAATGGTTAACAGCCAAGATATTTTTGTGTTTTAGCCTACAGGATTGGAAAAGTCACTTATACTTCAGTTAGCTTCTATGGCTTGTGCTATCGTGAAATTAATTTATGCAAACGTCACAGACACGATTGGGGGTTCACGCATCCAGCCATCTCTTTCAGGGGAGATATCCAACCCATGCTAACATGTAATTCGAGATACAAACCTGTGTGATGTCAAGATGCTCGTATGGTGTGATTATGTGATGTCGCATGCATTTTCTCGCAATGTTTCGTAGTTTGGCGATGTTCTCTTCACTTGTGCAAGGATGGTAGAGAAATGCCACAGCACCATGCTTTGGAAATGAAAAGAAAAAAAATACAATAATAGGTTAAAAAGGACAAAAAAATACAATTGTAGTTTACCTAGGAAAACAGATAGATAGATAGATAGACAGACAGACAGACAGACAGACAGACAGACAGACAGACAGACAGACAGACAGACAGACAGACAGACAGACAGACAGACAGACAGACAGACAGACAGACAGACAGACAGACAGACAGACAGACAGACAGACAGACAGACAGACAGACAGAGAACGTAGGAGTCTATTAACGTTTTGAGCGAAGGCCCTTCGTCAGAGAGAAACGTGAAACCAATCATGCAACCAACCAACCAGTCATGCACCAGCCAGTCAGCCACAGGTCATCAATCACCATACAACCAATCACCATACAACCAATCCAACCAACCAACCAACCAACCAACCAACTAACTAACTAACCAAACCAATCCAATCATTGCAACCAACCAATTGTGCAACCAGCCAGCCAACCAATCAACCAACCAACTATAAACCAACAATGCAAACCAACCAACCATACAACCAAACAACCCAACATGTAACCAGCCAGGTAACCAACCAATCATGCAACCAGCCAGTCAACTAACCATACAACTAATCCAACCAACCAACCAACCAACCAACCAACCAACCAACCAACCAACCAACCAACCAATCAACCAACCAACTAACAACACAACCAATCCAATCAATCAACCAATCAACCAACCAATCATGCAACCAGCCAGCCAACAATCAACCAACTAACTAACCAACAATGCAAACAACCAACCATGCAATCAAACAACCAAACATGTAACCAACCAACCATGTAACCAACCAACTAACCATGCAACCAAAAAATCAACCAACCAACAATATTCATCAGGGTTTGAAATAGCAGCTGGCGATAGCCAGCAGTTTTAGGATGTTGCCGGCAGTTATTTGGACATATGTCCAGAATGTAACTTTGCTGCTTGGGAAACAGCCAGCAAAAATTTTGACCTACAAAATTAGGCATATTTTCTGAACATTATTTTGAACCCTGTTCATGCTTGCTTAGAAACAGATATGATTGTACTGTACATACTTACATCAGAATCAGTATAGTAAACATAAACGCTTTGTTAGAATGATGTGCCTAAAAAATATGAAAACATTTAGCATTCTCTGACCATTATTTGGAGTTTTTCCTAAATTTTCTCAAAATACTTATAGTTGATCTGCTTGTTAAAAATTCCAACCAAAAAAAATTTTATTCTCACCTTTGAACTTTTTAATTTTATATTACTACAGTTCCAGTACGTCCTATTAATATATACAGTTGGATACAAAGAAGGTACCTATGAATTAAATACAATTAAAAACACTTCACTAATCAGATCTACCGTATTTTCTGGGTGATAACCAGCATGGTGTATAACCCGCACAGCAACAAAAATGTCACTTTTGGAAAAATAAATCAGCGTACAGTATTACCTGCATGATCAGATAACCCGCAGCTGCTAATAATAGGTTTGGGCAAGAGAGCACGCCAGACTGACTTGTATTTCTTCTTTGTTCAGTGTTCCTTCATTTATATTCAGCCATTTTGAATAATGCGGTATATATCATTAGTGTATCACAGGTGCGGGCTACGGGGCCGAAGGAAACCCGAGCGTGTTCCGAAAATGAAATAACTGAATATACCGCATTATTCAAAATGGCTAGTCTGGTGTGCTCCCTTGGTTTGGGACCACAAAATTTTAAAAAAGTACAGTACCAGTAGTTGAAAGATGAAAGTAGAAATTTGTGGTCTCTGGTCTTCGTGATGGCATTGTCTTAAGAATTCAACAGATTACCCACACCACCCTATTACCCGCACTAATTATGTTTCCTAGCAAAATTAAGAGATAACCCACAGGTTATCACCCAGAAAATAAGGTACGTATATTTCTTTTATTTTGCTACAAACTGGATAGTGGGACATACATGTAGAAGGGCCATTTACACACAAGCTACTTTAGACTGTGTTCCAACTGAGGCCTGTGCCTGGGTCTTAATATTTGGCTAGGATGAAAAACATGTTTATTTTCACTTGTGAGTAGCTGCGAATGGCAAATAGAGCGAAGAATAGCTATGAGCAGGCATTTCATTAGAAGTAGAGGTGAGCCGATGTTAAAAAAAGCCAATTGCCGATACCGATTGTTAAGAGCTGATATTTTCCAACTATCGGCTGACTAATCGGCAAAACCGATGTTTGCTAACCCGATGCTCAGTGCTCCCGTTTTGTCGTTTTATTCATCTCAAGTTTTGCAATAAGAGGAAGTCATCAAGCCAATTCTTGTATTTTAAGCACAAACCAATTTTGTAACGTGACCGAGAATGCGATTATTGACGCTGTACCACGGACGCTCGCTTCCTGATTTTGACAGGAAGGACAAGAGAGCAGAAATACGAGTACGAGAGTCACGAGACAGCCAATCCGATGGTGAAAGACAATTGGCCAATGGCTGATTGTGTGAAAAACTAGCTGTTAATCGGCTCTGCCGATGTTTTGCCAATGATCGGCTCACCTCTAATTAGAAGCTGGCAACCAGGGAACTCTGGCAGCTACTTTCAAGATCACAGCCACCTACTTTTAGAATTTTATATACATATGAATTTATATGTTCACTTGATGAGTTCAACCGTCTACTTCTTCACGTGAGTCTGCTACTATCAAAACTAATGAAACCTCTGTATGAGCCATGTGTAGCAACCTTGAATGACTAGTGAGTCAGTAAGCAAGCTAGTTTTCTGGCAAGCAAATCAGTTCAATGTACGATTGCAAAGCAGCAAGCAAGGCATCAACGTATAGGCCAGTTATACAATGTTGGCATGTGCATCATTTTGGCAGGCCACATGCATAAAATTGTGGCCAATACGAAATAAAATTTAAATATTTTTAAAGATAGAAATAGTTCCTGAGCTAATATCTTCAGAAATTGTTAAATTGCTTTCATTTACTGCATTTGTAGCCTGCCAAAATTATGCCTGTGGCCCACCAAAATAATGTGTGTGCACGATCGTGCAACTCGCGTCTAACTCACATATAGGCACCACAATTTAATATTTCTCATGAGCATTTGTCAGTCACTGGCTGCGAGTGTTCTCCGATTTCTACTGTGAGAAGAAAAAAATTATTCTTGCTTAAATTTGTATAATTTTGTGTGTTTCTTATTTGCATGTTTCTACGTGTGTATTGTCTGACAAATCTTGTAAAATAGAAATAAAATAGACAATTTTGGCAGTGACACTGCGACAGTCAGCAGTGACTCGACGCAGTCAGTATGTCACGTCCACTCACTGACCTAGTCTACATGTAATTAATTACTTCTTTTACGAAATAAACTACAAGTACAGCTTGTTAAAGAGAAGTAGAGGACACACATACAACTTACCTTAGGTGTTGCTGTAGTCGGTGAAGTAGATTCAGAAGAAGTTTCATCCTTTGCGTGTTGTGTTGTTGGAGGAAGCGAATCAGCTTCCTTTTCACGTGTGGTTGGGTTTGAATTCTTTAAAGTTTTGCCTCCAGTAAAACAACCCGTCAATAATGCCACATAAATATGAAGAAGACAGAACTTTTTGAGAACATAAGCCATCTTTAGTCCTCTCACAGTGACGATTTGTCAGGAAATAGCCATAAAACCAATTCCCTCAACCTCATTTTGGGCATTTTGTGTATATTCAAATCGTGGGTTCCGCGCGAACCAACACTCGTGTGTAGAAATCCCGCGCGAATTGTCACGTTTTATGGACAACGCGTGGACGACAAACGTTGGACATTAGCCAATCAGATTTGTCAAAAAGAAAGACCATGTGATCCATTCACTTCATGTCACTTTGTTTTTTTTGGTTTTTTTGTCACTTTGTAACTACCCGCTTGTTTAATTCCTCTCAAGAGTAATGTTGAGATTTTTTCTAAAAGCAGCGAAAAATGTATTGGGTGTTGGAGAGGGGGGGTGGTAGGTATTGGTGGTGGTGGGGTGTTGGAGAGGGGGGTGTTGGAGTGGTGGTAGGTAATGATTCTCAGTCAAATTTTGCATTCTCGTTTCGAGGCCCTTTACTAGTGTATTTCAGTTAACATATGGTGTAAATATACATCACTTTCATAAATCATAACAGCGATTAATTTGAATAATTCTTAAATGTATATGCATCTTAATAAGCATTTCTGACCTCATTTGTGTGTCTGCAATACAAAATAATTTTTGCATCATAATGAAGCCAGAAAGGCTCTTGTAGACGCACATAAAAGAATATTTAAAATAAAGACCTTGTCCTTTATGAAAGTGGTAAATAGCTATTATATTAAAACATTGTCAAATTGTTATTTTGGCACCCTATATAGTGGTTTGATAATAGAAATTTAATTTTTTTTAAAAAGTGCTAGCTCACAAAATGCAGTTATTCCCATTTCATGGACCAAAATTTTCAAAAAAATTTGGGGAGGATCCCCTTGGACCCCTACTACACACGTAAAAATCTCACAGCTTGTCAACAGGATGTGTTTGCAACAGGCTTGGAGCAAGGCTGTTAACAGGTTGTAACAGTCCTGTTCATTCAAGAAGCTGCTACAACCTTGTTAGCATCAATCTGTTAACAACTTAAGTGCAGAGCGGTAACAGGTTGTTGAAACAACTTGTCATCAGTCTGTTGGAGTCATCAGCCTTGTTACAGTGCGAACACATCACGGTGATAGCCTGTTGAACAGCCTTGCAACAACTTGCTTGCAGGTCTGTAACAGCTTGTGCGTTTTTACGTGTAACCCACACGTTTTAGTCACTAGCCGATGCCAGGCCCTGCCTCTGCGTGGTCTGCAGTAATAAGTTAGCTTGTGAGACATTTGAGGTATTAATACTAGTCATATACATGTAATACAATAATACAAATGGCAATTCCTGTAGAAAACATTCCTCTTACGAGAAAGGGCAATTGGTTGCCCCTGTGCTGTGAGGGCAGGGGGGCAGCTGCCCCTGTGGCTCCGGCACCCCTATATTGGAGGGGCCAATTCGTCAATAGAATGCTAATAAGCGTATTCCAACAGCATATTTTAGTCCTTTTTTATCCCCATAGTTGATATGGGGGGGGGGGGGGCTCAGCCCCTTCTTAGAACTATTGGGGGGTCCTATAACCCACCTAGCCCGATTCTGCTACCCTTGTTACAAGGCAAGCTGAAGGTGAGCTGTTGTAAAGCCATAGCCACGAGTATTGTATCTTGCTTAAAATACAGATGCATCTAAAAAGTTATGTTTTTAATACCAATTATTCTGAAAGATTCAAGCCACTTTAGCCGAGTACAGTAAATCAAAGTTAAAGTTTATGCAAACTAGGATGATGCTGTATCCGATTTACAACATACTAATTGGGACTCATTTCTTTTGTCTTTTCTTCTTGAAATATTAATGATTTTTTAAATTTGGTTTTACAAAATTAATTAGACTGACACACTGGAGTGACATCATTATAACTTTACTGGTATATTAAAATTATAAAAAAAATATTTGGAATATATATATAATATACAGTATAATATAATTACAAAATACTGTTCTATCAAAATTTATAGTAATGTTATAAAAACATGTGTACAGTATATTTTAAAATACATGTATATTGTTTTACAGTTGTGGCAATAGAAACGTTACAAAAAAATATGTTGAGCAGTTCATTTCCTAATAGGGATGAGCTGATAATTGGAAATTAATTGGTAGAAGCCAATAATCGGCAACTTTCAGGCTGATCGGTTATCGGCCGATCACATTGACATTACATCAGCAATCCAATAAATATTATTCTGGGTTTTATACTTGTAAATTTCATTTTCTTTTTTAAGAAAAACACCAAGTTGTAGTGATTCCACAAAGAAACTGTTAAATTTGATTAATTTGATATGGTGCATCATGTTTAACACGTCATATTTCTTGTTTGGTGAAACACTTTTTGTTTCTGACTTTTGTCAATCATATTTAATTTTTCATATTTCAACTTAAACTCCGTCTTGCTGATGACTGATGGTTAATGATCATGTTATCTTTGCCAAACAATATACAATGTTATGTTTTGCTAGTGTTTCACTGGAAATTCAAGTGTCAGGAATTCCTTTCCTGTTGATAAATATTGGTAATCACCGATAAATCGGCCGATCAGATCGTAAATCGGAGCGGAATTTATCGGATCGGTAAATTTGATTTTTCTTGATTGGCTCATCCCTATTTCCTAACTTTTACCAATTCATCTGATAAGTCCCTCACCCTCCCTGAAAACTGCTAACTTCCTCGAAATGTTGGCAACTTCTTGGTATTAGCTTGGGAATTGACCAATCATGTTCTGCTTAGTAATTAAGTAACCAATACTGTAGGATGAAAGCAGGAAGTGTAAAGTAGTTTGAATTGGCAATTTGTCAACGAACTTCATCAACTATTTGAGGAACTCATCGAATGAATTGGTAAAAGTTAGGAAATGAACTACTCAACATTTTTCAGAACGCTTCTATTACCAATGATGGCTGTAAGATATTTAATTCAGACAGTTCCCTGACATGCACATTTATGAAAATACATTTTATCAAAAACTTTGGGTAAATGTCAACTCAAAAATGTTATAGCTGTACTAAACACCTTTCACTACAGCAGTAGCTCCCCATCTCTTTTCATTCATTTGGGGAAGTTCTTCCCACTTGTAAAGATCAAAATTAAAGCATTCCACAGATCTTACTACTTCTCTAGACCGCCCTCCCATGACAACTATAACATTGCCAGTTACCACTGCACTACACCATCTTCTCTTATGCTTCATTGGAGGCAACATTTCACTTTTCTCATTAGTTACATTGTATTTCACAACAGTATTTAATTCATTACCATTCTTCTCCTCTCCTCCGAGTATTATGATGTTGTCTTTCCAGGCAACAGTTGCCATGCGACTGACAGCAAAAGGCAATGGAGCCAGAGTTTTACAAGAGTTCTTAGTAACATCATACACTAACACTGTGTTGAGAGAATCACTTGATTTACCTGTTGTTGTTCCTCCAACTATGAAAACGTTGTCACCAAAACATTGTGCACCATGGTATGCTCCTGGTTCTGGCATATGACCAACCACCTGGGAAGAATAAGGAGCTACTAATAATATTTTATAAATATCATTAGTTTCCTTATTATCACTGCGACCTCCAAAAATAAATAAACTATCTCCATAAACGACACATGTATGTCCATAGATTTCATGTGGAAGCTTGACAGGAAAGTTCCTCCAACGTGCACCATCTTGCCCCAACTGAAGTACTTCCATACTGTCACTCCCATCTCCTCCACAGACATACATGTGACCACGATGGACAAACGACGATGAACTCCAACGTAGTGACGTCATTGCTGGGAGGGAAGTCCACTGTCTTACTGTCCAGCTGAACACTTCAACTGACTCCATGCCACACCCACCAGCAATGATCACATCGCTCCCTCTCTCCTCCGCAGAGGCGCGGGCATGCGGGCGAGGGAGAAGACGCGCGAGGAATGATGGGAAGAGGGAAAGGAGAGAGACATCGCTCCTGAAATTCGGATTTTCTTCGGAAGAGGTTGCACCTGAACCAGAGAGACGAATGTCAATTTGTGGCTCTTTACTTTGCAATTTCTTCGTGTTTTTATTGACAACGCGCTCCAAATTATTCATCCGTCTGTTCATATCACCCATATGACGTGTCAGGTCTCTGCTCAGATTCATCACTATATTTTTGATGTCCGACACTTCATCTTTGATGTCCGACACTTCTTCTTGGGTTTCTTTTAAACCTCTCTTCATCTCATCGATTTCGTTCCTCGTCACATAGCAATGCAGTTGTCGTTTTCCATACGCGACCTGCTTGCCACAGACTTCACATTTCCCTTGTCGATGATCACAATCGTTGATCTCGTGATCGGCTTGATCTTTTCGGTTGATGATCACCTCACAGCCTTCATTGGAACAATGTACTGGACTGAACTCACAATTTTGAACATGAGCTTCAAGCCTTTCAACTTTCACGATCTCCAGACACCCCCTGCCAACATTCTCACAACGAATATTCAGTTCCGATATGAGTTCTTTAACAAATCTTGCAGGTCGTAACGTTTCTATTGTCAATGGTTCGATACAAGACGGACATGTGGGAGAATGTCGCAGACGACGTGTTATACACGGCTGGCAAAAGAAATGCTCGTTTCTTGCACACTGCTTGGGTTGTTTGAGTACGTTCAAACAAATAGCACAATGAAGATTATCAGGAACAGCAGTTTGAAAACGTTCGTCTTCATAACCTCCTTCGGCGGAAGCCATTGTTTATTCAAAATGTTCTTCAGATCATCGAGTAGAACTGTAAAACGTCGTGAAGAGTAGAACTACGGAAGCATTCTGTACTTTTGATAAGCATTAGAGAAGTTTATTGAAATAGATAATCCAGATGGAAAGTGCAACGAAGATGAAGAGATTCACAAACAGCAAAATGACACGTCACTGTTCCTTCGTCAGTTTCGTTTTGAACTTTACATAAAAGTAATATGATCTCTGACGGCGAAAACTGTTTTATCCAATCACTGATTGAGTATTTAAAATTATTATGACACGCCTCGATTTCTGTCACCGATGTGTCGTAACTCGTAACGTGTGTCACAAGATCTGGGAACGAGATCACGTTGTCAAAACATTGAAAGTTTCTGACATGGGATCAAAAACTTGAAACGTACGTAAGTCTAGTCTAATTGTCAAGTGAGCGACTTAAACAAGGGCCATAAACTCTTCTCAAGATTTGAAATTTTTCTTCACCTAACACACCACTTCGGTATAGCATTCGACTTCTGAACTCAAAAGTTAAATCAACATGCTGCTAAATATCTTCCCGTTTGGAGTTCAATTTAACTCTTGTCTCAAACTCCATTACTTAGAAGTAACTTTATTGACTTGATCAGACTAGTGATGCATGCCAGTCGCTGAGTTGTGTTGCTCCCTCATACCCAAGCCTCACGTTGCATGGCTATATACGAGGGCCAACGAGACAGCCAATGGTGCTAACTTTCCCAGAGCCCAGAGGCCAGCTGCCTTAATTAATACCTGTTGCCTGTTGGGCAATGCCAAACCAAGGGCGCAACCAGGATTTTTGAAAGGGGGGGGTCGTTTTCAGGATAAAGTGACGACACAAATCTAGGGGGTCCAGGGGCATAATTTCGCTGGAAATTTTTGAACTTTGGATCTGTAAAATGGTATTTTCTACATTGAGGACACTTTTGACCCAAGTATAATGGTTTTAAATCAAATGTTTTAGGCGTCAGAGAGACTAGAAGTAATTTTTGACCTCCAAAATCTCCCTCGCACTCCCCAAAAAGGGGGTCGGTCGCACCCCGACCCCCCTCTCGTTGCGCGCCTGTGCCAAACTGATATTCCAGTTACCTGTAATACGTAATTGCTGATATATAGTTGGTACGTTGTCCTGTATAGTCCTATTTCTAAGAAGCGTTTGAAAGCCTTTGTTCGTAGTCAGGCTGAAATACTCAGACAACGCAACGAAATCCGCGCAACAACGATCTTCCATGTGTTACTTCAAACTTTGAACTTTGATTGTATACCTGTTTCCTGGAGCGTAAACTGGAACTGATCATGTACGTGTCTCAACTTTGGAAACTACAAAACCTCCTGTTGGCCTTTCTACTTGTTTTCTTGTTTTTATTTCTCCCGATATTTCTGCAGCAACAAACTCCTTCAAAACTAACTTTTGATGAATCTACCAATAACTATTCATGCCGAAACACTTCTCCGCTACCTGTTTTTGTTACCCGTCTACGTATTAACGTCAAGTGACTTAAAGTAAAGTAAAGTAAAGTAAAGTAAAGTAAAGTAAAGTAAAGTAAAGTAAAGTAAAGTAAAGTAAAGTAAAGTAAAGTAAAGTAAAGTAAAGTAAAGTAAAGTAAAGTAAAGTAAAGTTATTATTCGTGGGTTGTTTAAATAACCTTCGGAAAAATTCTGAAACTAAATAAGCTGGACAAATTTTGCCTTGAAATCCTTCAATGTACGATACCGATAAATTTCAAACGAATTTCAGTATGTAGTTTTTTTATATTTATGTATTTTAATTCCTACGGGGGAGCGCCTCGCATGGGTCCTCGAGTCCCGTTCGCGCTCTTCCCGTTTGGATATCTTCATATATATTGTAAAGTATCCAATAAAGTTGTTTAAAAAAAAATAATGAAAAAAAGACAGGACAGAGGAGTAGGAGCTGTAGCGAGGAGTTTGCCGCTACACTTTTTTGTGCGGCCTTTCTTTTTACTTCATAAAAATACAGATGCTTGTCCAATGGTTTCAAGAGAGAGCGTTCCATACACATATTTTAGTTTCAGGAATCGAACTTGCAACCTTCTAATAACCGACTGACATCTGGGGGCCCGTGGGATTGATTACTTCGGGGGCCCTTTCCGATTTAGTGACCGCATTTCTAAGGGGGTTTGGGAGCATGCTCCTTGGGAAATTTTTGAATCTAGGGCCTCTGAAATGGCATTTCCTGTACTTTCACGGCACTTTTGAGCAAAATCTAATCACTCACACTCCGATTCAAAATCTGTTAAAGCGGTCAGATTATTTTAATAGATTCATAAAATGTTCAGGGGACTTCAGTGAAAATTCTCACCCGTTCATTTTCAGTCTTTACTTTAATTCTATAAATCTGTCACACATAAATAGATCTTTAATGAGGGGGGCGGATATAACTTTTGTCTTAAAGGGGATTGGCATTAAAAATTAAGTTTGTCTAATTTGGAAGAACTCATAAAATTTTAATAGAAGATCCTTTGCAACTTTTTCGTATCTTTCTGCGTTACTGTATATTTGCATTCTTGCATGGTTGTAAAGTTAATAATAATAAAAAAATATTTCAATTTGTTTGATACGTAAATGAGATGGTCTCTGACGTCAGGAGTGGGGTAAAATATTTTCATACAGAGCAAAATCACTTACATATCTAACATGAAATGTTCAGCGTCGCAAGGAGTTTTTCTGTGCACAGTTTCAAATGATTTCGCTGAACAAACTTAGAGATATAACTGGTTTTGCTACATGTGAAAATATTTTACCCCCTGACGGCAGAGACCATCTCATTTACATATTAAACAAATTGAAATATTAATTTTTTGAACGTTTTCATGGCGATGATAAAGTAATATAAATAAGTTTTGTGGAAACACCACGTAAAATATTTCTTTGCTAAGGTTAGCAAAGAAATATTTTACGTGGCGTTTCCACAAAACTTATTTATATTAAATTGAAATATCTTGAAAACGAAGAGAGATACGAAAAAGTTGTAAAGGATGTTCCATTACAATTTTATGAGTTCTTTCAAATTAGACAAAACTTAATTTTTAGTGCTATTGCCCTTTAATGTCAAAGTTCACACTAGCAACATAACCACATAAAGACAATAACGCAAAAATCACAAAGGCAAAACCCACGTTATGTTGATGTTTTATGTCAGCAGTCTGAAACAACACAACATAACGACATAGTTGGAAGACATGATAATAATATGTCATGACATGATAATAATAATAATGACGTCACAAAATGCTCGGGGGCTCTAATTAATTCCTTTTGCTCGAGGCCTGTGGGGTTTAATCACCCTTCCCACCCAGTAGTTGCGCCACTGTAGACGTGAAAAGGTACAAAAGCTGAGCGCCCCCAAGTCTGTCACATGGTTTACGTTAAGCCGGTTTTCCACTAGGCGATTTTTTTCGCGCGAAGCGACTTTCTTTTGTTCGAATTCAATAGATTTCTGATTAGTTCCAGCTCAGAGCTCATGAGACAAAAGAAAAAGTCGCTTCGCGCGACAAAAGTCGCCTAGTGGAAAATCGGCTTTACTAAGCATGCATTAGACGCTTTGCGGAATTTTTTGGTCATGCAGTCTCTGGTTGGGAGGGGGTGGGGGGGCAAGAAATAATTTTGGGGAGGCGGTGGAGGCTGCCTGCACATTATCCGCTACAATTGATATCACTCAATTCACTCCAGTTATATACAGAGCTCACTGAGAATTGAAAAAAAAACCAGCAACAGCATGCTGCCATTTTGCTTAACACGCAACATAGCACATAGAGATCATATAAACACTAGAGGGGGCATCCTATCTTAATTTCAGCCAACCACGGGTAACCAATTGAACGCCGCCATCTTGGATTTTTTTAGAGGCAAACATTAGGCGCGTTGGTTGGCAAAGGACTGGGTCTAGTACGTTTGCCAACCAATTGACTGAAATATTATAGGTAATGGCGTCCCCCATGTGGTTACCAAATTTTCCCGCCAATGCCCCCTCTAGTATTTATATGATCTCTATGACATAGCAGCCCAAATTTGCGTCGCTCATTTTACAATTATAAACTTTCCCGTCAAAGAGCGAAGATTACAGAGGCGCGTGGACCGCGGCGTGGTCGACATTGAAAAAAGGTGCATAAGAATGTGTCTCATTCAACAAAGGCCCCTGTTTAGACGTTGCTCTTGTCTCGAGTCAAATCCAACTATAAAAGGTTCGACTATATAAAATCTGTCAGTGTGGCAAGTCTTTATTCGTCAGATCCGGGATGGGATGGATTCGTTTAAGTGATTGATTAGTTTGTATGAAGAACATCAAGCCAAGTAAGGCCTGGGTCAAACGTCGCTCTTCTCATGCGCCGAATCAAATACAATTAGATTCGACGTTGGAGCGACTGTAGAGCGACATGGAATCAAACGTCGCTCCAGAGTCGCTCCTAATTAATTATTTTCGTAAACAAAAAGTGCATCTCTATTTTGTATTTCTCAAGCAAGTATAAATAATGCTATCGTCTCGAGTGACAATGAGTCTTTAATCTATACATTGCACCAAATAGATTGCTCGAATTTAAAACTACTGAGTTTGATTTTAGTTTGACGACGGGCCGCCGATAAATTTAAAGTCTGACCGCCGTTCTGTCTCAGTGTTACTTGTCAGACTGTCGTGGAAGATGCTTAATAACTTCCTAACTACGCATTGTTGGAAAATATCATGTACATATGTTGTTAGAAATTTCATAAGCTTTCCTTTGATGCATATTTTACGTTTCTGCGTTATGTGGAACTTTTTAAAACGTCCACAATGTTCACACAATAATTACTTCAAAAATCAGGAAAACAAATATATTTCAAAACATAGTGTGAACATTTTGGACATTTAAAAAATTTAGATATAACGCAGCCGCAGGAACCTGAACTACAACTTACATAAAAGATCATGGCATTTCTAACAACACACTTACAGGATATATTTCAACGATGCTATCTTCTGGCATAAACAACCGACACGATATAGCGTATTCGAACAATGTGAAAGTTGGTTGACTTTGTCTTTGTTCTACCGCATTCTCGTACCCAGATCTACGTTTAGTAGCCTTGCGTCAAGTATCTGCACATGCTCAGTTCTTGTTCAGCCCGAATTTTAAGGTAAAATAATTTATGCATTTAGTTCGGCGCATGAGAAGAGCGACGTATGACTTGGCGTCGCTCCAGTGTCGCATTATGCGACAGGTCCTGCCGCTCCAAGTGAGCTCTGCCGCACTTAATCCATTCTGCTGCACTTAATTGAATCAAACGTCGCTCTTCTGTAGCACTTAATACATCTATTTGATTCGGCGCATGAGAAGAGCGACGTTTGACCTAGGCCTAAATCAAAATGGTGCCAGTCAATAGAACTCGCCACATGTTATATGACTGGTCAATTAATTTAATTTGACTCGACTAAAATCCATCGTAAGAATCCATGCCGCTCTTGTTAGATAATCCATGCAGCTCTCATAGATTTGAACCGAGTTTGGCTTAGATTTGACATTGTCTTCATACGCGTTGGACTTGTGATGGATTTGTGATAGATTTAAGCCAAATAAAAGTTATAAATGATTTTTTATTATTAGCCACGTCAAAGTTTTTATGGCGTTAAAATGAAATTTTTGCCCATGCGATTAACCGTGCGCACAATTTTCTGAGTTTGAAAGCGCTGCTACCAACACCACTGTGTCTGTTTGATTTTAGAGTGGATCTTCCTGTTATTATCCAGCCACTTTCATTCAACCTCCCCTATTGACTGCAGGGTCATTGAGAGCTACGTACAGGCCCAGATGTAGACACAGGCAAGTTGGTAATGGTACAATATGAGCAACCCATACATGCAGTTCGGCCACATATAGTGTATTTTGCTTACTGTTGTGGTAATAGAAGCAAAATATAGTGTTGCAATATAGTTCCTCAAGTTGAACAATTCATTTGATAAGACTCGTTGACAACTTCCTGTTTTGAATTCTGTTTTGAATTTGATAGGTGTTTGGCAAATAATCTTGTTTCTTATTGGTGAAGGAAAATTCGAGTGTAGAATATATACATTTTAAGACCAAACCGGGACCAGTTGCGAAAAATGCAACTACACAGGCCTTCCGGCAGGAATTGAACACACGACCTTGCGATTCTAGTGCAATGCTCTGACCACTGAGACACGGAGGGCGTTGCCGAGAGCTTGATCGCGAGTTCTGTATATATTAAGGTGGTAATGCCAGGAGAGAATTGGGTTTATTAGAAGTAATATTGGGCATTTCACTCGATTACATAGCATGCTCTAGGGATTTTTGGTGAAGGAAAATTCGAGTGTAGAATATATATACATTTTAAGACCAAACCGGGACCAGTTGCGAAAAATACAACTACACAGGCCTTCCGGCAGGAATTGAACCCACGACCTTGCGATTCTAGTGCAATGCTCTGACCACTGAGCCACGGAGGGCGTTGCTATGTAATCGAGTGAAATGCCAAATATTGTTTCTTATTGGTTGTTTAAAAACCAGAAACCAATCAAATTCAAAACAGCAAGTTAGTAATAATTTTCATCAAATGAATTGGTCAACTTGAGGAATATATTGCAACGATATTTTAGGAAAGCTTCTATTGCCACGACAGTAAAATACTTATGTATCTAGTAAATAACCATGCTTTTAATACGTACAATTTATTTTGAAGATTCAGGCCATTTTAGCTGAGTAATTCAAAGTTAAAGTTTATGCAAACTATGGCCACGTCCACACGTATTCGTTTTATAGCGTTTTTATATTGTTCTCGGTCCTCAGGGGAGCAGAAAACAATGGTCTCATTACCGGAAAAAATATGAAAACGCATAGACCGTTTTCATCTGACGTCACGATGGCCATATTGGTGTACCGAAACAATGACATTTCATTGGTGTACCATCTTTATCCTATAGGAATTTAGCTCTATTCTTATTAAGAAATTTCGTATTATTTCACCACCTCAATGGGGCCACTGATCACGTGAGTGAAAATGATCCATACATGTGGACGGGGGGTCTAAGACTATGTTGTATCCGACTGTCTTCATGAATAATTAATGATTTTTAAATTGGTGTTACAAAATTAATGAGACTGACACACTGGAGTGCAGTGGTTGGATACAGGATTTTTGCAAGGGGGTTGACAATAAGGTGCTCAGTTGTTTCTTTCAGAATATTTAACAAGGGTGCGCAGGGTGGGGGGGACAGGCAATACTTACTACGTGGGGGCAGGGAAGTGCTGAAGGTGCAACAAACTTCCTTGAATTTTAGAGTCTCTGAAATAGCATCTCCTGCATTTTGAGGGGGATTTGAAAGAGTTTTGAACGATATAAATTACCAAACAAAATACCCAAATATATGAATACACCATACCAAGGACATGTCGTCATTGTCGTGGACTCATGGGGATATGTTTTATAAGTTTATGTTCCAAAATTACTATGTATATTCAGATTTCAGATTGAGATTGTATACAATACTTCTATTTAATCGTGATTCTTACTGCTTTAAAAAATTGGGGTTTCCGCAAATTTACAAGATGATGTCCAATCTTATTGCAAAGGGGAGGCCATCATACCTGCGGCCTATATCAATAAGCAATGTTATACAATATAATTTATGCATGTTTTACACACGAGTGACTGTTGTGATTTGTATAAACAGCTGCTAGTGTATCGCTGTATAATCCTGTATTGGTTGGGACAGGGAAGGGCGTGACTAGTCACCCAAGTCACCCGGCCCCCTCTGTATCCGCAGTGGTGCAACTACCTATTGGGAAGGCTGGGTAAACCCCACGGGCCCCGAGCAAAGGAATTAATTAGGGGCCCCGAGCATTTTGTGACGAGATCCGTAGGTTCCATAGAACCCCCCTTTCTGATGGTTATAACTGCCCTCAAAATGCAGGAAATAGCGTTTCAGAGGATTAGAAAATCAAAAATTTCCTGGGGGAGCATTTCCCTGGACCCTTCTACTGGTTTGTCGCACCTTCAGGGCCCACCACTTTGTCTGACATTCTTGAGTTTTACACTGAAAATCTTCTCTTGGGGGGTGGGGGATGCTTCGACACCCATACACAGGGGCGGTGTGACAGGGGGTGGGGAGTGGGGGGTAGGGGTTATTTACCCCCCCCCCCAATTTTTTGCAAGAAGTGCCCTTATTAGCATGTGCACTGTGCACTAACTTTTTACCCAATCTGCAGAGATTGGGTAAAATGTCTGCGCACAGGCTATGCGGAATGGAATTAATGCAGTTATGAATCTATTCAAATAATCTGCCCACTTTAACAGATTTTGAATCGGAGTGTGAGTGATTAGATTTTGCTCAAAAGTGCCCTCAAAGTGCAGGAAATACCATTTCAGAGACCCTAGATTCAAAGATTTTCCAAGAGAGCATGCCCTGAACCCCCCTAGAAATGCGGTCACTAAATCAGAAAGGGCCCCCAAAGTAATCAGTCCCACGGGCCCCCAGATGCCTAGTTGCGCCAATGTGTATCCACCCCTGGAGTGATATTATAACTTATAATTTACTGCTTTATTATAAAATTATAAAAAAAAATATTTGGAATATATATAATATATTTACAAAATACTGTTCTACCAAAATTTATAGTAATATAAAAACACATTTATATCTTAAAATATATTGTTTGAAGAATATTTAATTCAAACAGTTCCCTGACATGCACATTTATAAAAATACATTTTATCAAAAACTTTGGAAAAATGTCAACTCAAAAATGTTATAGCTGTACTAAACACATTTCACTACAGCAGTAGCTCCCCATCTCCCTTCATTCATTTGGGGAAGTTCTTCCCACTTGTAAAGATCAAAATTAAAGCATTCCACAGATCTTTCTGCTTCTCTAGGCCACCCACCCATGACAACTATAACATTGCCAGTTACCACTGCACTACATTCACTTTGCTTATGTTTCATTGAAGGCAACATTTCACTTTTCTCATTAGTTACATTATATTTGACTACAGTATTTAATGCATTACCATTCTTATCCCATCCTCCGAGTATTACGATGTTGTCTTTCCAGGCAACAGTTGCCATGCAACAGACAGCAAAAGGCAATGGAGCCAGAGTTTCACAAGAGTTCTTAGTAATATCATACACTAACACTGTGTCGAGAGAACCTCTTGAATTACCTGTTGTTGTTCCTCCAACTATGAATACTTTGTCACCAAAACATTGTGCACCATGGTGTGCTCTTGGTTCTGGCATATGACCAACCACCTGGGAAGAATAAGGAGCTACTAATAATATTTTATAAATATCATTAGTTAGCCCATTATCACTGCGACCTCCAAAAATAAATAAACTATCTTCATAAACGACACATGTATGTCCACAGATCTTGTGTGGAAGCTTGGCAGGAAAGTTCCTCCAACGTGCACCATCTTGCCCCAACTGAAGTACTTCCATACTTCTCCCCTCTCCTCCACAGACATACATGTGACCACGATGGACAAACGACGATGAAAACCAACGTACTGACGTCATTGCTGGGAGGAGAGTCCACTGTCTTGTTGTCCAGCTGAACACTTCAACTGACTTCAAATGAAGCCCCCCAGCAATGATCACATCGCTCCATTCTCGTCCCCAGAGCCTCTCCCGTGCTGGCGCGCTGGAAAGGCTCTGGGGGAATCCATAATCATCGCGATCTGATTGGTTGTTCAAATTCAAAGGCCTATACATAACGGAGCTTAGTGAATGTTTATAAATAAACAGTATTTGAGACACGAAATCTGACAACGAAGCACAATTCTAATATAGTTCTAATCCGAACAATTTAATCGAACGTTTTTCAAAGCAATGAACCCGTTTCCCCTTATATAATTAAATCAAACACAGAAGACAGACAGCAATTTGAAACCGATAGGCGATAGACGATAGACAGCACACTGCAGGCTGTTAGAAGTAAATATACAAGTCAAATATACAAGTCAAATATAAACGAACGGTGCAAAATATTAAAGAGAACTACCTTCACTAAAAGAAGCCGTAAATACGAAGAAATTCCGACACGGCTCTATTGCCAAGCTCTGAAGCGAACTCGTAAATTTTAATGTATTCTGCCCCATCGAGTAAACGCGGCGATGATCCACACTCGACAAGGACCTTCTTCGAACGGAATCTACCACAATCAGAATTGTTCCAAAGTTAAACGAGTCAATACGAGACAGAATCGAAAACGAAAGGAAAATTATATTCCAAACAACTGTCGATGATCTCGTGTCCAACTCCCAAACCGCGAACTTAAACGCATGCGCTTTAGAAAGAACACCAAAGAATCTTGGTGTTCCGGTTTTGGATTCTCCCAGAGCCTTTCCAGCGCGCCAGCACGGGAGAGGCTCTGGGGACGAGAATGACATCGCTCCTGAAATTCGGACTTTCTTCCAACCTCGATCCCAGGGCCTTTTTGAAATTGGCGGGGCGGGAAAAGGCCCTGGCATCGGCTGGTGGATTCTGTGTTTTCATTGGTTGATCTGTTTTCTTAAATATTCCTCGCAAATAACAATTAATGCAAAGTTTCAATGGATTTGGTCATCACTCGTAATCGTACTAGTCGACAATATAGCTCATAATCCGTGCACGTTTAATACCTTGATCTGTTCTTACAGTAGCGGATGACGTAAAAACTGAATCATGACGAACCAACTCTTGAAGAAAAGAATTTGCGCTCGGAGTTCAATCTGCCGTCTTTGTGGCGGTTAATACACAAGCTGTCATAGGGCTCGGGTAGCCAGTAGGATTTATGTGCAAATGTGCAGAATATATAATACTTGTGGGATTATTAAGATCACCAGGGACGATTCGAGTTCAAAGTTGATAAGCGAAAGTGCGAGCGAGGTATTTGTTTTCAAGATAGCGAATTTAGACAAAAGAGCCAAAATATGCAAATTATGATATTAAACGACAACGTTGAAAAGCCACAGAAGAGCAGTACAAAATCATTTAATTTTAAGAGCACATATGTTTGGCATTTTATATATATGTTCAGTCAGTTCAGATAAAAATAGTTGTGATGATTTAAACCATCAACGATCACATTTCGAATTTCACTGAGTCAATTAATTTGTATAAAAGTTGACATTGTATCAAAAATTCAAGAGGTTTATTTACCACTCTTTGTTCATTTTGGAAGCGCCGTTAAAATGTAGTCCCCAATGGCTGATATTTAGAGTGGTTAATAAAGTTTTAAATAAATTTAAGAGTATAATCTCTCAGTTTACTACATATATTTAAGTCACACATCTAATATTAAAAGTAAAAGATATATTAAAAACAATGCGGATATGTCAACAAAAAATACATAAGCCGCACGGAAAATATTACGAACGCTATATTTTTAGCATGTCGTTTCTCTTGATATAAAAATATAAATATATCTATGCCAAATATATAATAAAATAGACATATAATAAATAGAACGCTTCACTTTATATTTCCCAGGCAAGTCAGGCAAGCTTGAATGGTGGTTCATTTTGACGTTCTTGTCAATTTCACTTTACCAAACAGCTATTGTTAATCGTAAACAAGTAGATATGTGATTTCGATTTAGGAAAAACCTGACAGATCTATAACACAGTTTTAGATACAATGGCTAAAATTAACCACCGTTCATTCATGAAGACTGAATAAAGAAAGCTATATACTTTACACTTAATTCATGATTTGTTGCTTTGACGGGCGTGTTCTTGCGGCCAGACACTGCGTTAAAAATGTCTATGAGAAAAGGTACGTCTACTTTCATTTCATTCCACGCATTATCAAAATCAAATTTCTTATTATGATTCTCGTAGCTGTTGCCATACAACACTGAACCATCGGAACGTTTGCAAAGACGTTTGCGGGCTGATTTCATCTGGTCTGCGATGGATGACTTTATAACAGATGAAAGCACAGTAGCACACTGTTTGCCGCTGGAAATATTTTCTTCTTCTAAATTTCGGTCAACAAAAACTCGTGAATTCCAGGAAGAGACGAACATGACTTATTAGCTTCCTGGGTAGAAGAAACTGCGGGGGAGCTTCTGGCGTTGTTACTTCTTGAATTTCTTATACAAGCGGCTTGGAATTTAATAGCTTCTTTATTTATTACCACAATACCTGATTTCGTTTGTCTCGTTTTGATGGCTGCTTGGACGATGAAGAGATCGATATCTATGTAACAAATATTCAAAACACTTGACTTGAAGCGGTTTTAAACAAAAACACGGGAAATTTCCGCTATCGAACGCAACCAAAAGGTCCAAACTTCTCTGACGAGTCACGCATTACCCAGAATAATTTTGCATGCTAATTTCCACGCTAATTTAATTATTACACCCTGAAATTCTGGGTGCAGAATCCAGCCGGTGCCAGGGCCTTTTCCCGCCCCGCCAATTTCAAAAAGGCCCTGGGAACGAGGTTGACTTTCTTCGGAAGAGGTTGCACCTGAACCAGAGGGACGAATGTCAATTTGTGGCTCTTTACTTTGCAATTTCTTCGTGTTTTTATTGACAACGCGCTCCAAATTATTCATCCGTCTGTTCATATCACCCATATGACGTGTCAGGTCTCTGCTCAGATTCATCACTATATCTTTGATGTCAGACACTTCTTCTTTGGTTTCTTTTAAACCTCTCTTCATCTCATCAATTTCGTTCCTGGTCACATAGCAATGCAGTTGTCGTTTTCCATACGCAACCTGCTTGCCACAGACTTCACATTTCCCTTGTCGATGATCACAAACGTTGATCTCGTGATCAGCTTGATCTTTTCGGTTGATGATCATCTCACAGCCATCGTTGGAACAATGTACTGGACTGAACTCACAATTTTGAACATGAGCTTCAAGCATTTCAACTTTCACGATCTCCAGACATCCCCTGCCAACATTCTCACAACGAATATTCAGTTCCGATATGAGTTCTTTAACAAATCTTGCAGGTCGTAACGTTTCTATTGTCAATGGTTCGATACAAGACGGACATGTGCGAGAATGTCGCAGATGACGTGTTATGCACGGCTGGCAAAAGAAATGCTCGTTTCTTGCACACTGCTTGGGTTGTTTGAGTACGTTCAAACAAATAGCACAATGAAGATTATCAGGAACAGCACTTTGAAAACGTTCGTCTTCATAACCTCCTTCGGCAGAAGCCATTGTTCATTCAAAATGTTCTTCAAATCATCGAGTAGAACTGTAAAACCTCGTGAAGAGTAGAACTACGGAAACATTCTGTACTTTTGATAAGTATTAGAGAAGTTTAGTGAAATAGATAATCCAGATGGAAAGTGTATAACGAAGATGAAGAGATTCACAAACAGCACCAATGACACGTCACTGTTCCTTCGCCAGTTTCGTTTTGCAAGTGAATTGCTTCTGTGGCTAAAACTGCGTTATCCAATCACTGACTGAATATTTAAAGTTACTACGACAAACAGCCCTAACCCTCGGTGTGACTGGAATGTTATTGACAAAAGAAGATTCTTAGTTAGAATTATGTGCACTGAATGAAAAAAGCTAGAAGCTTATCACCTGTGAAAGAGTCATCGAAACATTGAGAAAGAAAACCAAGATAGATACAAGAAGTATTAGAACGTAGTGGTATAGCAAAGAAAATGAAGAGTAAGAATTAAAAGACAAGAGGACTCGCAGTTAGTGGTCTGTTTGGCATGTTGCCGAATGCTACGGTGCCTGGTTTTTCAAATGATGGACACAATAGTTCTTTCCTAACGTTACCATAAATGGTATAAGATTGATCATTGATTGTTTTAGGTGGCGGTATTAAACAGCACGCGACGATTTCTGTCACCGATTTGCAGCGTAACGAGTGTCGCGAGATCTGGGGACGAGATCACGTTGCCAAAGCATAGTGTACATTAGCTATACATAGCTAAATACATTGACACTTAAATAAAGTTATTCATTCATTCATTGAAAATTCTGACATGAGATAAAAAAAACTTGAAACGTAAGTCTGATTGTCAAGTGAATGATCTAAACAAGGATGAGATTCCTATACAACGCCGTCAATCGACGCCATAAACTTTCCTCAACTCTCATCAAAATTGTACATTTTTCTTATCTAACACATCACTCCAGTATAGCATTCGACTTCTGAACTCAAAAGTTACATCAACATGCTGCTAAATATCTTCACGTTTTGAGTTCAATTTAACTCTGTCTCCAACTCCATTATTTAGAGTAACTTTATTGACTCAATCAGACTAGTCATGTATGCCAGTCGCTGCAGGAGTTGTGTTGCAATGATGCTGCCTCATACCCAAGCCTCTTGCTGCACATGTTGAAATTGAAAAGCTTGAACCTGAGTATATGGGGATATAGCCTGCGACCTCCCGCTCCTACCCAAGAGCCGGCTCGCAGGCTAGTGGGGATGGATTAGGACAATTTCACTCACGCAGGACAGAGAGTTTCATCGGTTATTACTTTGTGTTTCGCGCACGAATATGCATTAGGGTTAGGGTTAGGGTTAGAGTTAGGGTTAGGATTAGGATTAGGGTTAGGGTTAGGGTTAGGATTAGGATTAGGGTTGGGGTAGAATTAGAATTGGGATTAGGATTAGGTTTGAGGATTAGGGTGTTTTCAGGGTCAGGGTCAGAGAATAAAATATTCGTGCGCGAAACACAAAGTAAGCACCGTTTCATCAAAGGGGTCTTTTTTGAACTGTAATAGACAGGGCGCACATCAGGGAACGTTTGTGTGTGTGTGTGTGTGTGCGTACGTGTGCGGGTTGTGGTGTGTGTGTGGGGGTGGTGGGAGGGGACGCGAGGGTGTGTGTGGGGTTGAAGAGTGTGGTGTGAGGATGGTGTTTGGAAGTGGTTTTGTGGACATAGTATAATCTGTGCCTATGCGGTGAGGAGTATTAAATATTCCTCTAGCTATGAACACAGTATAACCTGGTGCAACTGAGTTTATAGACTTAAATACACGACCCCACAAGCTGTATGCTTTAATTCTAATCGTGTTTAAAGAAAATTTATTGTATTGTATTGTATTGTATTGTATTGTAGTGTTGTGTTGGTGTGATGTTGTTGGTGGTGATAGTGGTGTTGTTGGTGTTGGTGGAGGTAGGAAGTGGTAATGGGGGGTGGTGGGGTGTTGGTCGTGGTAGGAAGTGATGATGGGGGTGGTTGTGGTTGGGGTGGTGACAGGGGGGTGGTGGTGGTGGTGGGAAGTGACCAACTCTTGAGAATCGGTCCTGAATAGACGAGTTTCAGGGTGTTGCGTGCGCATCGTTTTGGAGAGAAATTGGCGGGCTCTTGGCGGGCTCCCCACAAAGTAAGGAATGGCAAACAGACTTGCTAGCGAGCCAACAACAGCAGAATAACAATGTTTTATATCCAGAAACTGTATCTACACTTTGTTTATTTTAAACAGTATGTTTACTTTGAGTGGAGCTTGCCAGTTTTTTTTGAAAATGATGCGCGCGCAACACCCTGAAACTCGCCTATTGTCTATCAGATTACCTTGTCGGTCCTGGTCGTCCGGCATAATGGTGTTTGGGAACTTGAGGGGATGAGTTGAAAGGGAGATGGTAAGCTTATCAAATAAACTAATCAAAAAAAGTCGGCGCTGGAACGGAAAACACCCTCCCCCCCCTCAAAGTACAGTGTCAAAACGTTTGCAAAATGTAAAATGCTGCGTAGGCAGTGTTTAGGGCTCAACTCAGAACTAGACAAATGATCAGCTCGCTTTTATATTGTAGAAGTTGGAACTTACAAAACGTAAACATTTTACAATCTCCCTACCAAAACTAAAGGTTAAGCAGACAATATTAAATTATAAAGGAATGACTGTACATTATACATTACGCTTCGGCTAACTTAATATAAATATCTTTATAATACATATTTTAATACATGCCAGGTGATCTGACCGTGAGGGAAAGGCCTGGAACTAGCAACCTAATAGAAATCCATTTTGCTGTATTGAATAACTTATTTCTTTCATTTTCCTTTATCAAACTGGTTGAAACTTTGTATTTATGTTCAGTGTTGAAAATGATAAGTCTATGCTAAATTTGGGAACAAAATAAAGTATATTTCACGAGATATTAAATAGTTTAATTCGAAAAATGGATTTCTATTTGACAACTAGTCCCAGTCCTTTTCCGTGTTTTCAGATCACCTGGTGATTGTTAAAGTGGCTGGTCTGGGAGGAAAATAAAGCCTGTAAAAGATGTTACTTTGTCATTTAAATGTTCTTTTACGGACAAACTTAATTTTGGTTTCATAAGCAATTTAAAACCACCCGCTGCATACTGTAGGCAATTTTAGAGGAGGCTGGCGCGAGTTTACGTCGCAAATGTTTCTGGGGAAGTTTTTCCAAGATCATTTTCTGTTTGCCCATGAAACGAAATTTCACTTCAGGTTTTTAAGATTTTATTTGGAAGAACGCCACAGGTAATGAAAAATGGCTTTTACATGCCTTTCAAATCTTATCTCATTCTTGAGTTATTGCGATTTGAGCAATGACGTCACACATTGTACGTGGGAGAAAACGGAAAATCAGTCGCATCTTTGGATTGGTTTAAAGTGTATATGAAACTAAAATTAAGTTTGTCTTATTTGAAAGAACTCTTAAAATAATGGGGAATATCAATTTACAGCTTTTTCATATTTTACTTAGTTCTTGAGATATTTAGACTTATGTGATATTCAAATGAGATAACTTATGGTTCGTTTTTTTCTAATTAACATATTCGAAAATCGTGAATATCGTGAATATTAAGATTACTGAACAAAATCACTTGAAACTTTGCATATTGCTACAGTTCATGCAACTAAACATGAAAGACAAGTTACAAGTGATTTTGATCAATAATCTTAAAACTATTCACGATTTTCGAATATGTTAATTAGAAAAAAATGAACTCATTTGAATATCACATAAGCCTAAATATCTCAAGAACTAAGTAAAATATGAAAAAGCTGTAAATTGATATTCCCCATTATTTTAAGAGTTCTTTCAAATAAGACAAACTAAATTTTCGTTTCATATACACTTTAACTAAACTGAATCAAACGTTGCAAATTTTCCTTGGGGTATGGTCTGATTACATCTGCAATGTGTGGTTTCGTGTAGTTAAACCAATCCAAAGATACAACTGATTTTCCGTTTTCTCCCACATACAGCGTGTGACGGCATTGCTCAAATTGCATAGCCAATACCTCAAGAATGGGATAAGGATTTGACAGGCTTGTAAAAGCCATTTTTGATTATCTCAGGTGTTCTTCCAAATATAAGAATTTTCTGCTGTAGGGTCTTCATATTGTAGTTACCACATGCATCAGTTTGTCAACGCGTATTAAAGTAATGTACATTATTAATTAGTTTAAATATATCACATAAATATATTCATACGTCACTGGTCTTGATCAGCTGGTAGAACTCAACTTTATATTCTCAAATAACACTGGTAGGTTTATGTTCCTTCGACCTAAAGATATAAAATACAAAATTTCTATACATAAAGCTGAAGTTCGTTAATTAATCATCCGCAAACTATGTGGGCTTTTTCTAATTTCAGTCCACCCTAGTGATCAACTCTTCTTCTCTCTCACTTTCCCTCCCTCTAATTCTCTCACTCCCTCTCTCTCCAACTCTCACTTTAACTCTCCAACCCTCCAACTCTCACTCTCCAACTCTAACTCTCACTTTAACTCCCCACCCTCCAACTCTCACTCTCCAACTCTAACTCCCTCTAACTCTCACTTTAACTCTCTCCAACTCTCACTCTAACTCTCTAACCCTCCAACTCTAGCTCTCCAACTCTAACTCTCTCTAACTCTCACTTTAACTCTCTAACCCTCCAACTCTAACACTCTCCAACTCAAACTCTCTCCAACTCTAACTCTCCAACTCTCACTCTCCAACCCTCCAACTCTAACTCTCTCCAACTCTCACTCTAACTCTCTAACCCTCCAACTCTAGCTCTCCAACTCTAACTCTCTCTAACTCTCACTTTAACTCTCTAACCCTCCAACTTTAACACTCTCCACAACTCTAACTCTCTCCAACTCTCTCCAACTCTCTCCAACTCTCTCCAACTCTCCAACTCTAACTCTCCAACTCTCACTCTCCAACCCTCCAACTCTCCAACTCTAACTCTCTCCAACTCTCACTCTAACTCTCTAACCCTCCAACTCTAGCTCTCCAACTCTAACTCTCTCTAGCTCTCACTTTAACTCTCTAACCCTCCAACTCTAACACTCTCCAACTCTAACTCTCTCCAACTCTCCAACTCCCCAACCCTCCAACTCTCCAACTTTCCAACTCTAACTCTCTCCAACTCTCACTCTCCAACTCTAACTCTCTCTCTAACTCTTCAGCTCTCACTCTCCAACTGTCACTCTCTCCAACTCTCATTTTAACTCTCTAACCGTTCAATTCTCACTCTCCAACTCTAACTTTCTCTAACTCTAACTCTAACTCTAACTCTAACTCTAACTCTAACTCTAACTCTAACTCCAACTCCTAACCCTAACTCCTAACCCTAACTCCTAACTCTAACTCTAACTCTCTCTCACTCACTCTCCAACTCTATCACTCTCCAACTCTAACTCTCTCTAACTCTAACTCTCTCTCACTCTCCAACTCTAACTCTCTCTCACTCTCCAACTCTCACTTTAACTCTCTAACTCTCTCTCTCAAATTCTATATTTTCCTAACTCTCTAACCCTTTCTCCAACTCTCTCTGAACAACTAAATCTAAAACCTGTTATATTTATTGAATTAATCTTATAATATCATGTTTGCGGGAATTTCTTTTGTTATCACAGGTCCGTTAACAACTAATATACCTCATTATATTAATTTTTACTAATCCTACCTCCGTTGACATCAAACCAGGTCCGATTAGAACTAATCATACCCGGTTTGACGTCAACGAAAATAAATTCCCACAGTCGAACGAAAATAAATTCCCGCAAACTAACGAAAATAAATTCCCGCAAATATGGTATTACACAGGAATAAAAAGAGGTGCATTAGCTATTAAACGTCTCACTTGATTTGGATCATTTAGTAACCACTTTTTATGCTATTACTTATAACAACACGTTGAAATCTCGGCTTTCGTTCAAACCAACTCTAAAGCCCTAATCAAACGAGAACGCAAGTCATCGCAAGTTGGCAGTCACGCTATCTCAGCCAGCCGCTCTGAATGATTTCCCGAAAATATCATGTACCGTGACAAAGTTAAAACTTGTTTAAAACACTCATGAAACCTTTATTTTGTTAATTTGGGTGTTCGAACGACCGCCACAGAAATTTTGACTGCCAACTTGCGATGACTTGCGTTCTCGGCTTATTACGGCTTAACTCTCACTTTCTAACTCTCTTTCTCTAATTCTCTCTCTAACCCTATAAACTCCCCACTGAACCTATACGAGTAATTAATAAGTAATAACTACATACTCGGTTTCTGAATGGTCTGTTTCCTCTGTTCGTTCTTCTTCAGAAATGAGCAGTGAAGGATCTATGAAAGATAAGAATTGCATCATGCTTCGTTATAATCTTAAACCCAACCCAACTCGACTACGAATAAGCTCTGACCACTAACCTAATATACGCACGTAAAAACGCGCGAGCTGTTACAGACCTGCAAACAAGTTGTTACAGGCTGTTCCGACAGGCCGTCACCGTCATTTTTCACATTGGTTGTTCCCAGATTGTTGACAAGTCTGTACAGGTTAATAAACTGTTACCACTCTGCACTCAACAAGTTGTGAACAACCTTTAGTTCACGATCACCTCGGTTTGCTTTGATGTACCGCGGTTGTTTGTTTTTAATGGTTACTCCCGACAAGTTAACTGCCCCGGGCTAATATATATTATACAATACCCTGGTTGCTATGCGTGTTTTCATTGGTTGTTGCCCATGATCTATTAGAGGACAGACACATGGTCACGTCAGATCACGTCAGCTGACTTACGTTTTTCTTTCTTCATGCCCCCAAATCCTGCAAGAAGTATTGTGTAACTTTATATTGTATAAAACAAATAGACTCCAATTTTTTTGTTGTCTGTTCAGTTATAGATGCACACAAGACGTCACAACGTGGTAAGAACATCAGTGACCCACTCGACTGCGTTTAGTGGGCCACTTTTTTGTTCTTACCACGTTGTGACGTCATCTGTGCATCTATAACTGAACAGACAACGGCAAAATGGAATCTATTTGTTAATTAGCCCGCGGCAATTAACTTGATTTATGCGTGGTTGGGGAAATAAGGGTTAATCCATGGTCACAAATGTGATAAAGGATTTATCATCGCGACCGAAGTGTTTTTAGACAATCGCTGTGATAACGAACTCAGTATCTCAGTTTTCTTAGGCAACCTTGGTGATCTTGTAACTACGTAGTTACCTCGGTTGAGGTAACTAACCTTATACGTAACAGACTTCAACAATCTGGAACAGCCAGTGCGAACACGTGATGGTGACAGCCTGTCGTATGCAGACTGTAACAACTTGTTTGCAAGTCTGTAACAGCTTGTGCGTTTTTACGTGTGTACCACTCTGCACTCAACAAGTTGTTAACAGGTTGATGGTAAGAAGGTTGTAGCGGTTTGTTGGTTTGTTGAATGAACAGCATTGTTACAAGCATTGTTGCTACCAACCTGTTGCGAACATTGTATCCTGTTAACAAGCTGTGAGATTTTCACGTGTGTAACTGGACTGCGGGTGACCTATATCAACGACTGGCTCAATCCAAGATGGCGGTTTATGAGTCCCTCTTTGCACATGAGCCCATTCTTCTACGGCCCTCGAGACTTCTACAAGCCCTGCCTCGGCTTTTGGGAGTATCTAATCACTAACTTCCCTCATGTCATGGTATTACTTAAAATTAACCATGATCAAAAGCAACACAAACCTTCTGTGGAACGAATGGGGCTTAAAGGATGACTACCACATGAAGTATCTAGCTCAGAATCTGTGTCCAGAAAAGCGCGTAATGGCGACATGTGAAAAATAGAATCAATATTTTCTGAACCTTCTACAAGAGATGACGGTAAACTGGCGTATTCATCGTCGTCGTCACTGTCGCTGAGAGCAAGCTGTTGACGAAGCTTCACCAGTTCTTTACTTGGTGGTAAGTTCAGAGGATCTAATAAAATATGCACAAGATATAAATACAAATATAAATGCTGCAATCCAAACGGAGGCATACGTTAAAGTGCATATGACACAAAAATTACGTTTGTCAGAGTAACATATTTTGCAGTTTTTGGTTTCCTTGCTTAGTTTTTGAGATATTTCAGTTTGCTTGAAGTTTTATATATTATTTATATATTATTTATGTTGAACCTGTGTTTTGTTTGCTTGACCTCCCAGGATTGTTTGCAACAGACAAAGACGATGCTCCCGGTGCGGCAGACATTAGAAGAGTTGCGCTGGACGATGCACCATTGTTGCTGCTGCTACTGTTGTTGTTGCCACTGTATCTGGTCTTAGAAGACGAAGCCTTGACTCTTTTCATCTCAGCCAGGAGCTGGGACGTCCACTGGAGGCCTGGGAAGAAAATATTAAATTTTAACTGTTTTGAACAATGTTGTGTTGTCAACTGTGAACATTGTTGTGCTGTCAATTGTGAACAATATGGTGCTGTCAACTGTAAACAATGTTGTGTTGTTAACTGTGAACAATGTTGTGCTGTCAACTGTGAACAATGTTGTGCTATCATATGTGAACAATGTTGTACTGTCAACTGTGAACAATGTTGTGATGTCAACTGTGAGCAATGTTGTGTCAATGTTGTGAACAAACAATGTTGTGTTGTCAACTGTGAACAATTGTTGTTGTGCTGTCAATGTTGTTGTCAACTGTGAACAATGTTGTACTGTCAACTGTGAACAATGTTGTACTGTCGACTGTCAACTGTGAACAATGTTGTACTGTCAACTGTGAACAATGTTGTACTGTCAACTGTGAACAATGTTGTACTGTCAACATGTGAACAATGTTGTGCTGTCAACTGTGAACAATGTTGTACTGTTGTGACAAGTTGTTTTCAACTGTACATTTGACTGTCAACATGTGAACAATGTTTACTGTTGTACTGTCAACTGTGAACAATGTTGTGTCAACAACTGTGTCAACTGTGAACAAATGTTGTACTGTCAACATGTGAACAATGTTGTACTGTCAACTGTGAACAATGTTGTGTTGTCAACTGTGAACAATGTTGTGTACTGTCAACTGTGAACAATGTTGTCAACTGTGAACAACTGTCAACATGTGAACAATGTTGTACTGTCAACTGTAACAATGTTGTGTTGTCAACTGTGAACAATGTTGTACTGTCAATCATGAACAACTGTTGTACTGTCAACTGTGAAACAATGTTGATGTTGTCAACTGTGAACAACTGTAACATGTGAACAATGTTGTACTGTCAACTGTAAACAGTTGTGTTGTCAACTGTGAACAATGTTGTGTTGCCAACTGTCAACTGTGAACAATGTTGTGCTGTCAATTGTGAACAATATGGTGCTGTCAACTGTAAACAATGTTGTGTTGTTAACTGTGAACAATGTTGTGCTGTCAACTGTGAACAATGTTGTGCTATCAATTGTGAACAATGTTGTACTGTCAACTGTGAACAATGTTGTGATGTCAACTGTGAACAATGTTGTGCTATCAATTGTGAACAATGTTGTACTGTCAACTGTGAACAATGTTGTGTTGTCAACTGTGAACAATGTTGTGCTGTCAACTGTGAACAATGTTGTATTGTCAACTGTGAACAATGTTGTATTGTCAACTGTAAACAATGTTGTATTGTCAACTGTGAACAATGTTGTGCTGTCAACTGTAAACAATGTTGTGCTGTGAACAATGTTGTGCTGTCAACTGTGAACAATGTTGCGCTGTCAACTCAACATGTGAACAATGTTGTGTTGTCAACTGTGAACAATGTTGTGCTGTCAACTGTAAACAATGTTGTATTGTCAACTGTAAACAATGTTGTATTGTCAACTGTAAACAATGTTGTATTGTCAACTGTGAACAATGTTGTGCTGTCAACTGTAAACAATGTTGTGCTGTCAACTGTGAACAATGTTGTGCTGTCAACTGTGAACAATGTTGTGCTGTCAACTGCGAACAATGTTGTGCTGTCAATTGTGAACAATGTTGTACTGTCAACTGTGAACAATGTTGTGCTGTCAACTGTGAACAATGTTGTGCTATCAATTGTGAACAATGTTGTACTGTCAACTGTGAACAATGTTGTGATGTCAACTGTGAACAATGTTGTGCTATCAATTGTGAACAATGTTGTACTGTCGACTGTGAACAATGTTGTACTGTCAACATGTGAACAATGTTGTACTGTCAACTGTGAACAATGTTGTACTGTCAACATGTGAACAATGTTGTACTGTCAACTGTAAACAATGTTGTGTTGTCAACTGTGAACAATGTTGTACTGTCAACTGTGAACAATGTTGTGTTGTCAACTGTGAACAATGTTGTACTGTCAACATGTGAACAATGTTGTACTGTCAACTGTGAACAATGTTGTGTTGTCAACTGTGAACAATGTTGTACTGTCAACATGTGAACAATGTTGTACTGTCAACTGCAAACAATGTTGTGTTGTCAACTGTGAACAATGTTGTACTGTCAACATGTGAACAATGTTGTACTGTCAACTGTAAACAGTTGTGTTGTCAACTGTGAACAATGTTGTGTTGTCAACTGTGAACAATGTTGTGCTGTCAACATGTGAACAATGTTGTACTGTCAACTGTGAACAATGTTGTGTTGTCAACTGTGAACAATGTTGTACTGTCAACTGTGAACAATGTTGTACTGTCAACTGTGAACAATGTTGTACTGTCAACTGTGAACAATGTTGTGCTGTCAACATGTGAACAATGTTGTACTGTCAACTGTAAACAATGTTGTGTTGTCAACTGTGAACAATGTTGTACTGTCAACTGTGAACAATGTTGTGATGTCAACTGTGAACAATGTTGTGCTGTCAACTGTAAACAATGTTGTGTTGTCAACTGTGAACAATGTTGTGCTGTCAACTGTAAACAATGTTGTGCTGTCAACTGTGAACAATGTTGTACTGTCAACTGTGAACAATGTTGTGTTGCCAACTGTGAACAATGTTGTGATGTCAATTGTGAACAATGTTGTGTTGTCAACTATGAACAATGTTGTACTGTCAACATGTGAACAATGTTGTGTTGTCAACTGTGAACAATGTTGTGATGTCAACTGTGAACGATGTTGTGCTATCAATTGTGAACAATTTTGTGCTGTCAACTGTGAACAATTTTGTGTTGTCAACTGTGAACAATGTTGTGCTGTCAACTGTGAACAATGTTGCGCTGTCAACTGCATGTAAACAATGTTGTGTTGTCAACGGTGAACAATGTTGCGCTGTCAACTGTGAACAATGTTGTATTGTCAACTGTAAACAATGTTGTATTGTCAACTGTAAACAATGTTGTATTGTCAACTGTGAACAATGTTGTGCTGTCAACTGTAAACAATGTTGTGCTGTACAATGTTGTGCTGTCAACTGTGAACAATGTTGCGCTGTCAACTGCATGTAAACAATGTTGTGTTGTCAACGGTGAACAATGTTGCGCTGTCAACTGTAAACAATGTTGTATTGTCAACTGTAAACAATGTTGTATTGTCAACTGTAAACAATGTTGTATTGTCAACTGTGAACAATGTTGTGCTGTCAACTGTAAACAATGTTGTGCTGTCAACTGTGAACAGTGTTGTGCTGTCAACTGCGAACAATGTTGTGCTGTCAACTGCGAACAATGTTGTGCTGTCAACTGTGAACAATGTTGTTCTGCCAACTGTAAACAATGTTGTGCTGTCAACTGTAAACAATGTTGTGCATGCTGTGTCAACTGTGAACAATGAAATATTGAATACATATGATTATACACATATTATATTATATATATATTACAACTTATTATACATATTTATCTTCAAAACCATACCTTCTTTGCTCAGGTTGCTTGAAGAGGTCTTTTTCCCAGGACTTTTTGGTTTATTTTCATGCCCACCTGGAGAACTAAAAATTTTGTCTAGTAAGAACTAGTAACAAAACTGCAAACAATCATTTAATTGCTAAAACCCCCGTGAGGGGTGTTGGTGGCACAGTGGTTAGGGCACGTGCCTTTCACCTATGCGACCAGGGTTCCATACTTGCTCAGTTCAGTTATCTGATTAAAATTTCACCTTGGCCACATGTGAGAAGAGTGCTTCCAGTTTGACTCTACCAAACATCGCAGGTTTCCCCCGAGTACTTCGGTTTCCTCCTGTAGTAACGCTGGATCCTGCACTGGACCAATGAGCGATGGTCCTTATTGGACGTCAAGGGATAACAGTTTAGATATACAATTGTCAGTTGTTTGCTGTACAAGCTGTGTTAGTTAGTAATACTCAGAAAAACTCTGAGCTCTAAGCGGGACTCGAACCCACAACCTTCTGAATGCTTTTTTTTCTGAGTATTACTAACTAACACAACTTGTACAGCAAACAACTGACAATTATTACTAACATCAAGCTGCAATTTCCGAAACTAACTAACAGTGTTTAACTGGAAACTTACTGTTACAACGCAACTTGTAGACCAACAAGTACTTGTAACCGAGCGGTTAAGACTCGTTCCTAGAAGACTGGGCACAGTCTAAGGTATAAGTACCTTAATTAACCTTGCTCCGCTATCTGAGTTCTAGTGGCTCAATGGTTAGAGCGTCTGGCTAGCATTCAGAAGGTTGTGGGTTCGAGTCCCGCTTAGAGCTCAGAGTTTTTCTGAGTATTACTAACTAACACAGCTTGTACAGCAAACAACTGACAATTATTACTAACATCAAGCTGCAAGTTCTGAAACTAACTAACAGTTTAGATATAACTGATAGAGTTATCCAGTATAAATGTAGTTAGTTTAGCTTTTACTGTATTTAATGCATATTTTTCACAGTATATACGTTACTTAAGACAGAACTTGCTTCACAATCTCATACACTGATCTCTATATAATAATATAAAATAACATTTTGAAAACAAGCGCGACGATTGGTTGAAAGCCGTGTTTCTATAACTTTATGGAAACACGGCAAGGTCCACGCCATTCATTACGCCATCATTACGGTGTAGGATACGCCATCCAGTACGCCATTATGAAGAGTAAGGAGAATTTACGCTTTGACGCAGTGCTTATTTTTACGTTCTATACCTATTTTCGACAGGTTATTTTATAAAGGAAATAGAAAACATTTTTTCCGTGTTCCCACAGAGTTATAGAAACACTTGTGGAAGTTTGGGAGAACTACAATTTCTCGTTCTCCCAAACTTCCACTCGTGTTTCTATAACTCTATGGAAACACGGAAAAATGTTTTCTATTTCTTAAATATAAACTGGATTGCTCCAAAACTGAAGCCAGCGGAGATGACGAATCATGACGAATTGGGAGTACCAAGATGACCGCCGCGGGAACTTTGTATGTTTTCGTAGCACGAAAAGAGACGGAAAAAAACACATTGAAAATATTTCTGCTATTGGTATCAAACAAAGAACACTGTACAAGGTTTAGAAGCTTAGTTCTTGCATTTGTTGGTATTATTAAGCAGTAAAATATGTTATTTCGTAGTTCTTTTACTCTGCCCGGCAATCGATAAACTTGCCTATATCACAAAACTCGTAAAAATACAACAAAAAACAGTCAATAACTTCATTATGTAACACTTTATGTACTTTTGATAGTAAAATATATCTTTACAAAGCCTTGAAGTATGTTAGTTGACGATTTCGAACTGTATTTGCTTGTATTTTCTTTCTGTTTCCTAGTGGTATTGTTTTACGGCTTTTCCAACTCCCCCGGTTAACACTTACTACTACTCTTAAGCCCGCAAAGAGTACTGGACAGGGGGTAGTAAGATGGCGGATCTGGCTTCAAATTTTGACTGCATGCTGGACAGAAGGAATGCGCTTTATAAAATAACATGTATACTACGCGAGCCCTGATTGGTCAATTGCCGTGTTTGGATCAGAGTATCCAAACACGGAAAATTCACGCCAAAAAGATGTTTTGAAAATGTCGGACAGTATATCATATTCACTTATAATTATTTTATAAAATAAATACCAAATGGTTTTTTCCGTGTTTGGAGACTCTTATCCAAATACTTGGGAAATTGCTCGACTTTTGAAAAGCTAAAAACACTCGCCTACGGCTCGTGTTTTGTTACGCTTTTCTCCAGTCTCGCAATTTCCCGCGTGTTTGGATCAGAGTATCCAAACACGGAAAACCATTTGGTATTTCTTTAATCCAGCATATATAGAGATGAGTAATCTCATACCTTGGTTTCGGCAGGCGTCTTTTATTGGGTGATTTTCCGTGTGTCTTCCTCGAAGCTTCAGGACATGTTGAGTTGCTTTCATTCTGTTTCTTTAATTGAAATGGCTTTGAATTAAACATGTCGATGTTTTTAAGAGAACGTTCGTTGGCAGTTCCATCCGGATGGACTTTGTTGCTTCTGTGATGAACTAGGTCAGCTAAAAAAATTAATTGAAAATTACGTAATATTTCAAATTTGGATCCTCAAGAACCTGACTAAAATGGTTGTGGCAAGGCAAGTTAACCAACTCAAGGTTTTACCTCTATTTATATAACGCGCAGCATCTTGCCCAGATAATTCAAGTAGATTATCACCGAGGCCAGATAGATAACCAGACTGACTTCCAGTAGTTGGTCCGTGAGACGTAGTTGTCAAACCATAAGCTAAGTTTGCTTCTATATGGAAATAATATTGAAAGTTGACAAATTGATGCCTTGAGATGTCTGAGGGTTCTTCATTTAACGAGTAAAATTGTCCGGCGTTAGACAGAGTACATACAGTACAATAAATAGGTCGCTTTTGGCCAGCTCAGGCAGGAATGGGTTAATCGTTTGTTAATCCATTGGCATTGCTCTTTTGCTCCCTAAGATAGACGAGGGTTCTCACGTTGACGAGTAAAATTGTCTGGCGTTAGATAGAGTAAAACAGTAAATAGCCCGCTTTTGGCCAGCTCAGTCAGAAATGGGTTAATCGATCTAAATTAGCGGAAGAATATACCTTGTACTGAAGACAAATGATTCGCTGGAAATGCAGTTCTGGAAGGACCACCAAGTTGCGTACTGCGCTGCGCATCTTTCCTGAGATGATAACGAAGCATTCGGGAGAGTAACTGGTTATCTTGTGGAATAGAAGATAACGAAGAATCTGTAATACAAAGTAATGATATATTAATAGAAGGGAAAAGACGGGAAAGGAAGGGAAAAGACGGGAAAGGAAGGGAGGAGAAGTGAAAGGAAAGCAAAACGACTGGAGGGGAAGAAAAGGAAGAGAACAAAAGGAAAGGAAAGAAAAGGATAGGGAAGAAAAGGAAAGGAAAAGAGAAGAGGAGAGAGAGGAGAGAGAAAGGAAGCCAAAGGGAAGGGAAGGAGCGAAAGAGAGGAAAGAGAAAGAAAAGGGAAAGAAAACGGAAGGGCAAAAAGCAGAGAAGGAAAGGGATGAAAAGAAAAGGGAAGGGATGAAAAGAGAAGGGAAGGGAAGGGAAGAGAAGAGAAGAGAAGAGAAGAGAAGAGAAGAGAAGAGAAGAGAAGAGAAGAGAAGAGAAGAGAAGAGAAGAGAAGAGAAGAGAAGAGAAGAGAAGAGAAGAGAAGAGAAGAGAAGAGAAGAGAAGAGAAGAGAAGAGAAGAGAAGAGAAGAGAAGTCTACACAGGATAGCCTTCGCCCAAAGTCTACAACCTGCACCAGCCTGACCCTACACTTGTGCTACACAGAATAGCCTACACAGCCTTACCAATGCTACCTTGCAACCTACACAGCCCAACACTAAACTCCGTTTACCTTGCAAAGTACTCGACCTTTCTCCAGTCCACCGTTCAGTCTTCTTTAACGATCTCCTGCGATGCATTTTCTGAGCTGCAGTCTTCCTCGCGTGTTTAGGTGAGTCAGTCTCCAGACCAAGTGAATCAAGCAAGGCTCGCTCTTCTTCATCAATCACCAGCTCCCCGGCACTGAGCACAGCATCTACATCGTATTCAGTATCATGTCTGTCAGTCGCCTGCAGATGCATGTCTTCAAGTTGAATCTCTGCGTTTTCTGGATCAGTCCAAAGGTTATCAGGAGATTCCTTTCTGTCCCAAGTTGTGCTAAATAACGTAACATGGCGAGAAATAATGGTCACGCATGCGCGTAATGCATGCCCACTTACAAAAATTTTGACTAGAAAAGTTCTGCAAGATTAATAGGACTTACATAGAGGATGAGTGAAACAATCGTCGTAGCAGTGTCAATTTTTAAATTATTTCAAATGTTTCAATCTGAATCGTATAGTGCAACACATCTGCGATATAAATATCATGAGCGATATGCCACAGATATTAAATCCGTTGCGGTTTTTGATATACTATTTTGAGCAGAAGTCTAACATAAGCCAATATGGCGAATACGCCAATTGTACCAACCTTGCTGCTCACGTTATCGAAAATCAAACAGAGGTATAAGTTTCGATCTGATTCGGCTACTATAAAAATCCGTCTTTTCGATGATATTCTTCATTTCTAGCCTGTATTTGTCGTTGTTGCGGTTTTCAATCTCAAAGCTTCGGTATTTTCTGATTATCGAATGAAGATTTCATCCAACATTGCATAAATTAGTTGTTCTCTTTTCTTCTGAACCGCGGAACTGTGACGACCGCACGACATAGGTACTAGTTTAATAGGGCTTTATCTCCACCTCTCTATGTCCACTATTTCTCGCCATGGAACCATTGAGAAACGCACTGACGAACGGGCTAACCATCTTTACTTGCAGCCAGCGGCTGAATTAATTGCAAAGGACGCACGCAGATCAACGTGGCCGAGTCAAAGGCATATCAAAGGCGCTCCAGGCAGCCACCGTCTATGCGACACATATCAGACCACGATGTCTGGGGAATTGGGGGTAGAGATTAATAGAATAGGTGGGGGTAGAGATTAATAGAATAGGTCTGGGTATGGTTGTGTATAAATGAGAGTAGCAACATAAGAGGAGGTGAGGACTAGGTGAGAGAAGTGTGAGTAGGCGTGCAGATTAGCGTAAATTGCAACGAAATTTAATTTAACAAGATTCTAATTGTTTCTCTACGTTTAACCACTGCCCAAAATATAACTGGACTGCAGGTGCCCTACACAATGACTGACAGTGACCAATCCAAAATGGCGGTTTATGGGTCCCTTCTCCCATAGTGGTAACCGCTGACCTTTTCCTCATAAATGAATTTATAACTGAATTGTTCAGCCAGCGGGCGCATCCGAGCCCGCAATCAAGCAAACGCTTTAGAAAGATTACGGTCAGCGGTTGCTACCATGAGAATAAAGACTCGGTCACTTTTTGGACGAGACCCGCAGTCCAGTTATATATAGGTCAGGGCGTTTAACGCTACGCTGCGAGACATCGAGAGCAAAGGAACAGCAAACCGAATGCTCGTAGTGTATTTAATACAGTGCTGTAGTTTCAATGTTACCTTTGTTTCGCATGGTCTGTGGTAGACACTTGATACACTTTTCTAGATTGCTTGTCTGTTGATGTTGAACCACCCTGTGTATTCCCGCCTACGTGCAATTATAAAAAGATTTTTTCTTCTGTCAGAGTCATCAAAAATTTTACGATTGTCAAAGCCAAAGTGAAGTATAAGTAAAGTAAAGTAAAGTAAAGTAAAGTAAAGTAAAGTAAAGTAAAGTAAAGTAAAGTAAAGTAAAGTAAAGTAAAGTAAAGTAAAGTAAAGTAAAGTAAAGTAAAGTAAAGTAAAGTAAAGTAAATAAAGTGAAGTGAAGTGAAGTGAAGTGAAGTGAAGTGAAGTGAAGTGAAGTGAAGTGAAGTGAAGTGAAGTGAAGTGAAGTGAAGTGAAGTTAAAGGCATGTATCACTGATTCACTGACCTGTCTTGGGTGGCGATAAAGACGCGTCATGAGAAATATCCATAGGCTTCGATCTTGTCACGTCGCCATCTTCATTTCCACTTTTGATTTCCTTCTCATCTTTTTCCTCTTCTCTTTCTTCTTGGTCTTCTATCTGTCCTTCTTCTTCTTCTTCTCCTTCACTCAGTTCTTCACAGGATTTGAGCTACAGAAAAATGGCGTTTGATAAAAAAGCTGGGAGATTATAAATAACACGCCAGTTATACAGTGAATACGATATACTGTCCGGCATTTTCAAAAAATCGTTTTGGCGGGAATTTACCGTGTTTGGATACTCTGATCCAAACATGGCAATTGACCAATCAGGGCTCGTGTAGTATAAATGTTATTTTATAACAGGATATCCAAACACCAAGACGTTTGTTGAAAAACGAGACGAACCCTACCCTGCGAGTCAGAGCCCCTTTCCGACCTACGCAGGCTTCGGAGGAAAGTGGGCTCTGCCAACAAACTCGATATTTCTTTTTGAGCATGCGTGAACGGTTGCCAAGATACTATTTTGGGCCCAGGCTCTAACGCGTTACTTGCTATTTTCCTGCTGACGTGTGTTCATAAACTAGAACTTGTTTGACCAGTTTAAAACCGGACTAACTCGCCCCAAACTTGGGGCGAAGATCGAGTTTGTTGGCAGAGCCCACTTTCCCCCGAAGCCTGCGTAGTTCGGAAAGGGGCTCTGACTCGCAGGATACACGAACCCGAGCTTTTTGAATAAACTTCGAGGTGTTTGGATAGCATCTCAAACAAATCAGTATTTTAAGAGAAAATCGAAGTAAAAGATACACGGTACTGATTACCTTTGCGACTTTGAAATATTCTGATGAAGGGCTATGCTCGAAACGTCAGTATTAGAATCAAAATTAAACTCAGCAGTTTACTACCTTTTCACTTTGCTCTATCCAAAACACTGCCTATGCAACGCTCTAGTTTTTTTACAATAAAACAAAGGCGTGTAAGTATAGGTTATCATCCGAGGGAAAATAACGTCGCGTCAAAAATATACTATTGATTCCTAACGAACGAACGAACGAACGAACGAACGAACGAATTCACACACAGAATATAAAGCGTTTGAAAGTTGGCTGCGCCCGCAAGCCAACTTTAGGGCACCGCAATATCACGGCCACCTCGGTTTTCATTGTTCCCACACGCACATTTAATATCGAAATAACCCGATGCATAAAGATGAAGTACGATTAGTAACTAATCATACCTAATCTCTATGCACAAGGTACGATTAGTAACTAATCATACCTTATCTTTATGCCAAAGTTCACTTATGCATATAATAACTAACAAATACATGAAGTGAACACTTATTGAATTCCCAGTAGTATTAATAACAACTCAATAATTTATTCACTTTGAAGTTGTTGACTCCGCCAAAAGCGTTCTTGTTTTATAACTCTCGTTCTTCCTCGGTAACCGTAATATTACAAAGTAATAGCATGGCGTTTCGGTTGATTAGTGATTAAATGTCCCTCAAGCCTCGGGAGATTTAGTAAAAGACCCTCGGGCTTCGCCTTCGGGACTTTCACTAAACCTCCCTCGGCTTGCTAATCAACCTCAATGCCATGCTATTACTTATAATTATCAAAGTTACCTCCATCAATTCTGAATCATCCAACTGTTCATCATGTTCCTCGTCGTCTAATTCTTCGTCTTCGTCCTCAGATGTTTCGTTGCACTCATCTTCTTCATCTTTTAAACTTCCTTCACTACTACTGGAATCTTCTTCTCCTTCCTCGTTTGTCTGAGACACATGTCCTGTAGAAATAAAAACACAAAGTTAATTCTCACTAAAAACAAATAGAAGCATTTTGATAGTTTACAAATGAAGAGTTACTTTTAAATAAAAGGTTCTTTTCAGCATAATGTTTGTTTAACATAATATTTGATCTAGTATAAATATTCTCATTCACAAACACACTTTTCCATATGTTGTAAGCGATGGATGGATGGACAAACGGGCAGATAGATAGATGAATTTATTTGTTGTTTGTTTGTTTGTTTGTTTGTTTGTTTGTTTGTTTGTTTGTTTGTTTGTTTGTTTGTTTGTTTGTTTGTTTGTTTGTTTGTTTGTTTGTTTGTTTGTTTGTTTGTTTGTTTGTTTGTTTGTTTGTTTGTTTGTTTGTTTGTTTGTTTGTTTGTTTGTTTGTTTGTTTGTTTGTTTGTTTGTTTGTTTGTTTGTTTGTTTGTTTGTTTGTTTGTTTGTTTGTTTGTTTGTCTGTTTGTTTGTTTGTTTGTTTGTCTGCTTGTTTGTCTGCTTGTTTGTCTGCTTGTTTGTTTGTCTGCTTGTTTGTTTGTCTGCTTGTTTGTTTGTCTGCTTGTTTGTTTGTCTGCTTGTTTGTTTGTCTGCTTGTTTGTTTGTTTGTTTGTTTGTTTGTTTGTTTGTTTGTTTGTTTGTTTGTTTGCTTGCTTGCTTGCTTGCTTGCTTGCTTGCTTGCTTGCTTGCTTGCTTGCTTGCTTGCTTGCTTGCTTGCTTGCTTGCTTGCTTGTGTCGCAGAGTACCCCTCTTACTTTGTAATAATAGGTACCTCCTTATAGGGGGTTACTCTGATTTGGTATTGAGTACCCCCCTATGGGGATACGGAGTGGGAGATAAGACAACATGGCCTGAGGTGAAAACTGTGCTTTGTATCGAAGTGTTTGTATCGAAGTGTTGTGATTTAATAAAAGAAGTAAACGTGTTTACAAATACCCCTACTACATTTTGGAGCCCGATAGGGGACCTGGTCAAGGAAACTATTTGCTCGTGGTGACTATTTGTATGCATTTGTAGTCTATATAAACCACAACATTTCAGCGAAGAAAATGGAGCTCAGTGACACAGAGAAGGTGCGAATTGAAAGAGATCGTGTGAGAAGAATCCTAACAAAAGGAGGCGAAATGACTGTGGAACAACTCAGTGAAGCATATCATGAAGAGTTTAAAAGCGACCTGAAAAGCTGGAAGGCAGAATTCGTGAGTATCGAATCTTTTCTAAAGTACAGTTGTTCTGCTGACATTTGTAATGAAAAAATTGTGTTACGTGAAGCACAGAAGAGTTCATCCACGCTTCAATACCTTTCCCGTCCCCAATTTTCGCAATTTTATGGGTTTACTGAAGGGGAGAAGAGTGTAAAGGGAGTTGCTTACCGTGTCTGGCGCTTTGAAGTTAGCAGTGCGATGAGCGAAGGGTTGTATTCGAATGATATTATCAGCGAGCATATTCGAAAGTCACTTCAAGGTGAAGCGAAGAACAAGATTGTGGGATTTGAGCCTGGTGTTTCGCCTGAGTGTATTCTAACACAACTTGATAAGTTCTATGGTGATGGGGGAGCATTAGTAGGCGATGAATTACTCTCAAAAGCGTATGGGCTTCGCCAAAAGGAGACAGAAGAAGTGTCTGCCTTTGCTTCAAGGCTCGACAACCAAATCCGCAGAGCCAAGGTTCTAGGAGCTGAACTTCTTCCTGATGAAGATGCTTTAGATCGCCACCTTCGACTTATTTTCTGGGAGGGTTTGAAGGGAAACATTAAAGATAAGGCCCGTCATAAGAAAGATCACTGCAAAACTTTTGCTGAGTTGATAGAGGCAGCACGTTATGGTGAGAAAGAAGCACTCCCAACACAAGTCCCCAGAAGATTAGCACGCTCAAATCAAATGTCTGGGACTAATTCCGAAGATTCTCCTTTTGTTCAAACCTCCCAGGGAGATCCCTCAGATAATCCAGCCACCCAGGCCTCAGGTGGTAATGGTCCACCAGCATGGTTATCCCACATGTGCACCACCTTAGCCAAGGAACTGAAAGGGGTAATGACAGAAGAAAAGAATAGCAAGGGGACCCAATACTCGAGGGGGTCTGATCAACAGCTCGAAGATCAGTTTGGTGAAAGAAACTCCCGACAGAGTTACAACATTCCTACTTGCTATCGCTGTGGCCAGGTAGGTCATATTAGAAAAGGTTGCCGAAACACACCCTCTTCTACAGGAACCCCAGACTCGGGAAACGGGATGATGCCTTCGACGAGGGCCAGTCGGAGGCAGTGAATAACAACTGTTCAGGGCCCCAGAATCCCACGATGTCCAAGCTTAAATCCCTTATTGGAGACTCAAATGAGTGTACAGCTATCATTAATGGTCACCCATGTTGTGCTTTATTGGATACTGGTAGCCAAGTCTCATCTGTGTCTCACTCCTTTTACAAGAAACACTTGAAAGGATGTCCAATACAGCCCCTCAATAACCTCATGAAAGTTGTGGGTGCTGGTGGTAAAGAAGTGCCATTCCTTGGGTATATTGAAGTTATGGTTGGGTTCCCTTCTAAGGAAGTTAGCATTGATGGCAATTACCCTGCCTTGGTCCTTGTTGTTCCAGACAACCCCTACAATGAATGTGTTCCTGTCATTATTGGTACCAACGTAGCAAAACAATGCAGAGAACAGTGTGTCAAGACCCATGGAAGGAACTATCTTCAGAGGGCGAAGTGCTCTTCAGCATGGGCCCGGGCCTATAAATCACTTCACATGTGCGAGAGCTTTATCACTAAGCAAGAGAGTGGCAAAATTGATGTGAAATTAACTGATCGCAAAGTTGTGGTCGGAGCTAATGAGCGAATGGTTGTTTGGGGAATTACAAGACCCCCTCCAGATGGGGCATTGAAGGCAATTATTGAACCCAGCAGTGAGATGGAAAAGACTGGGGCTCTTACAGTTACACCTGGCCTGGTTACACTGCACAGAGGCCTCAGCACCTGTAAAGTACCCATAGAGATCACCAACACGACAAGCCAGCCAGTGACAATCCATCCAAGGACAAAGATCGCTACAGTGCACCATGCATCATCTATAATGGACACTTCCACCATGCCAAGAAGCGATGGTGGTTGTAAGGCCAAAGATCTCTTTGACTTATCGTCAGCATCCCTTGATGAAGGACAGAGAGAAAAGGTTGTTGGTCTGCTTAACAGGATGTCCCATGTATTTGCTACAAGCTCAACCGACCTTGGACGCACAACCGAAGTCGAGCATGAGATAAACGTCACGGACAGGGTTCCCTTTAAGGAGACCTACCGACGTGTGGCCCCTGGTCAGATGGAAGAATTTCGACAAGCAATTCAGGATATGCTGGATGCAGAAGTCATTACAGAGTCCAAGAGCCCTTATGCATCCCCGGTGGTGATAGTTCGCAAGCGAGACAACAGTATCAGGTTATGTGTGGATTTTCGGAAGTTAAACGCAAGAACCATTAAGGATTCATACCCAATCCCCCGAGTGACTGAGATCTTGCAAGCATTAAGTGGCTCGAAGTACTTTTGTACTTTGGATCTTCAAAGTGGGTACCTACAAGTTCAAATGGCAGAACGTGACCGTCCAAAGACAGCCATGACAACGCCTTTGGGATTATACGAATTCAACAGGATGCCTTTTGGACTTACAAATGCCCCTGCCACGTTTCAGAGATTAATGGAACATTGCTTAAAGGATTTGAATTTCAGGAAGTGTGTGGTGTACATTGATGATGTCATTGTATTTGCGAGCAGTTTCGACGAAATGCTTGAAAGATTGGAAGAAGTCCTGAACCGCCTAAGTCAGTTTGGCCTCAAGTTAAAACCTTCCAAGTGCAAACTTTTCCAGAGCAAAGTTAAATGTCTTGGGCACATTGTTTCAGCTGGGGGCATTGAGCCAGATTCAGAGAAGATTGCATCATTACAGGAGTGGTTGTTAAATCCACCAAAGAATGGCAAGCAGCTGCAGACATTCTTAGGGTTCACCAGTTACTACCGCTCATTTGTCTACCAATTTTCCAAGTTGAGTGAACCTCTTCGACGGTTGCTGGCAGGAGAGCATGGGAAAGGAAAGAAAAGGCCCCAGAAGAACCCACCGTTTGTTTGGACAATGGAATGCCAAGACGCCTTTGAGACACTCATCACCAAGTTGACCTCTCCTCCAATTCTTGGGTTTCCTGATTTCAAGCTTCCTTTCATCCTCCATACCGATGCAAGCGGGGAGGGCCTGGGTGCTGCCTTGTACCAAATGCAAGATAACAAAGCTCGGGTCATCGCTTACGGAAGTCGGGCTTTGAACTCAGCAGAACGGAACTACTCGGCATATCGGAGAGAATTCCTAGCTCTCAAGTGGGCCATGACTGAGAAATTTCGAGAGTACCTCTATGGGATGAAGTGCCACGTTGTGACGGACAGTAATCCGTTAACTTACCTCATCACATCAGCAAAACTCAGCCCGACAGATCAACGATGGTTAACTTCCTTGGCACCGTTCGATTTTACTATCATGTATCGCAGAGGCAAGGCACATGGTGATGCAGATGGCCTTTCTAGAATCCCACGCGAAGGTTCGGGCCCCGAGAGGAGTGATGTCAAATCGGATTACCTCGCCCAATTCTTGAACCGACTCCAGCCTTTGGAATCACCTACTGCTGATCTCTCAGAGCAAGCATTTCAAGCCCTATGCCAATCCTGCAACGTTCAGGTCCCTGAATCGGACGATGATATTTGGTCACCAGCAGTTGAAGTTCTTGGTGCAAGACCAGAAGCAGTAGTAACCGATCTTGGAGGTCCCGTTCTCCAACGAACCTCGTCAATGACCAACGCGACTATTAATTGGCCAGAACTACAACGCCGCGACCCCGTCGTTGCTGAGGTCTTACCGTTTGTCCAGAGTGCAACACCGCCTAAGTCCAAAGAACTTTCGCTTATGTGTCCAGAGGCTCGGAGACTAGCTCAGGAGTTCAACCGTCTGGTTATTCGCGATGGGATTTTAAAACGGTGTCGTGACGAGGAAGGAACCCAAAGTTTCCAGCTAGTTTTACCTGCAGGCAGCCGACAAGAAGCACTGCAGGGAATACACAATGAACTTGGTCATCCAGGTAGAGACCGTACCATGGAACTTGCTCGGGCACGTTTCTTTTGGCCTTACATGACACGTGATGTTGAGCACTACATTGCAAGCTGCGACAGGTGTATAAAACGCAAGACGTCTTCCCCGGCTGCTGCCCCAATGCTCTCCTTGGAAACAACGGAACCTCTTGAAGTGTTGGCAGTCGATTTTCTATCATTGGAAGAAGGTAAAGGTGGCTTTAGTAACATTCTAGTCATCACTGATAGCTTTACCAAGTTTGCGTGGGCATATCCAACCCGAAATCAGAAGGCTTCCACAGTGGCAAAGATCTTGTGGGAAAAGATCTTCATGAACTATGGTTTCCCACACCGCATCCATTCAGATCAGGGAGCTGATTTCGAGTCCACTCTCATACGAGAGCTGTGTAAACTAGCGGGAATCGTGAAATCCCGTACGACGCCATATCATCCCCAAGGAAATGGCCAGACGGAACGCTTCAACAGGACCCTGTTGAATATGCTCGGAAGTCTTGACAAAGACCAGAAGTCAAGTTGGCCAGATTACGTTCTGCAAATGGTACATGCCTACAACTGCATGAAGCATACTTCGACCAAGTACTCGCCTTATTATCTGATGTTTGGTCGAACTCCGAGACTGCCAATTGATATCAACTTTGGATTGGTTACCAAGGGCCAACTGCCGTCATCCCAAAGCAGTTACGTTGACAAACTTCGTACCCGGTTGCAGTACGCGTACGAGCGAACTACCCAAGATGTCCGAAGCGCAACGACAAGGAACAAGAAGCGTTACGATCTATATGTGAAGGACCTGCGGTTCCAGCCTGGTGATCGCGTCCTTGTTCGGAATCTCACTGTACGTGGAAAGCACAAGTTAGCCGATAGGTGGGAGGACCAACCCCACGTAGTGATGAAGAGGATGGGCGAACTACCAGTGTACAAGGTCCGACCAGAAGGTGGAGGACGGGAACGAGTGCTTCATCGGAACCTCTTGCTGCCCCTTACAGTTGTTCCTGTTGGATCACACCCGACTGAGAAAGAAACGATTGAGCCTGGCAATTTCAATCCTCCGCGGCGACGTCGCAAGCTGCCTGTACTTCCAGATCAAGCACGGCCACACCAAATGGTAACCCCACCAGAAGATATCAATGAAGAACCTGTGTTCGTCATCTCGCGACCGCTAAATACCGGAGCCGAGGAGTTTATACCAGCCTCGCCAGCCGAATTACCACATGAAACTGTTCCAGTTTTAACCGACAAAGATACCACTCCTGGACCACCTTTGGAGGAACAGGATCCCCCCACCTTGAGGAGATCGACTCGCAACAGTTGCAGACCTGAACGACTTGGATACAACTCAGTCTGGTCCCAGAAAGCTGCTGTACTATTATCCTTAGTGAACACTACTAACCGAGAGATTGTTCAGACGATATTCCGGAAATGGTTGGATGATCGGGTTTAAGACATTTATGTGTATTTATGATTTTTAAGTTCAAATTAGTGTTATAACATCGGGACGCTGTTTCCTATGAGGGGGAGGTATGTCGCAGAGTACCCCTCTTACTTTGTAATAATAGGTACCTCCTTATAGGGGGGTTACTCTGATTTGGTATTGAGTACCCCCCTATGGGGATACGGAGTGGGAGATAAGACAACATGGCCTGAGGTGAAAACTGTGCTTTGTATCGAAGTGTTTGTATCGAAGTGTTGTGATTTAATAAAAGAAGTAAACGTGTTTACAAATACCCCTACTACATTTGCTTGCTTGCTTGCTTGCTTGCTTGCTTGCTTGCTTGCTTGCTTGCTTGCTTGTTTGTTTGTTTGTTTGTTTGTTTGTTTGTTTGTTTGTTTGTTTGTTTGTTTGTCTGTCTGTCTGTCTGTCTGTCTGTCTGTCTGTCTGTCTGTCTGTCTGTCTGTCTGTCTGTCTGTCTGTCTGTCTGTCTGTCTGTCTGTCTGTCTGTCTGTCTGTCCGTTTCTTCATGTTTGTCTGCTTGTTTGTCTGCTTGTTTGTCTGCTTGTTTGTCTGCTTGTTTGTGCTTGTTTGTTTGTTTGTTTGTTTGTTTGTTTGTCTGCTTGCTTGCTTGCTTGCTTGCTTGCTTGCTTGCTTGCTTGCTTGCTTGCTTGCTTGCTTGCTTGCTTGCTTGCTTGCTTGCTTGCTTGCTTGCTTGCTTGCTTGCTTGCTTGCTTGTTTGTTTGTTTGTTTGTTTGTTTGTTTGTTTGTTTGTTTGTTTGTTTGTTTGTTTGTTTGTTTGTTTGTTTGTTTGTTTGCTGATTGGTTTGTTCATTTATTTGCTATTTTGTTTGTTTATTTGTTCAAAATTAAACGCACCGGTTACAGACTCCACGTCAATAGCAGTAGATAAGCTCGTCTTGACATTCCCTGCACACTCGTGCTTGGACGAGGTATGTTTGCTTGGCTGAACTGAAGGTGAAAGAGGTTCGGCTTCTTCGTAACTTTGCTCCAATAACGAACCATGACTGAAATCTAAATGAAGTATTGGTATACCAGCTAATTTAGATCGCTCTGAAAGAACTTTTGACAACTGCTAAAAACATTCATTGTTATGACCCTCCGAAATCAAACCCTGGTAAGATGTTCTAACCATTGAGCTACAAGTAGTAACCTTCTGATCAATGCATGGTGAAATACTCTAACCATTTAGCTACTCAGACTCAGAAGTGTAGGTTACATGTGTGTACAACTAGAAACCTTCTGATCACTGGTGAGATGCTCTAACCATTAAGCTACTGGGGACTCATATGACAGAGTGTACGTTACATGTGTTTACAACTAGTAACATTCTGATCACTGGTCTCAGACGACACAGAGTGTAAGTTACATGTGTGTACAACTAGTAACCTTCGGATCACTGGGGAGATGAGACGTTCTAACCATTGAACTACTGGAACTCAGATGACAAAGTGTAGGTTACATGGGTGTACAACTAATAATCTTCTGATCACCGGTGAGATGCCCTAACCATTGAGCTGGGACTCAGATGACAGAGTATAGGTTACATGTGTGTACAACTAGTAACCTTCTGATCACCGGTGAGATGCCCTAACCATTGAGCTACTGGAACTCAGATGACAGAGTGTAGGTTACATGTGTGTACAACTAGTAACCTTCTGATCACTGGTGAGATGCTCTAACCATTGAGCTACTGAGACTAAGATGACAGAGTGTAGGTTACATGTGTGTACAACTAGCAACCTTCTGATCACTAGTGAGATGCCCTAACCATTGAGCTACTGGAACTCAGAATACAGAGTGTAGGTTACATGTGTGTACAACTAGTAACCTTCTGATCACTGGTGAGATGCCCTAACCATTGAGCTACTGGAACTCAGAATACAGAGTGTAGGTTACATGTGTGTACAACTAGTAACCTTCTGATCACTGGTGAGATGCCCTAACCATTGAGCTACTGGAACTCAGAATACAGAGTGTAGGTTACATGTGTGTACAACTAGTAATCTTCTGATCACTGGTGAGATGCCCTAACCATTGAGCTACTGGAACTCAGAATACAGAGTGTAGGTTACATGTGTGTACAACTAGTAACCTTCTGATCACTGGTGAGATGCTCTAACCATTGAGCTACTGGACGTCAGATGACAGTGTGTAGATTATACATGTGTGCAGATTTTCCTTCACTCTACTGTACCTAAAAACCCAGATGTTGAGCCAGTGTTATTCTTTGACATTTCAATAGCCAAACGCTAAAAAATAGAAGGAAAATCAAAAAAGAATATTTTTAAAATTACAATTAGAACGGAAAAAACCTCCACAATACCCAGAAAACGTGGAACACCCATCCATGCCATTCAGGACCCCAAAGATGATTTATTTTCTATGTAATACCATGATCGCCTCGGATTCTTTTGTTCTCCAAGGGAATGTAAACCTCGTATTTCCCTCATCGCTCATGCAAGAGGGAAATTTATCCTTTGTCTTCTAATTTTCCCGTGTATGTTGATGAGGGAAAATTAGAAGACAAAGAAATCCTTCTAATTTTCCCGTGCTGTTGATGAGGGAAAATTAGAAGACAAAGAAATCCTTTGTCTTCTTCTAAATTTCACGCTTGCATATATTTTCCCTCATCAACATGCACGGGAAAATTATATGCAACTTCTCTGATCAACCGTGTACATTTTCTCTAGGTAAGATTCTCAAAGTTTCCTCGGCGATCATAATATCACAAACTAATAACATGACTCTTCGAGAAATTAGCGATTAAATTTCCCCTTTGCCTCGGGAAGGTCTTCCCTCGGCGGCGGGGAAATTTAATCGATTAGTAGTGTTTTCAGCTGGAGTTGGCAACGTTTTTGTTTCTGTAAGAATTGCTTTCTGTAAAAATAGAGAGACAAACGTCTTTAGGAAGCTTATTGCTGCGAGCCGTAAGGCGAGCAGCTCATTAATCTTGACGAGGTCTGGGCCGAGTTTATATGCGTTCACAAACTCGATTTATGATTTCGTGGGCGATGATCTTCGGTATACGCAATGTCTACCGATCAGCGGCAGCCATTATTAAATTGTGCGCTACGCTACACCTGGCATTGTTTGGCGGTGGAATATATTGATTTATTAAAAAGAAGTGTATTTTTCTACTATACTATTATATCAAACACAACTCTATTTGTTGTTGGAAGTATATATCAAGGCCACAAAAGGCTAAGCGACATTTCGAGGGGCAGACAGTGTATTTATACGAGTCTTTGTTCATTAATTTTTATTTATAAAATAACATTTTGAAAACGCAAGCGGTGATTGGTTGAAAGCCGTGTTTCTATAACTCTATGGAAAACATGGATGGATTACGCCATCCAATACGCCATCATTCTAATTAAAATTTGTACAGGAACACCATTATACGCCATCCACTACGCCATCAAACGCAATCCAATACGCCATCCGTGGAGGGTAATGAGAATTTACGCCTTTTATTTGGTTTAATTTTAACGTTTAATCTATTTTGACGGGTTATTTTATAAAGGAAATAGAAAACATTTTTCCCGTGTTCCTATAGAGTTATAGAAACACTTGTGGAAGTTTGGGAGAACTCGAAATAGTGTGGAAACACTCGCCCTGCGGGCTGGTGTTCCCACTGTAAATTCTCGTTCTCCCAAACTTCCACTCGTGTTTCTATAACTCTATAGAAACACGGAAAATGTTTTCTATTTCTTAAATGACATACCACACCATTGTGCCAGATGATTTCACTTAACATTTTAAGCATGCGACGTTATTGTCAACACTCACGTCACGCGTATAAAATTGAGCCATTAAAGATGGCAACAGCCGCTATTGCTGCAAATCAACAACCTAAAACTGCATAGATTGCCGTTCTTCACTTCAAGCAAGAGTGTTGACGCCATCACTCTTTAATGGCTCGATTTTATACGCGTGACGTCCATGTTGAGGAAAACGTCGCATGCTTAAGCTCTTTAACTGAAAATGCTTCGGACGATAACAAGTATTTTACTACTAAATAGTAAATGGTAGCAACTCGCAGCACTTCACTTTTGATAAAAACTTCTAGTTTAAGAATAATAAATAGCTCAACCACCTCTTTCAAAGTGTTTATTTGTTGGAGATATTGGTTTTGAACAATCATCATTTGTTTCATGTGCCTAAGAATATTAAAAACAAATTTCACAATCGTTTTCATACAGTAATTACATACGCTCGAGTCAAGAAATATTTTTGTTAATTTTGAAAATTTTAAACATACAATCATGGCTAAAAACACTAGGACAGTTCGTAAAAAACACTACGCATACGAAGTTCTCCCCCTTCCCCCCTTCAATGTTGCCATTTTATTGCTCTTTTTTGTCGTTATATCACACCAACTATAAACTGAAACAACATTGATGGAGGGGGGAGGGGAGGGATTGTTAGGTAAGGATTCAAGGCGATATATTATAGTTCTTCTTGTGTGAGGCTACAAGACTCCTCGTTTGCACTGCTGTCCCAATTGTTTATGGCCATGATTGTAGGTACGCACTGCGTACATGCGTCTACAATATTTTTCGTGAAACTGCAATGGTTTGGGAACCAAAGGAAGGGAGACAAGTTTCACGAGGAGTGCGCTACGTTTCTATGCGGAAATCGCATAAAAAAATCGGCCACTTTCATGGGGAAGTTCGCAGTCCACGTGCGTGCTGGCTCAAGTGAGTTCTGAGGACATTTGAAACTGATGAATTTGAGAAGGGTAATGGGTTCGTACATCGCGAAAATTCCACGAGTTGTCAACAAACCGTATTCTATGGCAAGCCCAACCTTCGTGCTATGCGCTCGTGGAAGAATTATGGTCGAGCGACGATTTTGAGCGGAGATGTTTGACTTTGAGCTCGGGGTGTCCTCGCTCCTGTCGGCCGTGTATTGATGACGTTTACACGCAAGATATTCGTTCTACGCATGTGCAGCTAAAACAAATCAGCCTGGATTAGGTCCCCGTCGACAGCCGCAATTTCCGATCGTGCTGAACGCCTCAAAAGTTAACCCGTTTGAAGGAATTTACTGATAGGCAAACACTTCTTTCCGTTTATAACGCTATTGTTCGCCCATACTTCGATTACTGCTGTGAAGTATGGGATGTGTTCGGTGAAACACAATCAAACGACTTCAAAAACTCCAAAATAGATCAGCTCGAATTATCATGAATATGACCAATGACACAGATCATTCTGTTGCATTGCAAGCATTGGGCTGGAAGCCACTTAAAACAGAAAGGAAGAAAGCCAAGGCAAAAATGATGTATAAATTATTAAATAACATGGGTCCGCAGTCACTCACTAACTTATTCACAAATAAAGGTGACATGACTAGCTATAATCTCCGAGGCATTTCATGCAGTCTTTGTTTACCGCAACCGCGTACTAATAATATGAAAAAAAGTTTTATGTACGACGGAGCATTCCTTTGGAATTCTATTCCAAAGGAAATTAAAGAGAGCAAATCCCTTTCTTCCTTTCGAATGAAAATCGCTGCTCACATTGATAATTAGAGCAAATATATGCATCTGTAAATAGATTATTGCCTTATATACTATATCTTTATATCTTAATATTTTTATACTATATCTTATATATTGTAAATAGCTTTTAGATACTTTTCTTATATACTGTATACTTCTAATATACACGCCCCTCGTGGAAATCAGCTTCGGTTGACGAGGTTAGCGTGTTTAAATAAAGTTATCATCATCATCATCACCCATAAGGCCCTGAGAACGAGTTACTAGCCGCTTCTTCTCATATCACGCGTCTGGGCGACTGTGGCTTGACGAAACATAAGCTGTTTACACGGCCAAAAGCACGCTTAAGTTAAGCGTGCTTAAAATGCGTCACCTTGGTGCGTTTACACGGTCATTTAATAATCCCTAACTAAAACACGTACGCCATTATTCAACATGGCGGACGAGCTATATTTTTGGTTTTGGAAGCTTCGTATGGGTAGCGTGCGTCAAAGAACAACGGAAGACATCGGTACACGAGAAAGAGTAATAGCTAAAAGAAAGAAAGAAAGAAAGAAAGAAAGAAAGAAAGAAAGAAAGAAAGAAAGAAAGAAAGAAAGAAAGAAAGAAAGAAAGAAAGAAAGAAAGGAAGGAAGGAAGGAAGGAAGGAAGGAAGGAAGGAAGGAAGGAAGGAAGGAAGGAAGGAAGGAAGGAAGGAAGGAAGGAAGGAAGGAAGGAAGGAAGGAAGGAAGGAAGGAAGGAAGGAAGGAAGGAAGGAAGGAAGGAAGGAAGGAAGGAAGGAAGGAAGGAAGGAAGGAAGGAAGGAAGGAAGGAAGGAAGGAAGGAAGGAAGGAAGGAAGGAAGGAAGGAAGGAAGGAAGGAAGGAAGGAAGAAAGAAAGAAAGAAAGAAAGAAAGAAAGAAAGAAAGAAAGAAAGAAAGAAAGAAAGAAAGAAAGAAAGAAAGAAAGAAAGAAAGAAAGAAAGAAAGAAAGAAGGGAACAAAGAATAGCGAGATGGAAGCTTCTACAGCAGGGCAAAAAAAATGCATTTTATGGTATTAATAACACCGTATTAATGGCAAGCGTTTTTCAATCCCATTGCGTTTACACGGCCAACTTAAGCGCAATTAACTGATCGTGCTCAGTTTAATCCACCTCCATATAGTCAGGCACATAATAAAAACATCTATGCTGCTGACAAAGTGCTACATGGTTGCGTAAACGCCAACCTGTAGATGCAAAAATTAAGTTTCATTTTCATGTTTCTCCAAGAGTGATTCTGAAATAGTGAAACACGAGTTTTTCTATAGGTCAAAGGGAATCAGAAGTTACTTTTGGTTCTAAACAACAAATTCTGCTCTGCCTTACCAGCGTTGTTCCTGACTGTTCTGGAAATACGTTGGCGCACGAACATGAAATCTTAGAATAAGAGTATCATTGGTGACATTGAGGTAGCCTTCGTCAGCCTGGAATAGCAAGATGAAGATAATAATATCTATGATTGTATTGCATTCATTTAATAATAAAAACAAGTAACACCTGCAGCAACAGAAAAGAAACGCTGCAGGCGGGAAAAAGAAGAATAACAAAAGAAGAAGAATAACAAAAGAAGAATGACAAAAGAAGAATGACAAAAGAGGAGAAAACAGGGGAGAGAAAAGAAGAAGGTGAAGAAGAGGAGGAGGACGGGAAAAAAGAAAGAGAAGAAAAAAGAGAAGAAAAAGAAGAAAAAAGGGGAAGAAAAACGAGAAAGAGGATAAAGAGGAAGAAAGCAAAAAGAGAAAAAAGATGAGAATGAAGAGGAAGTGAACGAGGAGGAAGCACAAGAAGAAGAGGAAGAAGAAGAAGAGAAGGAAGAGAAAGAGGAACAAGGAAAGGAGAAAGAGGAAGAAGGAAAAGAGAAAGAGAAGGAAGAGGAATAAGGGAAGAAGAAAGAGGACGAAGGAAAGGAGAAAGAGGAAGAAGGAAAGAAGAAAGAGGAAGAAGGAAAGGAGAAAGAGGAAGAAGGAAAGGAGAAAGAGGAAGAAGGAAAGGAGAAAGAGGAAGAAGGAAAGGAGAAAGAGGAAGAAGGAAAGAAGAAAGAGGAAGAAGGAAAGGAGAAAGAGGAAGAAGGAAAGAAGAAAGAGGAAGAAGGAAAAGAGAAAGAGAAGGAAGAGGAAGAAGGAAAGGAGAAAGAGGAAGAAGGAAAGGAGAAAGAGGAAGAATAAAGGAGAAAGAGGAAGAAGGAAAGGAGAAAGAGAAGGAAGAGGAAGAAGGAAAGGAGAAAGAGGAAGAAAAGGAAGAAAAAGAGGAGAAAGACGAAGAAGGAAATGGGAAAGAGGAAGAGGGAAAGGAGAAAGAGGAAGAAAAGGAAGTGGAAGAAGAAAGAGGAAGAGAAGGAAAAGGAAGGAGACGAAGAAGACGAAGAAAAGAAAGGAAGAAGAGGAGGATGAATAGAAAGAGGAAAAAGAGAAAAAAGAGGAAGAGAAGAAAAAGACATCTTACCAAAAGGTCAAGACGGAAGAATCGGTTATACCCCCAACATTCACCAACTTCAAACTCCGATGCTACAAAAATACAACAAGTGTTTTAGGTTGCAAGTGTTTTAAGTAATAGTTCAAATACGAGACGGAGGACTTTACCGGGATTTCAAAATCCGAATGCCTATTGAAAATGCGAGCCGAAGGCAAGCATTTTTAATGCACGAGGGCTTTGACATCCCGGTAAAGTCCGACGTCGAGTGTTTGAACTGACTTCTCAAACATAGTAATTTACATATTTTCAAAGTCCTAGGACTTTGAAAATATTTCAAAACGTCATCACGTGATCAGCTAGATGGATCTTCCTCCGGTTTCAAAACACTAATTAAACATTAATTTCTTTTGTTTTTGGTTCATGAATTATTAATGAGTTTGAGAAGACATATATATCTGCACATAATCAATGACAGTGACACTTTTTTGAGTTAAAGTGTCCAACTATATTTTTCTCCAAACTTGCCCGTATTATATTATTACCCGTTATGCGTGTTATCTACCTCCCCATCACTTTATCAAGTGCTACTTAAAAGCATATCTTAAATAATATAGGGAAATAAACAGGCAAATAAATTACTGCTACAACACAGAAAACTTTCCTCTTTTTCCGTAGCGTTAACTCACCAAATTCTCTTATGATATTCTTGCTTGAATTTGGCGACGAATGGTGAACCAGTTCAATGCGATACTCATACCTTAAAAAATAAGAAAATGACATAGATCATTCCATTCGGAAAGGGTTAATACTTCCACTGCTAATAATATACATGAAGAAATTTCTCAATTCTGATTGGCGGAGAGCAGTGCAGTTTTGAGGAAATACAGTGCAGAAAAAAGGAAATACAGTGCAAATTTTTTATTTTTTTTAATTTGTACAAAAATCATTTTTGCCGCCTAGAAAAAAAGTTCTTCTTGTCAAATTTTTTCGTGTATGTTATTTGAACAAAGCATTTTGATTGGAAAGATTCTCTTCATGTTAAATTTTTTCATGTATATTATTAATAAGTAATAGCATAATTTCTTATGCAATTTGAAAAAGAACACGCACTCGTGAGTTTTTCAACGACCTCAAATAGCACTCGTCTTTCGGACTCGTGCAATTTTGATAGTCTTTGAAAAACTCACTCGTGCATGTTTTTTCCAAATTGCTCTCGAAACCATGCTATTACCTATACAAATAACATTTCAATTGAGCCACATCACAAAATTATTTTGATGAAGCTCTAACTCACTTTGATGGCTCTGGTAGACCAGTAGTAAGCTCCAGAAAGATAGAAAGATAGTTCCCTCTGACTACACCATTTCCATCCTAAATACCCCCAGAAATTTAAGAGAAGACAAGAAAATGATGTAAACAGTAAGATTAATTATATATAACGCTACTTCTTAAAAAGTTACTGTTCATGACCCAACGTTTCGACACTCTAGTGTCTTCATCAGGGTTGATCGTTGTGAAGAAAAGTCTCATTATGGGCAGAGGGGGGGGCAATTGCGCTCCCAATAGTTGAAAAAGGAAAATTCGGGCACTTTCTGCTAGGAATTTCGGGCAATTTTGACATGTATTCCTGTGAAATATTAAAGAAAAGTTCATACGTTAAACTAAGACTGAAAAATATGACTTAAAAATCAATATTTACCAGTCAAACCGGATGTTCTCTTGCATGCGACTTTGCAATATTGCGCCGCAACATTGCAATGTTGATTGTCAATTTGGCTTGAGCAACTTGCAAACGTCTCGTGAAGATTCCTCAGTAGATTCCTTTAAAGGTTCGTCTTTCTTTCGAGTAAATATACAAATTTATGTTTAAAATATTACTGTTGGTGGGTAGATAGTATTTAATGTATTTTCAGCCATGCAAATGGTAGTTTAAGTAACGAAATGTTGAATTTCGCAAATAAATATTCCCGAAACGTTTGCAAATTGCTCACAGGAACTTGTCAATCAACATTGCAATGTTGCGTGGGAATATTGCAATGTAGCTCGCAAGGGAACACCTGGTGATATGAGACATGACTTCATAAGCATCACCCCTGATGAAGATACTAGGGACTTTAAGAAAACACAACGACTACCACTACGGCAACGTATTTGAACAATAGAAGTTTATGTCATATACAAAGAACTTTTGCAAGAGTAATTTTCATGCCGTCGTGAATCTGTTGACAACGTAGAAAAAGCATTTTTACGTTGTGAAGACAACGCGAAACCTGAATCACTACAGGAGCCTTGGAGAAGCTTAACATTACTCTCGCGACTACCACAGATTGAACAAGTGTTTTTCCTCAAGAATTTAAGAACAAAACGAGTCCGTGTGAATATGTATCTTGAAATTTGAATGTATAAATACACCACCATTTAATACCACTGTTAAACTTTCTACCGTAGCCGTAGTCCGTTGTCTGAATCTTAAAGTCCCTATTAGATCGGAGTGTTGAAACGTTTGGTTATGAACAGTAACTTTTTAAAAGCTAGCCTACGTTCAGCCGCGAAACGTTTAATCCAAAGTGTAGCGTTAAACTGTGTCTTACTCAATATAACTTACTGGATAAACTTTTAACCTCCAACTCAGACCATTAACATTCAAACAATCGCTATAGACAGGATCTGCCTTTCGTCTCACCAAACTTGAAAAAAAAATATGATGCGGATCGGTTAAAAAAAAAGGGCAATCCTGAAAAAGACGGCGGCTGAAAAGGTCGTCTGCATGTGCGAGGTTTTAACGTGATTTATCCCTAGTTCTTTTGGTTTACATTTGAAGAAAAACGACCAAGAACGAAGTTTGTCAGCCCCATGTAAAACAGGCTGTAGAATGCCCACGATTTTTGTGCATTTCCAACTCCTAACAATCCTGATACAATAGATTATGTGTTTTTCGCAAAACTTACCTAAAGTTCGTAATACAGAAAGTACTTGTATCAAACGCCGGGACGATTTCACTAAAATATTAAAAAAGCAACACAGTTGTACCATAGTCATTCAAGTAGATGGTCTGGAAACTCAGCTAATGTCTTTGGTCTATCTTTTTGTTCGCCTTTATGCATTTTTGTGCACGGTGCACGGTCAGTGAACACGTTGTATTTTAGTATAATGAACGAATTGTCCAATAGCAACGTTTCAGTTCAATCACTCAACCGTGCTATTTAAATATTAATAAACCTAAAACAAAGGATGTGCACGGTATAAGGTACGGTTCAACATAAAATCACAGCTCATTATAGGCACTTTGAAGTTTGCCGAGTTTCCAGACCATATCTCGATTGACTATGGTTGTACCTCCTATTCTGCGAAACTATGATGTCATCAAAATGAGTTCTCGGGAAGAACAAAGAAGACTAAAAACTAGTTATGCCGGCAGTATCATTTATCAGATCTGTGCAAAAGCAAAGCTTCGTATCTGAGTGCTTTTTATATAAACGCCTGGGTACGAGGCTGGCAAAAGCAGGAAACATATAAGTACAGTAGAAGTAACAATAGGCGAGTCTCATCGTGTTGCGTGTACATCATTTTTCAAAAAAACTGTCAATCTCCACTCAAAGTAAACATACTGTACTATTTAAAATCAACAAAGTATAGATGCAGTTTCTGGATGTTTAACACTGTTATTCTGCTGGTGTTGGCTCGCTAGCAAGTCTGTTTACCATTGCTTACTTTGTGGAGAGCCCACCAAGAGCCCGCCAATTCCTTTGCAAAATGATGCGCACGCAATACCCTGAAATTCGCCAATACCTGGTAAAATCTGCAGGGATAGGTGGGGTAACAAAAGATCCAATGGGTTTTCTGTGAATCTGAGAAAAATATAGTATGTAGGTTAGAATACAGCTCATGCTCTAAGACTGTAATTTTACGTTTGTTAATTAATAGAGAGCTTAAGCAACAGACGTTTTAGAGCCACGGATGGCGTTGTAATTCAATAGCATTTTTCATTCAAAACAATGATAATGAGCAATTTAGAATTCCAAGAGCAAAGTGAACACCGTCGTCGTTCTACACAAGACGTCATTGAGAGCATTTTCACGTTCTTGAGACGACGGGAACTTCTAGAACGTCGAGGCTTGTCGTCGTTGTTTTACTACAATGAGACATACTTTTAAAGTAGACTGAAACTTGTATTTTAAGGGGGATAATTTCATTACATTACAATATAAAATAAAGGAATAAAGATGAAATTTAAGCTTATGAGCTAACAGCCTGGATATGTGATTATTCATAGCTTTGTTTTGGGTAAAAAAGTCTTTTCAAAGAATACGCGGTTCAGTAGTTCTATATTGTATTCCTGTTCTTCCGGTCACCGTCCGTGTCTCAAAAACGCCTAATATGAATGTTGACGAACCTCGTTAAACTTTACAAGAAGATCTCCTGTTTTAGTAATTAACTCGCTTTTTGAGCAGGAATGTAACTGTAAGTGAAAATGAGAAAACCAGTTATAGCAATGACCTAAATTGTCAGTCAAGTCTTAGTAGAGACAATTGTTTTTATTTTAATTTTCTTACAAACCTGATCCTCAACCTCTTGTAAATGTGATTCTAATAATTCTGTTTCTTGTATTAATGAATTTTTTTGTCCTGTAAAAAAATTGGACCAATAATCGTCAAAAATTAAATGTATAATAAATGCTGTAAATTACAACACGCATATCGCTAAAAATATGCTCACTCTAATCAGTAAAATTAATTCTAAAATTATTAATAATTCATGAGGAAAACACAAAGGAAATCAGTACCATCGACCTTATTCAAAAATGGCCGCCGAATTAGAATTCTTTTATGCGCATATAAATTAGCCATTATGACCTCGTTTTAAAGTAAAAATTCTTTTGAATTTCCCACGTGAAAACGACTTCATAAGGGCTAATTTATATGTATATAAAAGAATTTTAATTCGGCGGGCATTTTTTAATAAGGTCTATATCTGATAAAATCATCCTCCCGATTTACATAAACTTTACCTTTGATTTCTCGGCTCAGACAACGTTATTTTTCAAGCTTACTACGCCAATGAACGTACCAAATAGGTCGTTTCTGAAGCTATTTAAAACATTCGCAGTACGTGTTTTAACAGATCTAAAACACTCGGCTATCGTCTCGTCCTTTAAATCTGATAAAACACTGCTGCTCATGTCTTAACTACTACTTCTCAAACTCATTAATAATTTCATGAGATAATCAATCAATCAAGCGCTGAATTGCACCACGTGAAGGGACTTCAAATACCAGGGAAGTACTGGGCAGAGGACTTGAAATATATTTCAAGTCCTTGGACTTGAAATATTACTTCACACGATCGGTTATTCATCCATACACTAATTACTAATGCACTAATTCATTTTGGGAATACACTCGGAATTCGTTCCAGTCCTAGTCTAGTCCTCATTGTCGGCCTTTACATATAACTTAAAAACGATTAGCTTACCCATTAAAACGAGAAGCTTGCTTTTGAGTTGTGAATCTAATCTGGCAATCATCAATTCCACAGCATTACGAATTTCTCTCACACGCTACGAAAAAAATAAAACACACTAAACTTAATTTGAACAGTATAGAGCAAAACATATCTTGAAAAATAATGTCATCATGAAAACTCAAGATATATGAGTTAAAACAAGTGGAACTATTGTGAAATTGTAATATTTCGACTCTATTTCAAAGTCATCTTCAGGCAAATGATACTCGATGTCTTTAAATGTATATATTCTATTCACTCGAATTTTCCTTCACCAAAAATCCCTAGAACATACTATGTAATCGAGTGAAATGCCCAATATTACTTCTAATAAACCCAATTCTCTCCTGGCATTACCACCTTATACAGAACTCGCGATCAAGCTCTCGGCAACGGCCTCTGTGGCTCAGTGGTCAGAGCATTGCACTAGGATTGCAAGGTCGTGGGTTCAATTCCTGCCGGAAGGCTTGTGTATGCCCAATATTACTTGTAAAGATGACTTGTCTGAAGGTGACTTGGTTCTAATATTACAATTTCACAGTAGTAGTTCCACTTGTCTTAACTTATATCTTGAGTTTTCAGAATGGCAGTATTTTTCAGAATGTGTTTTGTTCTAAATACTTTCTCAAGTGATGTGATAAGTTGTACGTATACATGTAGTGCATGAGGTACGTTTGCGAGCTTGGTCAAGCTCAATTACTCAGGAAAGATTTCTGAGCCTCACACAGGGTTCGAACCTGCAACTTTGCAATGAGATGGAGAGCTAAGGTTGCAAATTCATAGTCATATGTACTCCTAAGTGGTAGCGTTTTCATATGAGATGTATAGTTAAAGTGACATTATAAGTTGTACGTCATGGCTTGAAATTTGCGGTATCCCAATGTCCACGGGATACTAGATTTTAGTTTTGGATGCTAGAAGTCTTAACTTCAGTATCCAACGGGACACAATAAAAATTTCGATAGCGCACAGCCACAGAATCTGACGTAACGTATAGAATGTAACGTAACGTCTTAGAATGTAGCGTAACGTCTTAGAATGTGATGTAACGTCTTACAAGGTAGCGTAACGTCTTACAATGTAGCGTAACATCTTACAATGTAACGTAAAGTCTGACAATGTAGCGTAACGCCTTACAATGTAGCGTAACGTCTTACAATGTAGTGTAACGTCTTACAATGTAGCGTAACGTCTTACAATGTAAGGTAACGTCTTACAATGTAGCGTAATACAAAATAATGTAACGTCTTACAATGTAGCGTAACGTCTTACAATGTAGCGTAACGTCTTCCAATGTAGCGTAACGTCTTACAATGTAACGTAACGTCTTACAGTGTAAGGTAACGTCTTACAATGTAGCGTAACGTCTTACAATGTAGAGCGTAACGTCTTACAATGTAACGTAGTGTCTTACAATGTAGCGAAACGTCTTACAATGTAACGTAGTGTCTTACAATGTAACGTAACGTCTTACAATGTAGCGTAACGTCTTACAATGTAGCGTAATACAAAATAATGTAACGTCTTACAATGTAGCGTAACGTCTTACAATGTAGCGTAACGTCTTACAATGTAGCGTAACGTCTTACAATGTAAGGTAACGTCTTACAAAGTAGCGTAACGTCTTAGAATGTGACGTAACGTCTTACAATGTAGCGTAATACAAAATAATGTAACGTCTTATAATGCAGCGTAACGTCTTATATGGAGCGTAACATCTTATAATGTAACGTGACGTCTTATAATGTAACGCCTGTAACGTCTTAATGCAGTTATGCAGGTACTGTCACAAACTGTTATAGTTAATTTTAGATATTGTAAGTTGAGATATTTAGTATTCAAAAATTGGATACTAGATTTCAAGGAGGGATACCAAATTCAGCAACTTGGTATCCCACTTGGATACTGCCGAAAATTGAAAATTTCAAGCCCTGTACGTATACATGTAGTGCATGTGAATCATTAGAAAGTTGCAGGTTTGAACCCTGTCTGGGGCTCAGAAATCTTTTCTGAGTAATTGAGCTTGATGAACGTCCACCAAATGTCTGCTACTTTTTCAAGTTGTCAGCTGGTCTTAAGGTGGCTCTCTAGAGTTTTAGTTTTTTCATGGCTTGTTACGTTCAGTCACAGTCTATGGTTATTGCTGTCTTTAAAATAACTAATACATAATTATTCTGTATACTGAACTGCAGAAGGAGAACCACACTTATGAAGTATTTGTTGAATAGTGCTAGTATCTGATGTTACCATAGTAATAATGGCGTTTGAAATGTGTCATAGCATAGTCAATCGAGATATGGTCTGGAAACTCGGCAAACTTCAAAGTACCTATAATGAGCTGTGATTTTATGTTGAACCGTACCTTATACCGTGCACATCCTTTGTTTTAGGTTTATTAATATTTAAATAGCACGGTTGAGTGATTGAACTGAAACGTTGCTATTGGACAATTCGTTCATTATACTAAAATACAATGTGTTCAGTGACCGTGCACAAAAATGCATAAAGGCGAACAAAAAGATAGACCAAAGACATTAGCTGAGTTTCCAGACCATCTACTTGAATGACTGTGGTCAAATTTTCACGGTTTTCGTCTATTTAGGCGCATATCTCCAGTTTTCTTCGGTTAAAATTTCTAAAAATTGTCATCTGGTCAGTTTTTTCCACTTAGAACACTACAGCAAAATATTAGGGGAAGTTAATGTCAGGACAGATTTTTTGCTATAATCTTAATGGATTAAAAAAAGTTCTGTCTTATGAAATTTTTTAAAAATTAAGTATGTTGTTTACGGTTTTCCTATTTCTTTATGCGCAAAATTTAAAAAAATTCTACCAAAGCAAACGTGTGATATTTGAGCATTCGTATCGCTCGGATGGCTGCTGACGTGACATAATATCAACTCGACAAGATTACTATTTACGCATGTGCCGACGTCACACTCGGTACCAGTCCTTTCTTAAAATTACTGTAGGGAGCTACCTTAATAGTTTTTAATTTGACACATTCATTAATTATTATTGGTCATTAAATCACTTAGTATCACTTTTGTTATTACCACTTCAAAAACTCATTAATAATTCATGAGGAAAACACAAAAGAAAATCATGACCGTATCGTATCTTTATATGTGATAAAGATTTCTCCTGATTTACATAAACTTTAGCTTTGATTTTCTCGGCTTAGACAAGGTTATTTTTCAAACTAACTCCGCCAACCAACTTACCAAGTGGTTCGTTTTTGAAGCCGTATAATAAACTCGCAGTTCGTGTTTTATCAGATATAAAAACACTCGGCTTCGCCTCGTGTCTTTATATCTGATAAAACACTCCTGCTCGTTTATTATACAGTACATAAAAAGTTTTGATAATATTATCATTTAATAATACGCACCTCTTCTTTGCCTTCTCTTAAGCTTTCTACATTTCTTTCCTAAGAAAAAAGCAAGGAAATAAACTATATATACAGTATACCACACCAATTGAATTAAAATTAAATAAATATTTAAAAAATTTAACTATCAATTTAAAATATCAAAACATTTAACTTACAACTTCTTGTACTAAACTAATTAGTTCCATGAGTCTCCTGCGTAAAGAGGCAACCTGAAGATTGAACAAAAATAATATATATAATATACATGTACATGTACCAGGGCTGCAAATTACTGTCGAAATATGGTATAGTAGGTTAACACTGCCGAAACAGAGAACGTGAGTGGTCTAACGTTTCGAGTGACGGCCCTTCGTCAGAGAGAAACGTAAAGAGTAAAACAAACAACGAGCTTATATACGCGAGATAATCACGTGATCGTGATAAAAATTAGCCAATCAGATAAAGGTAACCAAGACAAACTAATAATGAGATTCAAAAGAATAAACCAATCAGAGCAAAGTAACAATAACAAATAAATAATGAAATGCGAAAGCCATTTGCTATTCTCACCATCGATAAGTCAAAAAAGGAGAGTAAAAAATAGAGAGTAAAGAATGGAGAAGTAAAGTGAAAACACTGTTTATGTCTGCCCTTGCTAATCAGCATCTTCAGAAGTGTTAAATAAAAGAAAAACGTTCGTTGAGTCCATGAGGATGAATGGTTCCAATTTTGAAAATGAGACGCTTTTCCTGTCGTTTGCGGCTATGATTACCACCGGAAATGGGTGAGATAGCACAAACTTTCATGTCAGAACAAAATCAAATTGTCATCAGACATATAGTCTACATGCAAATAAAACATATTGTCTGTTCAAGAAATTTGGCTTTATGCTGTTGAAAGAGAAACTTCGCTTTTTGAGAGAAAAATTCCCATTTCCTTTCAGTAATTCTATCGACTAGATTGAGCATGTTTGAATTTTAAATCTTCCGTAACTGAATCGGTCTTCTGAGAGAAACTGATAGTATTTAATTACTCTGGTACCAAGGAGTAAATTAATACAATGTATAAGACAGTATAATGCACTGGCGCGACGCTATAAACAGACGAGTCCAACAACCGCCAAGGAAACTAGCTTTATATCATGAACTCAGAACTGTATTCTGAAGAATTATACAACTGACAAAATGTAGTGATAATGGTTTTATGTCCAAACAAATTTTAGTAATGTATGACCAAAATTGGAAATGGATCAGACACATGTCCTGTCAAGAAAAAATATTTATTTGCAGCCCTGATGTACAGCATATATTCTGGTCTGTGGATGCGGAGGATATACCTTACTACTGTGGTATAGCAACACAGTACTGAGCTGGTTCCTTTCCTGATTGATAGCATTTTACTAAGAAGGTGAACAAACTGAATTTTAATGCAAGTACTGCATACCTCATCTGTGACTAATGAAACATGTTGATCATAAACCTCATCCAATTGCTTGAAACTATGGCCTGAATGCTAGGAAAAAACAACAACATGATGACCATAACAACAACAACAGCAACAACAACAACAACAACAACAACAACAACAACAACAACAACAACAACAACAACAACAACAACAACAACAACAACAACAACAACAACAACAAGATTGCAATGTAATAATTGTCAGTTGTTTGCTGTACAAGCTGTGTTAGTTAGTAATACCATCCTCAGAAAAACTCTGAGCTCTAAGCGGGACTCGAACCCACAACCTTCTGAATGCTAGCCAGACGCTCTAACCATTGAACCACTAGAACTCAGACAGCGGAGCAAGGTTAATTAAGGTACTTATACCTTAGACTGTGCCCAGTCCTCCAGGAATTACTTGTTGGTCTACAAAAGTACTTGTTGGTCTACAAATCGCGTTGTAACAGTAAGTTATGTAACAGTAGACCAACAAGTACTTGTAACCGAGCAGTTAAGACTCGTTCCTGGAGGACTGGGCACAGTCTAAGGTATAAGTACCTTAATTAACCTTGCTCCGCTATCTGAGTTCTAGTGGCTCAATGGTTAGACCATCTGGCTACCATTCAGAAGGTTGTGGGTTCGAGTCCCGCTTAGGGCTCAGAGTTTTTTCTGAGTATTACTAGCTAACACAGCTTGTACAGCAAACAACTGACAATTATTACTAACATCAAGCTGCAATTTCTGAAACTAACTAAGATTGCAATGAAAACAATGGTGATGACAATAATGTTGTAATAACAACAACACCACCAAGAACAAAACAACACATACCAACATCATGAACAACAATAACAACAACAACAACAACAACAACAACAACAACAACAACAACAACAACAACAACAACAACAACAACAACAACAACAATGGCCATTGACACCACCACCACCACCACCAACCAACAAAAACTGTCAATAATACTTCCACCACCACCACTACCACCACCACCACCACCACCACCAACAACAACAACAACAATAACAACAACAACTACTACATCAATAACAGCAACAACAACAACTATAACAACAACAACAGTTAATTGTCACACATGCACAATAATGTAAATATATCTTTCCAATTATTAAACAGAATCACTTAAAACATTGTATGTTTAGACACACACGCACAAGATTAATTTCAAGTGATTTCATCTGATAATCACAAAGCTATACATGTACAGTATTCTAAAAGCTTTTTCAATACGTGAATTCTTACCAGGCCTGCCCATAAGGCACACTGATGACAAATACAAATCTTACAGGTACAACAAAACACACTGAGTTTTTCATGATGCTCCTCGCACCTTAACAAAAAAAAAATTGAACTGTTTTAAATCATCTTAAAATAATCAGCTCTCATGAATAACACCGTGATAATATATAATTTAAGTTCTTACCAATCTTTTTCATGTTTTTCTGGTGGTTTGGTTTCAGCATGTTGTTGTAGGGAATCCAATCTCTATTAATTTTTAAAAGTGAATTAATAATATATACAAAAAAATTAATAATGGTCATTATGGTCAACATGATCCTCAAGAGTACAACAAAATATACATAGTTATATACACAATGTACATGACTGTATAATTATAATAATATATATTACCTGAGTTACATCTTCTACCCAGCGGCAATGGACTAACTCGTGCAATTGAAGTGTAGCTCTAAAAAATACACAATGATTATAACATTGATGTTAACCCATTGCTACCAGCCTAAAGCCCACCAAAAAACAACCCTACACTCGAATTTTCCTTCACCATAAATCCCCAGAACATGCTATGTAATCGAGTGAAATGCCCAATATTACTTCTAATAAACCCAATTCTCTCCTGGCATTACCACCTTAATGTATACAGAACTCGCAATCAAGCTCTCGGTCAGAGCATTGCACTAGAATTGCAAGGTCATTGGTTCAATTCCTGCTGGAAGGCTTGTGTAGTTGCATTTTTCGCAGCTGGTACTGATTTGGTCTTAAAATGTACATGTATATATTCTACACTTAAATTTTCCTTCAATACTATGCCCAATATTACTCCTAATAAACCCTTTTATTGTTTTACTGTCTGAATTACCATACATATATTCATCAAAAGGAGAACCCTCAGACAGTACTCAATGCAGCTGGGATAATAACAAGTGGTTAACCGATTTCTACCTGAGCTGGCCAAAACAGCCTGCCCCTTTTGGTTTAACAAAAGTAGTGTACTGTGTAGGCAGTGTTGAAACAACAATCAAAATAAGGTTAGATATACTGCCGAAACAGAGAATGTAAGAGCCTAACATTCCAAGCAAAGGCAGTTAAGGTCTTCATTAAGGTTTGCAGGGTCATTTCTGTAAAGCACTCTCAATTCGTCAGAATTTATGCCACAAAAATAAAATAGATATCTAAGAATACGCGATGGGGTTTTTGGTTTCACGATAAACCGTTAATAGTTGTGAATTTTTAAATTAAAACCAGAGGGCTGCACTCGGGGTGACTTAAGGACAAAGAGTTTCATTTGGTTCAAAAATTTTTTTCGCAGTTTTCGATTCCGAGATAAATGTCCTTTCTAACGATATCTATTTTATTTTTGGGCATAAATTCTGACGAATTAAGAGCGCTTTACAGAAATGACCCTGAAAACCTATACGAAGACCTTAATTAACCCTCAGCCAGCCTCGGAAGAAAAGGGGTACACAGCAGCAACAACTAAATAAAAACAAAAGAAGCTGGTAAATGCCAGGCCCTGTGAATTTCAGATGATATATACAGTACATGATTGCCTGACATTTTAATAGTGTCAACCATTGTATTTTGGACATGCAAGTTTGTACCATCTCACCCATTTCGGGCAGTAATGTCAGCTGCAAAAGACTAGAAAAGCATCTCATTTTCAAAATTGGTACCATTCATCCTCACGGACTCAACGAACATTTTTCTTTTATTTAACACCTCTGAAGACATTGTTTCTGTTCAGCAAGGATGGACACAAATGGTGTTTTCACTTTATATATTTATTTATTTATTTTTACTCTCACTCATTCTTTTTACACCCCCTCCTTCTTGCTCATCGATGGTATGAATAGCAAATGTCTTTCGCATCTCATTATCGATTTGTTATTCTTATTTTGATTTGATTGGCTAATTTTTCACATCTCATTATCAGTTTGTTATTGTCATTTTTATCTGATTGGCTTATTTTTGGTCACATGATTACCTTTCGTATGTAAGCTCATTGCTTGTTTACACTCTTTACGTTTCTCTCTGACAAAGGGCCTTCGCTCGAAACGTTAGACTCCTACGTTCTCTGTTTCGGCAGTATATCTAATCTTACTATATTTCGATTGTTGTTTCTACACTGCCTATGCAGCATGCTACTTTTACACAGTACATGTATTTATCAAAATGCACCTACCTGCAGTGTGGACAAGTAGATCTTTCTACCATCCATCTCTAATTAAAAAAAATATAATACACCATTAATAAAACAAGAAAGCTGTTAAGTAGTGTACACTCAGCTGGAGAATGAAATTATCACTGATATTGTATGTTGAGTGCTCAAGATAATCCTATTAATTAAAAAATAAACAACAATCAACAAAAAAAAACTGAAAGCAGAATTTGCTTACCCGTATACATCCTGCACAGCAAAGTTTTGAACAGTGTGGACACATGCGAGCATCTCGCAATTTCTCCATACAGATGAAACAACGAAAACATCGAAAAACCTCATTGAGACCCTAAAAAGAAAAAATATTTATTTTTATTTATTTATTTACAAGTTTCGCCAATGACAATATACAAATGATATTGCAAAAACAAAGGCAGGAACTGACCACAGAGACTCATCTCCAATAACAGGGTCCCATACTATATATATACAGTGAAATATATTAATGACAACAATAATAATAATAATAACAACAACAACAAACAATAACAATAATTATATAATAAAAGTTACAGTGAGTTATTTGTCAAGTCATGTCCTAGCAACACGATCTTGCCAATAAGCTAGATATTGGTCGAGATGAATGGCATTTAACACATAAGGACTTGAATGTTCTTGGATTGTCAGGATCGTAAACATGATTAGTTAATTCTAGATAGTGGTTGAATAATTCCTTTTTGAAAGATTTTAGAGATTTTGAGATGTCTCTGATGGTTCTAGGTAAAGTGTTCCAGACTCGAGGTGCCCACAAGTAGTAACTGTTTTGAAAAGTTACAGTTCTACATTTAATTTCTTCTATTTCTTCTAATATAAAATACAGTATAAGATGTTGCAAAAAAAAAACCAGTTTAAAGGAAATCAATCATGCAATAACCAAGGTTGTAGGTAACCTACATAGGTTAGTTGAGGGTGGTATTAAAATTTGGTAACTGGTATGGTATGAGAGTACTGTACATCATCAGTACTGATGTACATACATGCAAGCAGGGCCAGCAGGCCCTTTTAGCCAGGATTCCAAAACTGGCCATCCAAAAAATTTTTTTGTGATGACACATTTCTAGGGGGGTGTGTCCCCCCTTTTTTAACTTTAGGTCTCCGAAACAGCATTCCCGCATTTTAAGGACACTTTTGAAAAAAATATAAAGGTCTGAAAACACAAACAACCAGTTAAATTTAAACATTTTTATAGTGTATCTCATTGTTGGTTGCTGTTTGGACCAACAAGGGAGAACAGTGTAAAGTTTTGCTTGCACAGGGAATTTACTACGATTCTGGTTTGAGCGTGGACATGTGTAATTTGAGGACACACGTTTCGCACAGGAAACTAATATGTTGCTAAGCAGAAACTGTAACATTACTAAGGCCAAACGGTATTGTTTCAAGCGCTGTTTCTTCGCTCAAAAGTCACCAACTCATCTTTACACGCAATTAAATCTTCGTCAAGTGAAGCTAAGAACTCCACAGTGCTTTTCTGATTGGCCATTACGCTGACAAACCCCACAACGCGACGTTTAAGCGAAGAAACGGCACTCATTTCAAATTGAACTTGGACTTAGTAACGTTACAGTGTCCTCTTAGCAATGTATTAGCTTCCCACGTGAAATGTGTGTCCTCAAATTACGTGTGTCCACACTCAAACCGGAATCGTAGTATTCTGTTTTTTAAATTTTCTACACAATTTTGGGAATTTTTGTAAATATTGTAAATTTTGGTTGCAGCCATGCAAATTCCATAACCTGTAGGACAAAAATTTCACAATATTAACAATCCAAGCAGTTTTGCTTTATGAGATATTGGGCTATATGCAGGTTACATCATCACCATGAAATTAGTTAATCAGTCGAATGTCTTTTCAGGGGGGCCTCAGGGCCCTGGAAATGTACACCACACTGCACATAAATTAGTTCAACTTCCCCATGCAAAAATTATGCTTTTACAGTCTGGAAAATTCATATCTTGAAGCCACCATATAATTTTCTTTCTATATTATATAGATTCAGTGCAAAAAGTGGTAAATGACATCATTGATATCTTCACTAGTGAGGACATGGAAAATATGCCACCGGATATTTTTAATCTATATAATTTAATTAACCTATCAATTAGTGACACAAGCTCTGTTTACTAGATCAAAACTTATACTAAGGTAACCATCTCGGAATTTCCCTTCGTCTTTACCACATATTTATCTAATTATAGTATTAAAACTATTAATTACAGTACGTAGTTGTGTCAGAGGATATATTTTATACAGCAAACATACATATTTCTCTGTTTTCAACCTAAATAATACTTTGACATATTCAAACACAGACACTCATTACTTGTGTTAGAAAAATATCTTAAATTGTTTTGGTGTTCCCAAAACCGTTCAATCTTCGTCCAACAATATACGACGACAAACAGAACATATGACAAATTTATTTGATGACATTGTGACGATTCACAACATGGGATATTCTTGCCTATTTTGTGTCTAATTTCAGACAAGTTGTTAACCGAAATAGCGCTCAAATGTAAGCTACATACCTTAACTCCATCCTTTTCGTCCATTTCTCTCACGTTTCACGAGTTCAATAGACGTGAACTCTACAAGGACGAGAGCTTTTATATCTGATATCAAGAGCAGTACTCCATTTTGAATTTTTCACTCACTTGGTCCCAAGCCCACACGCTTCATGCCTTAATATCGAGAGGAATAGGATAGGACGGGATAGGAAGGGGTGGAATGGGATCAAGCGGATAGAAGGGGGATGAGACAAGATGGGTTTGAATGCGATATGACAACACGGGAATCACCTCCCTTTTTCTCAGGAGTAACAGTTAATAAACTAAGGTTGTGTATTCTTAGAGGGAGAATGCCCCCGGAACTACTTGTTAGACCCCACCCCTTCATGTATCGCTCCGCCGTCCCGGAGATTAATGGGATAGGACGGGATACGATAGGGTAAAATGAGATACGAAGGGATAGGGTGGGGTTGAATGGGATAAGATTGGATGGAATAGGATAAGATGGAATGAACGAGAACAGGAAGGATTGAGTGGAAGGGGGTAGAATGGATGGAAAGGAAGAGAACGGGACATGATGGGATGGAAGAGGAAAGGATGGGAAGAAACGGGGAGAACAAGACGAGACCAGTGTTTCTTGGTCCAAAATGTCTTATTTTTTTACAGCGACCCTCAGGTCAGTATTTTGTAAACCAATGTCGATATATATATACACATGTAAAATACTAACTCAGCTACGATTTTTAGTAACGTCCGTCGTGTTGTTCCATGATCAAAAAATAGGTACGCAATGCGTACATGCGGATACTGGTTTTTATTTGGCCTACAGATAATGATTGAACAACGTAAATTGTTCGCCAAAATATACAGAAAATGCTTGATAACCTTGTGACATATCGGCATATGCTCTCACGTATCATCTAGAATCGACAATAATTATTAATGTTTAAATGCCTTTAATAACTTAACAAGATAAATGGTTAATTTTAGCCCTTACTTAAACTTCAACCTATTCCCTAACCCAAGCCCTGCCCCAACCCTAATCTTAACTGTAATCTTAAAATGACAATTTTAGGTAAATTGGGAAAAACGGGAAACCCGGTCGCTAGTCGCATTGTTAAAAGAATGTGATAATATATCGCTTTCGTTCTAATCTATTCTTTACTGTCTACATTAGACTCTGGTAACACATGAATTGATTTGTCTCAACAATGATCAACGCGCTTTTTGAATAAGTACTTTATACGCCTACTCTCTCCTCCGCAGAGGCTTTATATTACATGACGCATGAGGGAATATTAAGATACGCCTACATGTAACTCAAGCAGTACCAAATACAGTGATTCACTGATTGCGATTCACTGATTGCGTGCAAAAGCGAAACTCGACTTCCAATCTTCCAGTGGTTGTTCTGGTACACGCTCGTAAACCCTTCGGACATACGAATAAGACTTCTGAAGTATGCCTATTAGCGTTTCGCCTTGATCACGTGATTGACGAAAACATTCGGATGGTTTAGCAACCAGTATCCGCAAAAACGCACGTTAAGTGGATTTACATAATAGTTTTATTTATTGTTCAACCTGCTGTTTGTTCTTTTTGTAATCTTGGCGGCAAGCAGCTTTTGGCACAGCATAACCTATGTTGACTTGATTTATTTTTGCGACGTCATTACAGCTTGTTTTCCCCTGGACATGTTAACTGTTCAGTTAAGTGTTTTGTGAACAGGAAAAAAACAACATGAAACTCGGTCCCTATAATCGCATTAAAATATGATACTTATATCGCTTTAATTTCGCTCGAGTGTAATGTTAGGTAAATCGGCAAAAACAGGAAACGCGGACGCTAATCGCATTGTTAATATGATATTTTTATGTTTTATATGTCTATGTTTTAGACTCTGGTAACACATGTATTCATGCGTCTCAATAAATCGATGTTCAACGCGTTTTTTGAATGGGTATTTCATACGTGTACATGTAACATAAATAATGCCAAGCACGGTGGATTTCTGCGTGTAAACCTATAGCTAAAACATCTTGGTTGAGCGCTTATAAACACGTAAACACTTGAAACATCTAATAATTAAAAGGGCATTCAGATTTCAGAAAGATCTTATATGATATTTTTATGTTTTATATGTCTATGTTTTAGACTCTTATAACACATGCATTGATGCGTCTCAATAAATCAATGCTCGACGCGTTTTTGGAGTAAGTATTGAATACGTCTACATGTAACATAAAAAGTCACAAGCAAGGTGGATTTCTGCCTGTAAACTTATAACTAAATTAACATCTTCGCCGAGCGCCTAACACGTAAACACTTGAAACATTTAATAGTTAAAAGGGTATTCAGATTTCAGAAAGATCTTTAATCCGAAGCAAATCAAGCTCTCACACTCTTTCTTCGTCCTTGGAATGCTTTTCGTTTAGGCGACAAAGTCGAAACGCGTTCTGGAATTATTATAGTGATGCCGAGATGAACACGAGAAAGTATTGCATGTAAATATGCTGTCACCACGCGCTTGTATTTATAGTATAAATGAACAATGCATACATGCATATAAAAATGTATTAAAATGCTGAAATACATATTGTTTCGAAACCAGACAATCCGCAAAAATTCGCAAAACCGTTCAAATTTATACCGACAGACCAGTAGCCCACTGGCAGCTGTCGACTTGTCACATATTTCTTGGCCGTCTTGTGATTGCGCGCAAATGTTCATTACCTGAAACAAAACAAAACTCAACTTTCTATCTTCCATTCGTTGTTCTGGTACACGTTCGTAAACAATTCGAACATATAAGACTTCAAACATACAAATAAGAAGTATGCTGATTCGGATCCGCAGCGCTATTGGTCGTTTGCGTTGATCACGTGATTGACGAAAACATTCTCACACACACACACACACACACACACACACACACACACACACACACACACATCCGCGCTCATGACATAGCGGATTATGGTTTAGCAACCAGTATCCGCAAAAATTGTTTCGTACTTTTGGTAGGCTTTTATATATACAACCCCCAACATTCCGTAAGTCTGACGTGGGAAAAACTCCTGAAGCCCTGGCAAAGATTTAACGACGAGCACTATAACCATTTAGTATAAATACACAGGTGATTGTAGAAAATCACGCGCGCTGATTGGTCGAGCTACTTCGGATTAATTCTCGATAATCACCTACAGCGTTTATTCAAAATGGCCGCCAGCCAAAGTCGTCAATGCGACAGACAAGGAAACTAACAATTTTAAAGAAAATGCTCTTCCTAAAAGTACGAAAATGTGTATTTATACTAAAACAATTATTCACCTCAGGCTCAGTGAATATCGATGTATAATATCCTCGACTTCGTCTCGGTTATTATACACCGATATTCACCTCGCCTTCGGCGAATAATTGTTAAATGGTCAGATGGTAGAGGCAGCTTGTTTAGATGTAGCTCGAATTGAAAGAAAGCACGAGCAAAATTTCTTCCCAAAAGCGCTCCAGGTGTGCCCCCCTTCCAATCGCGCTGGGTACGAGGAAAATTGCCAACTTGCGATAACACCAGTTAAACGGTGACACATACAGTAAAAACCCGCTAACAAGGATAGGTTCTTATATTCTTATATAAATAAATTCTTAATTTGAGCCTGAGGTTCTTAATAGTGGTAGGTTCTTGTTAGCGGGTTTTTACTGTACAATTAAAGAGCCTCTCACCTCTACAGGGATTTAATATATTTATGATATTTGGAACATTCTGAGAAGAAATGTAATATATCTTCTCAGACAAAAACGTCATCTTCATGGACTTTTTCACGGTTAAAGTTACCGGATATGACGTCAACCAGAACTTGCAAACTGGTTTTCTTTTGTTTCAGTTTCACAAGTAGTCCTGGTAGATGTCACATCCAGTAACTTTGACGGTGAAAAAGTCCATGAAGATGAACTTTTTGTCTGAGAAGATATATTACATTTCTTCTTAGAATGTTCCAAATAGCATAAATATATTAAATAGAGGTGATAGGATCTTTAAGTCGTAAACTTGGTATGTAATTTAAATAAACTCAAATTAGTCGCAATGACTTGCGTTCTCATTTGATCCAAGCTATAAAGCACTTTCGTGAAGGCCTTTACTTTACATATTCTCTTATGTGTATCTAAATGAGCCTTTCTGGCCTCATTATGAAGCAAAGATTCTTGTAGGCGCACAAACGAGGCGAGAAAGCCTGATTAAGATACACATAAATGAATATTCAAATTATTCAACAATCGAAATATAGTAAGGATTGATATACTGCCGAAACAGAGAACGTAGGAGTCTAACGTTTCGAGCGAAGGCCCTTCATCAGAGAGAAAATTCAAATTAATCGCTTTTTGGAAGTGATGTATATAGTTACTGTTCAGAGGGTTTGCTCCTTGTCTGATTTTTTCTTACAGCTTGACAAACAAACTGAAAACCTTAACCTTTTTATCAAGCTGCAAGGACAAAACTCGAAAACCGCTTTCATTTCTGGAGATATATACCGCTATACCTTGCTCCTTTCGTCGTCACGTTTTTTTCTTCTTCTAAAAAAACTACGACTGAGCGCTCTTTTCTTCACTGTTAAGGTTCGAAACACTATTTAAAACCTTGGTCCCAGACAGAACTCCGTTTGTCACCGTACTGTAGGCCTCAGAAGTGACTGACTCTTTTGTCGGGTTCTCACTGTCCGTATTTAGTTCATCTAAGACAGGATTAGTGTTCTCCGTTGCTTCGCCAGCTTGGTTTACTTGATTTCTGTGGCAGTCTAGGAATACGACTACTACAGTAATGTTATCAGTTGACCCATGCTCAATGGCGCTGTGTACAAGAAGCTTTGCAACTTTGGACCGAGCTCCACCCTTTCCCAAGTACTCTTGCACTATTGAGATGACGTCAGGAGCAGCGATAGTGTCCCATAATCCATCGCAGCCTAAAATCAAGTACTCTTCATCCCCTGAAAAAAAACAACAAAAAAAACTTAAAGGCAAAAAAATTTGCAACTTCACCCCATTGTCTCATCTTCGTTACTGCCTCTGACTTTTTGATGTTTGTTTAATCACCCAGATATTTAGATAGTAGTTGAGAAAACTAGAAAATGGATTGTTAGTGCGCTAAATGTTTTAAGAGTATGTTAGGCGACCTGGAAATAATTTTCCTCTCGCTCAACTAACCTTCAAGATCGAATTCTGCGGTGTCTGGATCAGCGGACACGAATGGTTTGTGATCTCTGTCACCAATTGATCTTGAGACAGCGATATTACCATTGACTCTCCAGTCTCCAAACCACACAACACATCCTCCTAGATCTTCGATTCTCTGGCGTTCGTCCTATGTTTCAACAAAATAGATTCTGAATTAATGTTACGTCCAAGATGAAGAAAAAATTCCATGAATGATCTGCGCCCAAAATTAAATCAAAGAATTGAGTTTGACCAGAGTTTTAATTTAATGATCGTCGTTGATTATAGTCATCAGCATCCTCGTCATAATCATCTTCATCATCATCGTCGTCGTCGTCATGGTCATCGTCATGGTCGTCGTCGTCATGGTCATCATCATCGTCGTCGTCATGGTCGTCGTCGTCATGGTCGTCACAGTCAATGGTCATGGTCATCTCGTCATCGTCGTTGTCATGATCATGGTCGTGGTCATGGTCGTCGTCATAGACATCGTCATAATCATCTCGTCATCGTCGTTGTCATGGTCGTTGTCTTGGTCATGGTCATGGTCATGGTCATGGTCATCTTGTCGTCGTCGTCGTTGTCATGGTCATGGTCGTTGTCATGGCCGTCGTCATGGTCGTCGTCCGTGGTCATGGTCGTCACGGTCAGCGTCATGGTCATAGCCGTCGTCCTGGTCATGGTCGTAGTCATGGTCGTCGTCCGTGGTCATGGTCATGGTCGTCATGGTTATAGTCGTCGTCATGGTCATGGTCATGGTCGTCGTCCGTGGTCGTGGTCATGGTCGTCATGGTCATAGTCGTCGTCATGGTCATGGTCATGGTCGTCGTCCGTGGTCGTGGTCATGGTCATGGTCATCATGGTCATAGTCGTCATCATGGTCACGGTCATGGTCGTCATGGTCATAGTCGTCATCATGGTCATGGTCGTCATGGTCAGTCGTCGTCATGGTCATAGTCGTCGTCATGGTCATGGTCGTCGTCCGTGGTCATGGTCATGGTCGTCATGGTCATGGTCGTCATGGTCATAGTCGTCGTCATGGTCATGGTCGTCATGGTCAGTCGTCGTCATGGTCATGGTCGTCATGGTCATAGTCGTCGTCATGGTCATGGTCATAGTCGTCGTCATGGTCATAGTCGTCGTCATGGTCATAGTCGTCGTCATGGTCATGGTCATGGTCGTCGTCCCGTGGTCGTGGTCGTGGTCACGGTCATGGTCGTCATGGTCATAGTCGTCGTCATGGTCATAGTCGTCGTCATGGTCATAGTCGTCGTCATGGTCATGGTCATCGACATGGTCGTCGTGGGCATCACGTCATGGTCGTCGTCATGATCATGTGATAAAGTATTACAAACCTTTCTATTTGGTTTATGAGGCTCCATCATTCGCACGGCCATCCCTCGCTTGCATAAAGTAACCTCAGAGTCACCCAACCACCCAATGTGAAGCGTATTATCGCGAAAAAATGCCACGACACCCGTTGTACCGGCGCGTAATCCCTTGGAAAATAAACCAAAAAAATTTTCTGAGAACCGTGACTCCAAATCAGGCTAAATTCTGTTCGTAAAAGAAAACTATAAATTCCTTTGCCACTATCTTCAAAAGTTGGTCCACAAATTTACACTAAACCAGGATTAAGCTAATCGCCTTTTGAACAACTGGCCCCTGCAGCTGGACAGCAATGGGTTGAGAAGCAACGAAATTTTAACTTTTGGTATACCATATTAAACAGAATTACATGTACCTCACTGTTGGCTTTCTCTAAAAACATCTTGTCTGTAAGTTTAAATGCTTGTTGCAAAGCTTTGTCAAGGTCAGAGTTAAAGGTTTCTTGTTTGACAAGGTAGTTATGAAAATGAGCAACCGTGTACGACGCAGCTTCAACACCTCCATGACCGTCAAACACAGCAAAATACGCTTGGCTTGGAAAGTTCTAAAATCAAACTCAAGTTAAGAAGAGAATCTTCTCTATGTTGCATGTACAATAATGTGCAGTACTTAATTCTTTGAACGTTTTCATGGCGATAAAGTAACATAAATAAGTTTTGTGATATTAACGTGATACGCCATTGTATTCTTACGTGATTTAATTGATCAGTTGCTTAGTTTATAAATGACGTGAGCCAACAACTTGTTGTCATTGCTCTGATGAAGGCCTGAGTCAACAGGCCGAAAGCTTAGCAAAGAAATATTTTACGTGGTGTTTCCACAAAACTTATTTATAATGTGCAGTACCCTACCCACTCCCTCACTCCCTCCCTCCCAAAATGCTGAAAGCGGTGAAAGAACCTCTGGTCAATTTAGTCAATTAGAAAAAGAATTCTAATTGACCTTTTCACCAATAGCGGCGCCATCTTGAATTCGCAATGCATTGTGGTCTATCCAGGGTAACAAAGCTTAATTGAAAAGGTGATTGTGTAGTTTTCTCATGATGCCTTACACTGCTAAAGTCAACCGAAAAATTTTTCGGCTGACTTGAGCGGTATTCCGGTCCGCCGCTCTACCTGTTGAGCTATCGAGCCACACAGGGATTGGAACTTAACGCTTATCCGTGAGAACGTGCAGTGTTTCAATTCTAATTCAGAATCATCCTCAGAGACATGAGAAAATTTTTCATGATGTCTTACACTGCTAAAGTCAACCGAAAAATTTTTCGGCTGACTCGAGCGGGATTTGAACTCAATGAGGTGAATTTTTCCTTATAAACACTTTTGTGGCAACAATTTCTAAATATATCTGCTATTATATATAAATATATTGTGATATTGGTAAAAGTAACAATTCTCAGATGTATAAGGATACATTTATGACAAATGTATCCTTACATGCCTAAGCATTATTGCTTTTACCAATATTACAACGTTCATATTTAGACATTGTTGCCACGAAAGTATTTGTAAAGATAAATTTACCTCATTGTGTCTCAACACTAAGCAATCACCTTTTTAATTGAGCTGTTACCCTGGATAGACCACAATGCATTGCAAATTCAAGATGGTGCCACCATTGGTGAAAAGGCCCATTAGCATTTAGAATTGTAAATTACCTTGTCCAAAGCAAAAAGATTATTGACTTGAGTTACAATGATATGCTTGTCTTCCATTTTCCTTCTTGTGTTTTGCTCACTATGGGTGTAAACTTCGTAATTGTAGCGTGATTTCATGAGGGTGGGCATTTTGGATTTCCACTTCTTGCAAATACAGTGAACAGTATTTATGGTTTCTATTGCCAGCTTCCCACAGTCGTACACTGAATGTTTATCGAAGAATAAGAATTAGTTCAAAAACAACGTTTTTCAAATTTTACATAATGCAGTATTAGCACTGCACAACCCTTGCCAAATGGTTTCAGGGTCACAACTGCTGACTGTATATTTGGCTATAAATATATACAAGTACATACAGTCATGTATATATACCCAGACTGACAGAGTATCCTACAGTAGCTTAGGCTTGTGACAAATGGTGTATTTTTCATGCGCCATATAAAATACCTATTATAGTCGACCCAAATTCTGAAATTGTTCCTGTTGAGTTATACGGCGTATTTTTGGCGTATTTAATAAGTCGAATAAGTTACAGTTCTGGAGTCGTAGGTCTGGAAACGATGTTACAAACATGAATTGTGGATAGAAAATGTATTATCGTATTGTAAATTAATGTATGCATTTTATTCGGTGCATGAATAGTACGCTGTCTGCACCAACGTCGTATTATGCAACCAGGCTCGTCATATTTAATGGCACTGTCGAACTTAATGAAATTGCTGTATTTAATGGTTACAGACGGCATATTTTTCATGGACTTAATTTTCATATTTTATACGGTGCATGAAAAATACGCCGTTTGTCACAGGCCTTAGCTATATATAAATTTCAGATTTCCTGTCACTTGCATAATATTCAATTTATTTCTGTGATTCTATCAGTAATTGTACAATTACAGTAATGTAGTACAACTGTGCAAATCATCTAAATTGTCTTGTATGTAATGTGATTAACAGCCTGATGCATTGTCTAGCACATTACTTCTCATCGACACTTACTGGTAGAGCACTGAGAGGCACTGTTGTCATCACCATTGCCTTCAGCTTCATCTTCGCATTTATCAAATTCATCTTTCTGTATATCAGCTTGAAATGAAACCTGGTCAAGTTCCAGCATTTTGTCCACAGCTTGGCGAGCTATTGTTGTTGACACAAAATCTGGAGCCCCACTTGAAAAAGAAAAAAATATAAAAGGATGCAATATTTGGCAGCCTGCATGGTGCCATGACAAACATCAAAGTACAGTGTATCTATAGAAAACCTCAGAAAGAGCTTGACAAAGAAATGCTTACTATAACTTGCTTTTGTGGCACAGTCTGCTACACACACCCCCCCCCTACCCCCCCCCCCCAAAAAAATTTTTTTTAACTTTTAATACTTCAATTTCAGTAAGGACTTGCCTAATATGAAGGAGTTTTCTGATTGGCTATAAATAACCAATCACATTTAAACCTTAAAATTGTAGTACAGTGAAACCTGAGTTTTGCAACCACCCCTGGTGCCATGTAAAAGTGGTCGTTAAAGACAGGTAGTGATGTGATGCCATAGCAGCCATTTTGGCAGCGCGGCGACCCGCAGTGGTTCTTTACATAAACATTGTTTCAAGGTTAGAAAAATGGCGATTTATAAAGATTTACAAGGGAAATGGAAAAAGCAAGAGCACTTCAAAGAAGTGCAGTCTTGATTTATTAACGTTAATATGTTATTTGGATATTAAGATAAAAGAAATTTGACATTTGTGTGTTTAATATCATGGCCTTAATATTAGAGAGATGTTCTCCAGGTGGTCGCTCATTGCAGGTATATTTCAACGTCTACAAATCGTCTGTGCCAGAAAAAGTGGTCGTATATGACAGGTGGTCGCAAAACTCAGGTTTCACTGTATTTGTTAATTGTTTTGTCAAATGTTATATGATCATAATGCGTACAGTGTAAACACTAAATGCGATAAATTTCCAAAACTATATAAGAGGTATAACTCAAGACAGTTATGTTGCCAGGTAGGTTCATATTATACAATTATAGACCCCCCCTCCCCCCCCCCATGCATTGCCTCGCACCACTAAAGTTAAGCCCAATTGAACGGGGTTGGTACTTGGATAGGTGACCACATTAGTTTCATGTGAGTAGAGTTGTTGGTTCTCTCCTGTGCCTCGAGGGTTTTTCACCAAGTTCTCTATTTTTCCTCCCTCCACAAAATCAACACCATAGTTTCCTCAGTTAATTCTACGAACTAGTTCCTTCAAGGGGTGAGGGTCATTGGGTTATCAGTGTCTAAATACTGTCATATGTTACCCTCAATAAACAAGATACCTGGGGTCAGGCGTTCACTCAGGTCACTGACAAAAGTGTGGAGATTAGAGGTGTGCGAATGCGATCAGATCAGATTTAGACTAAACTTTTATCATTTGGATCGGATCTTGTTCTTTTTTTCTCAGATCAGATTTTGTTCCTTTTTTTCCGAGAACAGATCGAATCAGATTTTGCACTTTTTTCCCCACATCAGATTCACTTTTGTCATTGTTTTTGTCACAAAATTAACAAATTCACTTAGTTGTATGCATGTTGGACAACATATGAAGGCTATTATTACATAAGATTATTATTGTATAGTAGTTTTCTTAAATCTATTTGTTCATTGGTTTTCTTTTTGGAAAGTTTGTGCAAGCAACATATATCCGGTGTTTTAATTTTTTTCGGACCAGATCGGATCAGATATGAGCAGCTGTTTTCGGATCGGACTAAGATTTTTTGGCTTCGGATCAGATCGGATTTGGATTGATAGTTTTGGCAAACCTTTGGATTATAAGAGGTCAATCCAATCCAACGCACACCACTAGTGGAGAGGCTCTGTACTGCATGAGCAAAGGTTGGAGTGGGCCAAGGAACCTCAGATTGAAGGCTGAATGTTGATCAAAACAGTTGTTAGCCACATCTCATCACTGTTAAACTACAAAGTCAGTCAGTCTATTTTGAAATCTACCAACAATGTGCAAGAACACCTTGATCAAAGGGCAAAGCTGTTCAACTTTTTGTCCATCCCCCCCCCCCCCCCCCCCTCAGGCTCTTCCCTCCAGACTATGCCCCACATGAATATCTAACAATCACCAGGGCTGAGTGCATACAGCAGACGCCCACCTCAAATTTTAATATTATATGATGAACCTAACACTTATAATGTTTCAAGTAGGGAAGGAAGTCAAATTATACTTAATTCGTATACGCAAGACCAATTTCCAATGTTTCCATGGTATCAGAGTCAATAATCAAATTATATTCATTCAGAATTTAGTACATCCAAGAATTTAGATAATCATGAGACGTTGTGAATAAATGTCCCAAATAATACTACAACTAATTGTTGTTTTTCTGTTGTATTTAAATTTAAAGTTAAGTTAATATCACGGAACTGTTTAGCTGTTTTTTTAATTATATTTTAGCTATTTTGCAGATGACTTTTCAGTTTTGTGCCGAGATAAGCACAATATCGGAGCAAAATAGAAGCCAAATCGCTTCAAAAGCGAAGTCATTGTACTGGTATAAATTTTGAAACTGTTACTAGCAGTAGAAAGTAGAGTGTATTTATATCACACCACGTAAACAGATTCGTGAGCTGTGTTTAACAAATTAATTCAAGAAATATACTATTAAATAACAAGACTATTTTAATTAACACCTATTTCCTAATTTGCTTTATAAAGCAGCTGCATATCTATATCAGAATATTAGTGCACGCAAAATATTTCCAAACTGGTTAAACACCCTTGTCTGTTTTACCTGTCGCATAAATACTCCAATGCTACGTGAAGACATTCTCCTTGGATCTCCTCTTTTGTGCAGTAAAGCGACGCTGGTTTCTTAGGAAGAGTATCGCCATCATTGAGTACCAAATCGAAAGTCTTCTTCACGAAGCTCTCGATGAACTCCTTTGCCAAAGTCAAATCACCAGCTGTTGCTTCGACGCTCATCTGGAAATGTGTACACTGCAGTTTAGCGCAGCCAAAATGGTCATTTCATGAACAAGAATCCGCGTATGAACCTCTCAGGATTCCCTCGAGGTTGTGTGATCTTCGTATGCGTGCAAAAACAGCCAGAGAAAAGTTTTCAAGGAAGAAACGCTTTGCTTGTTGAACGGGGAATGCACAAAAACTACAAATGTCTTTCAACGAGTTGGGCGTGGGATACACGGGCTTTACACGCGTGTCAAACACGCGAGACGGGACAACAAGATGAAGGTGCAATTTCAGGGTGGGGCTGTCTGCACTGCAGGATCAGCGCTGGTGAGCTATCATTTCCTTCAAATTATGAAGCTTAACCAACTACTAAAACCACCATCTGATTAGACAACCTTTTTAAACGAAACCTCACCCCCATACCCCCCCGGAAACCCTAAACCTAATCACACACCCCGGAAACCCTAAACCTAGCCACAACCCTCCCGAAAAATGTCCCACCTCTCATACCCCGACCACAACACCCCTATAGAGTTTTTACCTTTATGTGTTCAAGTTTAACATCCCGCTTGTGGGATGGTTTTATTGGATGGTTAAGCTTCATAATTTGAAACCGGTGATACGTCCGCTGGTTGGAGGCTCTTAATTATTAAGAGGAAATGCGCGGATCCGCAAATCAAGCCGAAAATAGTAATTCGCGCCTGCGCTGATCTATCAACTCTCTTGTTTCCCGCAAGTTGTGGCGCCGTCAAGATGTGAGTTAGTTTAACTAATCGTCCATCCGTCCGTTGATTGATTGATTGATTGATTGATTGATTGATTGATTGATTGATTGGTTAGTTGGTTAAGTTGGTTGGTTGATTGATTGGTTGGTTAAAGTGCAAATGAAACGAAAATTAAGTTTGTCTTATTTGAAAGAACACTTAAAATAATAGAGTAACATCTTTTGCAGTTTCTCGTTTCCTTGCTTCGTTCTCCAGATATTTTAGTTTGTTTCACATGCAAATTAAACAACTTGACGTCACATGTGCATAATGAGTTATCAGAAAAGGTTATATATCTTTGCTATTATCAAACCAAAATTAATTCGAAGGAAGTATGTGCGTGTGTTTCTCTCACAACGCCAAACATGTAGAATTTTCAAGTAATTATGTTTGATAATAGCAAAGGTATATAACCTTCTCTGATAACTCATTATGCACATGTGACGTTATGCACACGTGACGTCAAGTTGTTTACTTTACATATCAAACAAACTGAAATATCTCAACAACGAAGCAAGGAAACGAAAAACTGCAAAAGATGTTACTCTATCATTTTAAGTGTTCTTTCAAATAAGTCAAATTTAATTTTCGTTTCATTTGCACTTTAAGTTGGTTGGTTGGTTGATTGATTGATTGATTGATTGATTGATTGATTGATTGATTGATTAAGTTTGTTGGTTGGTTGATTCGTTAGTTGGTTCAGGTTGGTTAGTTAGTGAAGTTAGTTGGTTGATTGGTTGGTTGGTTGGTTGGTTGGTTGGTTGGTTGGTTGGTTGGTTGGTTGGTTGGTTGGTTAAGTTAGTTAAGTTAGTTGGTTGGTTGGTTGGTTGGTTGGTTGGTTGGTTGGTTGGTTGGTTGGTTAAATTAGTTAAGTTGGTTGGTTGGTTAAGTTGGTTGGTTGGTTAAGTTAGTTAAGTTGGTTGGTTGGTTGGTTGGTTGGTTGGTTGGTTGGTTGGTTAAGTTAGTTAAGTTGGTTGGTTGGTTGGTTGGTTGGTTGGTTGGTTGGTTGGTTAAGTTAGTTAAGTTGGTTGGTTGGTTGGTTGGTTGGTTGGTTAAGTTAGTTAAGTTGGTTGGTTGGTTGGTTGGTTGGTTAAGTTAGTTAAGTTGTTAGTTAAGTTGGTTGGTTGGTTGGTTGGTTGGTTGGTTGGTTGGTTGGTTGGTTGGTTGGTTGGTTAAGTTAGTTAAGTTGGTTGGTTGGTTGGTTGGTTGGTTGGTTGGTTGGTTAAGTTAGTTAAGTTAGTTAAGTTAGTTAAGTTGGTTGGTTGGTTGGTTGGTTGGTTGGTTGGTTGGTTAAGTTAGTTGGTTGGTTGGTTGGTTAAGTTGGTTGATTGATTGGTTAGTTAGTTAGTTAAACTGCCAATGCAGCGAAAATTAAGTTTGTCTAGTTTGAAAGAACATTGAAAATGACAAAGTAACATCTTTTGTAGAATTTCGTTTCTTTGCTTCATTCTTGAGATATTCAGGTTTGTTTGATATGTAAATGACCTACTTATGACATCGCACTGCATAATAGCTTTTTGAAAGAGCATCAATTTTAGGATGGTCCAAATATTTTACACACAACTACGCATGTTTAGTGACCAGTCATGGCTACATGCATGTACAAATCATACCTTTCAAAAAAGTCATTATGCAGTGTGATGTCATAAGTAGGTCATTTACATATCAAACAAACCGAATATCTCAAGAATGAAGCAAGGAAATGAAATTCTACAAAAGATGTTACTTTGACATTTCAATGTTTTTTCAAACTATAGACAAACTTAATTTTCGCTGCAATGGCACTTTAAGTTGGTGGATTGATTGATTGATTGATTGATTGATTGATTGATTTGATTGGTCGGTTGTTGATTGGTTGGTTGGTTAATTGATTGATTGATTAAGTTGGTTGGTAGATTGATTGATTTGGTTGGTTGGTTGACTGATAAATTGATTGATTAATTAACTGATTAGGGTTGGGGCTAGTTCTTCATTAGCCTGCCTGCAGTCCCAGGTCTGGGACTGCACGCAGGCTAGTTCTTCATGTAATCCACAGGGAGCCCATCTTGGCAGAGCGTGGGCAGTGTGGCACACTCGATCGTTGGTGTGTTTAGGAAAATAATAAAGGTATGAAACACGAATTCTTCCTTGTTTTGAACATCGTTTTAAGCGGCTATAGGTATTAAAATTGTAAGACAATTGAGCGAAGTAGTTGTGATAATGATTCATTTATCAAAATATAAATCAAAATGATGCAAAATCTCAACTTTTAGCCGTGATTTTGCAGCTAAATTACATATCGTATTTTCGGGAGATGTGTTCCGCAAGTAGCTAGGACACTACATCATCGTTGACACTTCGGATAGCTACGAAATCCTACGATAAGCTATTCGGATAAAGCGGGAAGTCTCAGGATTATTGATTTATTGCACATTCATCTGACTCTGAGTTTCAGTAGGTTTCAGTATTCCAACGGTGGCTCCCGACGATACGAGATGTCCTGGCTACTTGCGGAACACATTCCACGTTGAACGTTTGGTGTTTCATCCCTTATATTTTTTCCTCTCCCACCCCCCCTTTCCCCCCGTTTTTTCCTCGCTTCCGGTAACCGTTTTCCGTTTTTTTTTTAAATCCCCTGCCACAGTCCCCCGCGCGTCTTTCGAGTCCGCCACAGGTACCCTGTGTGTAATCGAGAAAATAAGGTTAGTCTAGTTCCCTGATGTAATCAGCTCTTTAAAATTCTGATTTAATGCCCAAAACGGTTTTGAAAGTACTGAAAAAGTTGATACAAGCTGTTGCGATCCTGACCGTTCACCCATTCCATTCGGAGAAAAAGCTTGGGTGAAACACCAGGAATGATCTCAGAAAGTTTTACTCCAACTTCCAAAATAAATTCAATAAAATATGCATCGTTTCTCGACAACGAAACCTCCAAAGGACCATGAACGTATTTTTCGCTGGTCTGCGGAGCAAAGATTTTCTCATTTGTGGCCGCATTTGTAACCTCATCTCGCTGCAAGTCAATTGTAGCGGACTCGCTACTGTGGGTGGCGTTGTTAGATGGCTTATCCGACGTTCTTTCTTCCTTTGAGGTGCAATTTACATCTGCCAAATGTTCATTCGCTTGTCGAGTGTCAGTTTGGTCGATGTGATCTTTTGAAGACCCACAAGCAACCTCGTTTCCACGTTCCTCCCTCGTGCCAAGTCTCCTCGCCGCCTCGCGCCGCTTTCTTCTCTGATGTGCCCAAGTGTTGTTCTTAGCACCACATTGAAATCTTGTTTTCATGGTTTCTTCGCTGTTTTGTTCGCATTCGGATAAAATATCCACCTGTCCGTAAGGAAAAGAAAAACAATTATATGTTCCAGTAAAATAGGATTACTATGCGTTAATCAATGGTGTACAGTGCTGTGGGCATTGAACTCTAAATAAACTGGAACGCTAACTCCATGACAGGCCCTATGATTGGGTGAAGTCAAACTTCCGGTCGCTGGGGGTCGCCATTGCACGTCTGACGTCAACAGAACCTATGAGCCGGCACAATGAAAAACTGAAAACTCGCTGCCAAAAACAACCATTTTTTAGACCTAAAGTTTTTTATAGATGATAACGAAGAAGATAGTATGTATTGGGCTTATTGGCCTTGTACCTGAACAATTTCTACACACGAAAATGGATTGAATGACGAAATATCTGCCGAACAAAAGCAAAATTCGAGTCCGAAACCCGTACGGAAAATGCAGGTTGCTCTTATTTTTCTTTGTTATCTCAAACGTTTGAAGGTTGTCTTGCCAAGAATTAGTAATAAGATAATGCTAAATTATAGCTTTAACTCAAGTTTCAGTTGTGGAAATGCTAAATCTGACATTTTTCGATACGAAGAGTAATTCCAGAGCTGTAATAACACACGGTAAAGTGCATTTTGTTGTTTTTTTCTTATTGAAAATTGAGAAATTTAAAATCCAACTGTTTTTATAAACAACCTCGTTATTTTAAACCTGGGTTTCATATGTATTTTCTTTATAGTTGTCCAAACCAATGGCAATTTTGGGTGCGTATTGTTGACTTTCATTTGAGAGCTTATATTTTTACTGTTTTCCTTGTTTTTACTCGTCATGTCAGTGTTCACCTACTCTACGGTATATTGGAATTTGATTTAAGCCTAAAAGTGGTTAACAAGTTAAGTTTTTCTTTGATTTCAAGCTGTTTTTGCAACCCAGTTCACCAAATTCAGCTTCATTTTCTCTCGGTTATACAGTAAAAGGGACTGGGGTTGACGTGCATGGCGGCCCCCATGTTGGCTTCAAAACGTGCAAGCGAGTTAGCGTTCCAGTTTATTTAGAGTTCAATGGCTGTGGGGTCACCACTTAATGTGTGTGTCACCCCGAGATTAAATAATAGTGTAAAGATAGAGATATGGGGTCACCACTTAATGTGGGTATCTCCCGAAAATTTGAAATATAGAAAAATGAGGTCACCATTTAATGTAGGTACCTACCCGAAGTTAAATTAACAGGACAGAGATATTTTGCTGGGCAAATAGAATTACATATGGTAAAAAAGCACATTCCGCCATCTAAGGTCAATTACAAACCTGAAACTCTAAAAGAATTTTTCTCAAACGTTCAGAAATTTGTGATACCAACTGCTTGACCATGACAACGCTTGTAGGAGCTTCATTTTCACAAAACACGTCTGGTTGAAAACTAAACTCGAGTGGTTTTGATTTTCGCTTCTTCTTCGGTGGTCCCTGCCAATAATTATAAGTAATACCATGACATGAGAATTAGTGATTAAATTGTCCTCAAAGCCGAGGGAGGATTTGTGGAAGTCCCGTGCTAATGAGGGAAAAATTAGAAATTTCCCCTGTTTGGGGGAAATTAGAGATTAAAGTTAAAGGGTCACCCTATATACAGTCATGCCTGATTGCCCAGGACGTACCTCGATTGTCATATCAGGCAGAAATGTCCAAGCTACTCCCCATCTCATCGTCCGACCTTGGCAGAACTCAGTTGTCACGATATTCTGAATCTGGTACAGACGACAAAAAAAAAAAGAAATATATTTTGCAATTTTTACTTTACATGGGGTTCAAAATCTCGCAGTAATAATAATATATGACATGTACCCAAGGCAATGAATGTTTTTTAACGTACTTTAACTGGAACTAATTAGCAATCTTTAATATTTACACTAGAAATGTGGATTCGCGGGGGGAAAATGGCAAAGGGTGAAAATCGCAAGGGGATAACGGGCTTCAAATTAAAGATTCGTCCCACTCACGTTGTTTTCTTTGAGTCTGGAGACAACTGCTGCAACACTTGATTTCTTCCCTAACATTGTTGTATACCACCTTGATAAAGTAGGAAAATAATCTATCAACGTTGTTCATGCTGTCCAGCACGTTGTTTATGCTGGGCAACACGTTGTTTATACGGTCCAGCACGATGTTCATGCTGCCCAACACGCTGTTTGCCTGTTTATGCTGTCGAACACATTGTTCGTGCTGTCCAGCACGTTGTTTGTGTTGTCAGCACGTTGTTCGTTCTGGCCAACACGCTGTTTATGCTGTTCAACACGTTGTTCGTGCCGCCCAGCACGTTGTTTGTGTTGTCCAGCACGTTGTTCATGCTGCCCAGCACGTTGTTTATGCTGTCCAGCACATCACTCTTCATGCTGTCCAACACGCTGTTGATGCTGACTAGCACGTTGCCCAAGCTGTCGAGCACGTTGTTCATACTGTTCAGCACGTTGTTTATGCTGTCCGACACGTTGTCTACGCTGCCTAGCACGTTATTCATACTGTCTAGCACGTTGTTCATGTTTCCTAGCACGTCGTTCGTGCTGTCCAGTATGTTGTTCATGCTGCCCATGTAGCCTGCGTCACAGTCGACTTTACTTTCCACCTGTAAAAAGCTTTTTTACGGGTTGAAAGTAAAGTCGGACTGTGACACAGGCTACATTAATTGAATTAATCACGCTATCTGTCGTCAATTGTTTAATTTAATCACCTACTTAATCGTTGTCTTCAGTCCCAGGCTGTCCTCGATAATTCTTGCAATAAACTCGACCTCACCTCCTGACGTCACAGTTTCAGTCACAGTCCCAGTACAAACAGAACTCGGCAGCGGACGGGACCCAGTCCTCGAGCGGTTTCCAGTGGCTTCAGCTTCATCAGAGAAGAATGGTGGGTTGCACATACAGAAGTCATACTGTTCGTCCTTATTCAGTAAAGGTTTAAGAAAGGTATCTGAGGTGACCAGTTTCACTAGAAAACGAACAAAAACAAAACTTTCAGGGGTGTTGTCTTGAGCGCGCCTGGTGTAATAACATCTACCAAACAACGACAGCAACAGCAACACTAGTAAGTCAGCATCAACAGAAGCAACATCATCATCATCATCATCATCATCATCAAGAACAACGACAAGAACAGCAGCACCACCACCAACAACAACAACAATAGCAGGAGCAGGAGATGCAGCAACAGCAGCAACAACAACAACAACAACAACAACAACAACAACAACAACAACAACAACAACAACAACAACAACAACAACAACAACAACAAAACACCACCACCGCCAACACTACCAACACCAACACCAACACCAACACCAACACCAACACCAACACCAACACCAACACCAACACCAACACGGCAACACTACCACCAACACTACCACCACCACCAACAGCAACACCACCACCAACACCAATACCAACACGGCAACAGGAACACCAACACTACCACCACCACCACCACCTCCACCATAAACACCAACAACAGGAACACCAACACTACCAAAACCACCACCACCAACAACAACAACACTACCAACAACAACAACAGCAGCAGCACCACCACCACCACAAACACCACCACCACCACCACCACAAACACCAACAACAGGAACACCAACAGCAACAGCTACACCAACACCAACACCAACACCAACACCAACACCAACACCAACACCAACACCAACACCAACACCAACACAACAAGAAATATACCGTGAATGTTTTCCTCCAAGTTATTTCTTTTAACATTTTCACATGCGTAACGAAAAGAAACGTCATCCACTTCAGACGCAATAAATTTCCAGCCGTTGATCTTTGCTCCAAGAAGAGGATAAACACACGACGCACCAGTACCTGTAAATCACATGGTTAGCAAATGCGTCTAACTAATTCTTTGAAAGTTTTCATGGCGATAAAGTAATATAAACAAAAACGTTTTGTGGAAACACCACGTAAAATATTTCTTTGCTAAGCTTTCGGCCTGTTGACTCAGGCCTTCATCAGAGCAATGACAACAAGTTTATAAATGACGTGAGCCAACAACTTGTTGTCATTGCTCTGATGAAGGCCTGAGTCAACAGGCCGAAAGCTTAGCAAAGAAATATTTTACGTGGTGTTTCCACAAAACTTATTTATATTAAATGCGTCTAACGTTGACTACGAACGCAGAAATCTAAATCTCGCATTACGCTCTCTTGAAAATCTTTACAAAACAAGCTGACGCAAAACACGCCTGGACTAGATGAGGGTGATCCCCTTGAAAAGTGAAATCGTCTGGCGTTGGACAGTGAGGGGAGATTTTTTAAAAGCTTTATAATGTATATTTAGAATGAATTCAAACAGGTTTCGAATTTCGAGGTTTCGAGAAGCTGGTGAAAACCCTCGAGGCAACAGGAGAGAATCAACAACTCTATATCCTCCATTCAAGTACTAACCCTATTCGACCTTGGCTTCACTTCACTTCAGCGGTGAGGGGCAGCGCGCTAACAGCTTTCGCCACCCATACCTTTCTGATAGGTTTCTGCTTAACACATAAAGGTAAAAATTCTATAGGGGTGTTGTGGTCGGGGTATGAGAGGTGGGACATTTTTCCGGAGGGTTGTGGTTAGGTTTAGGGTTTCCGGGGGGCGGGATTAGGTTTAGGGTTTCCGGGGGGTGGTATGGGGGTAGGTTTCGTTTAAAAAGGTTGTCTAATCAGATGGTGGTTTTAGTAGTTGGTTAAGCTTCATAATTTGAAGGAAATGATAGCTCGAGGTGTGATATTGGGTAATCTTTAAACACAGGGGCATCCCCAAAATAGGTCAGTGGGTGTTCATGTGACGAAGCCTGTTAAAGAACCCCATGATGTCTCCGATAACAATATGAAAGTATAGAGTATTTAGTGGTCGTTGAATGCGTTTTCTTGACTATACTCGTTCTCTTACATACCATGGCCAACCTACCAATAAACAGTGGAACCATTTACCATTTTAACGCTGAAAAAATATCCTACGGTCGAGTTTCATCATTTCGAAAGCTTGCCAAAGGTCAGCAGGGGTTATTAGGCGCAACCGTTCTCACATTACGCCGAGTGGATACTTTATAGACTCAATGACTCAGCACGTTTGAAGGGAAAATCCCAGTGTAAAAATATATATATGAGATACGATAGAATACTTCCTAACAACGAACTTTGATATTTCGAAAACAGAATCTCCAACAAAGACGTTCTGCGCAAACACACTTGAATACAAGGACAATGAAATTGCTCTGTTTGATTACAAGTATTCTATTATTGCCCCGAGTGGTTACTCAAAGTTGTAAAATCGAAAGAACATATTATAGCAACGTTCTGAAAGACTGTATTGAATGCCCACAAGATCCCAGTGGATGTACGATAGACCTAAACAAAGACGACTTGAAAAATTGTCAAGATGTCTGTAAACCAGGTAAAGTGTAGTGTAGTACAAAAACGTAGAGTGTTGTATAGGCAGTGTTTTAGATAGAACCAAGACACCTGGGTCAGGTGTTCACTCGGGCTACTGGAAAGTGCAGAGGTCTCTATAACGCGCCAGCGAGTCAGTAAAAACACATGCATGGTAAACAGAATATACATTTGTATACAAGCTTCCTACTCAGCATAATATAAAACTCGTTTAGTAATAAAATTAAAGCGCATAACTAATATGAAAATATAAAGATACTGTCGTGATCAATGTCAACAAACAGGAGAAAGGTAAACAGCACGTATATGTTCTTTAATATACTGTGGCCCTTTGTTGTTTGTGTCACTAGTCCTCAAGTCAAACTTCCTAGGTATACTGATATCAACACGGCATTTTTTCGCGTCTGTAATAACTAACTGTAACTTCGTCTATTCTGTCTTCACTGACAAACTACGTGATTAACTACGTCTGTGAACACACTGAACATGTCCAAGAAAGAACACTTCACTAGTTCATTTCGAACAACTTGATCAGACCAGTGAAGAAAGAACATATAGCATTTCAGCACGCATCAGTTTCGCAAAGCCTGATGGGATGACGTAATGATTGCCAATTCGAAACCTAGACTCGTCTACCTGCGGTAGCCCGCGTAAAAAGTGAAAAGGTACTGAGAATAGTTTTGATAACGAAATACTGACGTTTTGAGCCGAGCTCTTGGTCCACATTTTTCTCTGATAAAGATCTAATCGCTCGAAACGTCAGTATTTCGTTATCAAAACTATGTTGCGAGTGCAGTAGGTACCGCGGCTCTTTCGCAACCAAATCACAATAATATACGCAAGTTTATAACATATATTTCCAATTCTCTCACTGGCTATATCTCTCAATCTCTCACGCACATATATCTCTCTCTTATCAAAGTCTCTCTCTCTCTCCCCCTCTCCCCCTCCCCCTCCCTCCCCCCCCTCTCTCTCTCTCTCTCTCTCTCTCTCTCTCTCTCTCTCTCTCTCTCTCTCTCTCTCTCTCTCTCTCTCTCTCTCTCTCTCTCTTATATTCATATTTCACACTCAGCCACTGAGTTTAGTATAGCTGTATATATATATATATATATATATATATATATAACTACAGACGGTACCGTTTCAACCTTTCGGGCCTCATCAGTGTAGTGCTGATGAGCAGGATGAAGGTAACTGCTTATGAGTCACCTTTGATGCCTCACAAAATGTGGGACATCAAAACCATGCCAGAGCGCTCAAACTGCAAGCAGTGATATATATATATATATATATATATATATATATATATATATATATATATATATATATATATATATATAAGAGAAAGCCTAGATAGCATGCAGCCATGCAATTTTGTATTATTTTTATGCACATTTAAGTAAGCCTTTCAAGACTCGTTCTGGTGGAAAACTCCTTTGAATTATAAGCACGGGTGGCGTGTGCTGTTAGCGCGCTGCCTCTCACCAAAAAGTTAAGCCCGGTTAGACGGGGTTAGTAGTTGGATGGGTGACTGCTTGGAATGACCCCGTTGTCAAGCTTGGGTAGAGTTGTAGTTGATCTCTCCTGTGCTTCGAGGGATTTTCGCCCGCTTCTCTCGTTTACCTCCCTCCGTATAACCCCCCAATCCTTTATCCTTTAAATATAAAAACGGAGAAAATGAAAGGAGAAACGGAGGCTAATCAGTCTTACTTAATCAAGCGCGTACCCTCCCCTGCCTAGTACGAAGTCTTCAAAGTAGCCCCACCCTCTTGTAAGTAGGTACCCAGTTATGTCACTATCCACATTCATATATCTATGCTTCATGCGAAGAGAAAATTGTCTTGAAACTCGGAATGCTATAGAGTAAATCATATATTCCTGTATCAGTAGTTTAATATTTAGTTAGTACTGTCTATATAACTTGTTAGTTTGATGATATCTAGCCTGCGTGCAGACTCCACCTGAATTTAAAATTAATTTGGTATTTAGTTTTGGGTTCGGGTGGGGTCTGCACGCAGGCTAAAGGCTAAATGTTACTTTTGTAATTTACTACTATAAGCTTTAGCAATGTCTGTATTACGATCAATGTAATAATAGTGATAATTTTGTAGTTTTTCAGACAACATCAGCCCCTCACAGAGAGAAAGACAATGGGGAGATAAATGCTATGTTTAAAGAATCTCAGGCGACATCACCCCCTCGCGAGGAGAGAGACAGTATGGATAGAACTGCTATTTTGGTCGGTATAGCAGTGGCTGCTTTGCTACTTCTAGTAGCATTATGTGGTATAGCAATGTGGCACGTGCAGAAACGAAGGAAGAGTAGTATCTCGGAATATGTTGCTGAAGAGGGAAGAGTGGAGAGAGTAAATACAAGTCATGTGCAAAGTGAGACCGAGAATGAAAGCACAGGAAGGGTACACAACAATCATGATGATGATCTTCTCGCACCAAAACCACATCAAGAAACTGAAGGGGAAGCAGAGTCGTCAGATAGGGAAAAATCACCAAAATAAAGAAACTATTTGTGTACCATACAACACACCAGAATAATTATCCCAACATTAACACTAACAGCAACATCAATAACAACCCCTTGTTATAATAATTTGAATACAAATATTAATGTAAAAAGACTTCAAAGACAATATCAATGTAGAAATCAAACTAGAATGATTTTCTGAGAATATATTTTTAGTTGAATTACAAATAATCGTAGAAATAGTATGTTGATGGGAATTTCAAGCGCACATTTAAACGACTTTTTCCCGATCTGATGGGTACGAGGTTGGATGGCTCGGGGGGGGGGGGGAGCGTGCGGGCGAAGGAGATAGAAGACGCACCTTATGATTGTCGCGCGCCTGCGAATAACGAATGCCCAGAATAATTAAAAGAAGCCTTTGCGGAGGAGAGAGCTCGGGGATGCAGCAACAGCAATCCTGACTAATCGAGGCTGGGGAGCTGGTCTGTCTTTGAACGTAATCAACAAGTGCTATAGCCATCGAGATTTCGGTCATCGAGATCAAGTTATTCTTTATAACAATTAAACTACCGTAGAATCCCGAAAGTAGCGACCCCCCGAAAGTAGCGGGCCCCCGTAAGTAGCGGCCCCCAAGTCATCGCTTGATTAACTCGAAAGTGTTAAACACGGAGCGACTGCATAAGTACTGGCTGAGGTACTCAGCCAATCCTGCCCAAACGCATCTGATTGGTCCACACAGCTAAAATTACTTCCGGCCTTACCGAGGAACTTTGGCCAAGACTGAAGAGTGGAGCTTTTGTGAGACTTGTTTACTGTTTTTAAATTAAATTTGCCACTTCCCAAACGTCGAATTTGTCTTTTTCAAGTGTAACACATCATTTTGAGTAGAAAGACGGAAAAATTACGCTTCCAATACGTCGAAATAAAACCAAGGTGAGGAAAAACCGTGCGAAAAAGACCAAGCGTCTCACCATTTTTCTTGTTGAATGCAGACGATGTCGGTGTTCTTTCTTATTCATTCATATATTCCGTCCTTGTAATTATAAGACCCTTTTATATACACCAAGAATGTTGATAATGAATATATCCATGTAGATGTCTGAACATCATCTCACTTTTCAACGACGACAACTTTGTTTTTGCACGACCGACAGTACATGTTGCCTGGAAAGCCAGACAAAGGACTACTAAAAAGTTCTCAATTTGTGATATATTGACTTGCGAAGTTAATATAATAAACTATTTATTGTCTTCGTTTAAATGGTCTGTTTTAGTTAAATATCAAAGTAGGCATATTGTCTTTTATGTGGAACTCTATTTAAAAAAATGGCAAAAGACAAAGCAGCTATAACGTGACCTTCAAACATCGTTTGAAAGCAAGGTCATAATATAAGCTTATATATTTTACAAATTCATTGACCAAACAAATATAATCACTTTAGAATTGTTTTTATCTACGACTCTTATGCTTCTCTTTACAATTTACGTGGGTAATTGAAAGGTAAAAAGATTTTAAATAAAAGATAATTCTTAAAACTTCACCAGCTCACTCACTCGTTGTTGACTTGACTGTTGACATTTCAAACTGTCAGTGCGTAGCCGGGGGGGCGCTCCCTTTTATGCGCTCGCTCCGTGTTTAAGTTTCAACTATCAACGTACCAAAGTGTATAACAGTCAGAGTCGAAATGGCATAAGGAAAAACTAAAGCATATTAAATGTGGTAAATAGGAAAGAACAAAGAAGAATATTCCCACAGTATGTTAACGTATTTTACCACCTGAAAGTAGCGGCCCCCCCGTAAGTAGCGGCCCCCCGTAAGTAGCGGCCCCCCGTAAGTAGCGGCCCCCCCGTAAGTAGCGCCCCCCCGTAAGTAGCGGCCCCCCGTAAGTAGCGGCCCCCCGTAAGTAGCGGCCCCCAACAGCGGATAAAACCGAAAGTAAGGGGGGCCGCTACTTTCGGGATTCTACGGTATTACATGTAACCAAACTCAGGATACATGCGTACGTCAACCCCCCCCCCCCCCCCCCCCATCCCCAAGATAACTTGAGTGTAAGGGGGTGTTCGGACCGGCCTGAATTTTTGCATTTCTGTTTTTGTTTATACACGAGGTCAGCCTTGAAACTATATAGGCTTGGTTTCGCTGTTACTTCAAGATTTGTGTCAATTGCCTTACAGCTCGTGACCGCTGGAGAATCATTATTTTATGTGGATTTGACACCAATCTCATTTAAAACAACGTATTGAGTTTGAGAGGTGAAAGTATGCTTAACCCTTTCATTCCCATCGGTGCCATTTGGTCCTGTTTATTTTTTTACTCTGTCTAAAGGCTCTTTTCCACTCATCGCAGAAACCAGTTCGCAGCTTGCTGCGAGTACTTGCATCTCGTTAAAAAGAACTCACAACCAGACAACAAGCACTGCGAGTTGTTTTTACTAGACCTTTCCGCATGAAACGCGTTGAGAGATCTGATTGGCCCTCATGAATCTTCGGACATCCAAAACTTCGGACAAACATTAGACATTAGCCAATCAGATTTGTCAAAAAGAAAGATCACGTGATCAATTCACTTCATGCTGAAAGGTCTATTTGCGATTGTTTACTTCGATAAAGCAAGAACGCGTATTGGGTTTCAAATTATTGGGTTAAGTTTATATTTCACAATGCAGCCATTATACGCAGGTCAAATAGGAAAACTTCCGTCGTTGTTTACCTACATTCTACGAGCCAATACTGCGTTGAATCGCATAATTGTATCGGATAAATAAATACCGAATGTTGGGCAAAACAAGGCGCAAGAAATCATTTTAGCCAAGAAATTAAGTCTCTGGTTCGTTCATGAATAACACCGTCATCAAGATTTAAATATCCTCTACTCTATGGACTATGGTATGTGAAAAAGTCCATAATCCACAATCATTGTACATAATTATTATATAACAAGAGAATACTGCGGAATGCGGTTGAGTGTTTAATGACGTCATCACAGACAGATAGTTGCAACGGTTGATCGATCATGTTGTCAAGTGAAATTTCGAACGTTGCTATGTGATCATTGCACGTTTACGGCCTTGTTGTCGGAGTTCGACAATGGATAACGTTATCGAAATAAGAGTGGAGTATAACTATTATAATAAAAATCGAGTGACCCCAATATTCATTGCAAATGATGACTTGTTATCGTTGACATTCGAAGGATTTTATGGACTGGTATTGAAAGAAGTTCCTCCGTTTGACGAAGATGTCGTCTGAAGCCGTGTCACCTCGAATGACAATTGTGGACGAAAACAGTTCTGAGGTTGACATTTCTACCAAATATTTTTCATTTCAGATGTTTTCGTTCCTAAATAAAGGAATGAAGATACTTTTTGTTCGTGTTGCAGCGGCAGAATCGACAGTCGCGGTTAGTAAGACCTCGATTATGACGTACAGATTCTCTTCCACACATTTGAGACTACGGCGGAGGAAATATTCAGGGAACGCGCGATGTCGGTAAATTTGCCAGGGAAGACACCGGGAGCTGGGTCTCCGCATTCAAGAATTATTTTATTTACTATTAGTGACCTCAAATCCTTCGAAAATATTTTGGCGCCACATTTTGTTGTTTCAGTTAACCCTAGCAACATTCGAAATTTCACTTGACAACATGTTCAATCAACCGTTGCAACGATCTGTGTGTCATGACGTCATTAAACACTCAACCGCATTCCGCAGTAAGGCATGAATGTGCGGAAATATGAAATTTATTTCGAGTGTTGACCAGTGAGGTATATAACTTGTTCAATACAAGAAATAATTTCATATTTCCAAGCATCCATGCATTGTTCAATTTTTATATAAAAAAAATAGTTCTATCTCTCCTTAACCGTGTAGTGATGCTGATACACAGAAGTCAGAAGACGTTTAATATCAAAGCAAGGTAAGATAATAATTATTTCGGTTTCAGCTGACGTTTCAACGCGCGGAACGGAAGTTCGTTGCATGTTTCAAATTACGTTTCCAAATTTAGAAGTTCATTACGAAGTTCAATTTGAATGTTCGATTCGAAGTTCCGCTTTGCACCGTTCTTTGGCAACGCAGTTGGTAATATGGAATTACTGCGGATTTAGGTTGAGTGTTTCGGGTCACCGTTTCCGCTTATAGTTTGGCCAATGAAATCACGGCGTTGCTAGCGCCAAAATAGCACGTTGCTAGGGCGAACACTTATCTCTTGCCTGAACTGCGCCTAGTTCTTTTGTCTATTTCTTGTGAGGATTTTTGTGTACTTTAATAGTCTTTAAACATTATGGATAATCTGGTATATAATAGCAGTGATGGAATTGAATTTATAGAAGTCAATGTAGAATATTCATATTATTCATCGACGCGTAGGACCCCAATTTATATCACCAAAGGACTTCAGACATTGGGCTACGAGGATTTTAATACTTCTCACATACTGGATGAAATACCTTACCTTAAGAAGATACGAGGACCTTTAAGATACTGTGTGAAGGATTGCGAGAACAATGAAATTGATTTATCTCCGAAATACAGCACCCACCAGGTAACTCAGCTGCTTGAGAGTGGCCTGAAAACGTTTAACGTACGCGTCATTGAAAGTGAGTCGCCATTGCCCTCCAATAACAAGACTAACCACAAGCAGTCGTCCCGTTGACCAAGCCAGTACATCCACAAAGCCTATTCTAGGTGCTATGCCTGTGATAACGTCCGTCTCCCGCTAGAAAGGTATGCGCGTAAACAAGATAAACAGTCCACATTTTACTGAAATTTGAACCTTGGTCCTTGGCAACATTGAATTTGAACCCCAGCAACGCTGTGATTTCATTGGCCAAACTATAAGCGGAAACGGATGACCCGAAACACTCAACGAATGATGAACAATATATTTTCCCAAAGATATCATAATAATTAAAAGAAAGCCTGGTCGACCGAAGGTTTCCCGTAAATGTGAACTTCGAATCGAAATTTCGAACTTCAAATCGAACTTCCTATATGTAGACGAACTTCTGGCAAGATTTGGCAACTTCTTGACACTTGGCAACGAACTTCCGAACCGCGCGTTGAAATCGACAATAACATTACAGTAATGAGTAATCTCAAAACTAGCTTTTGCGCAGTGTGGCAGCAAGTTCGTACGCGAAAAGCGTTTTGAAATGCGCTTTGCCTTTTCTTTTTCGTCGACGCAAAAGTAAAGCAATATATTTATTGTGGCTTGCGCAAGGACCGGGAAAATGAAGAGAGCTGACCGTGCAGTTTTTCAGCTTTATCAGCCAAATTTTCAGTCTCAGACGACACGTCATATATTACATCATGCATCCGTTTATAAAATCGCTGACTTGCTAAATGGGTATCATTTCACCTGATTTCGTAGCGATAGAATCTCTACGAGTCAAACACTTCGAAAATGCGCATGTATTCAGAATTAGCATATCTATGTTTGTGGACGACTGGACAAATATCCTTGACATGGTCATCGAGCGTGGATGGTTGTTCAGATAAAACATATTTTAGTCGCATCATGGACGATTGCGTAGAATGTCCACGGCATTCAGATGGTTGTACCGCTCGTTTGGATGAAGAAACTAAGAGTAAATGTTTGACTTCATGTCAGCCATGTAAGTGATAACCTTGTAAAATAATATACATTCACGTGTTCAATTTGCTAGCCTAAAACGTGGAACCTTGAACTTTTAAATACGTACAACTTGTCATCTAAATAGGCCCATTGGTTAAATTTAAAGAGTGTTGTTTAAACATTGTGAAGTCTAGCGAGTTCCAACTGCACGTTCATTTCTTCTTGTTTTTAACTAAAACATCTTTAGAATGGTATTTTTACTGGGGCTACCTGTGGTAGGCCGAGTCAGGTTTCGGCTTTGGTTTTTTGGGTGTCACGAAAGTGTGACCTGTCCATAATGCAATAGGGCCTGCAGAGGAGGCAGTCGTGTGGTATAGAGCCTTTCCGCACTTTACCCAGTAGCCCGAGTGAACCCCTATTCTCTATATACAGTATTTAAATGACTATACTGTATTCAGCGATGTGTTTTGTTTCAATTTTATAGATTTTCCAACAGAAAGTCCTCCAAATAAAATAAAATCCTGGACTGAAGATAAGAGAGTGGTGATTGCAATAGTACTACCAACTGTGTTTTTCATACTTGTTCTAACTACAGTTTGTCTGATTCACCAGTATAAAAAACATCGCCACCGTAAAAATCTTAGTGAAGATAACCAGCCAACAGAGGAAGAGCACCACAATTACAGAATAAGTTGTCCTGGTAAAAAACCAATTACAAAAGAGACAGTCCACCTTCATAACTATGTATGATGAAGGGATGTGCCAGAATTGAAAATGAAACAGTCATTAGATTCAGAGGTGTAGGAATGGATTCAAAGTTGGGGGGGGGGCTGAAATCAACATGCAGATAATCACTGCATTTTTAGCAGGGTTCGGGGGTGCTCTCCCAGAAAATTTTGAAATCTAGAACCTCGGAAACACAATTTGCAGCAATTTGAGGAAACTTTTTCATCTAATTCTACAGCAAGCATAGTTCAAATTTTAACATAAAAACGAAGAAATTATTAAACCAACATACTTTAAAGCCTCGACAGACGACACTTCACAAAACTGAACACTTTTTAGGAATTGCATGCATTGAAGTCGCTTTAATAATCTTTCAATAATTGTGTTTAAACACCTACACAATAGCTTCTAATTCTTCATCAACTTAGCTTCCGTAGAATTAACTTTGTTGTCGTCGTCACTCAGCAGACTCGGCACACTTTCCACCGAATACTCACCATTTTTGGGGGGGCTCACCCCCCCCCCCCAGCTTCCTACACCTCTGATTAGATTTACAAATAAACATCCTCTCAACTGTTTTTTTTCTAAACATTAACAAGTGTCTCCTCTTAAATAAGCACCCTCATGAGCTACTGTTGTAGGACAAGTCTAGGTTTCAGCTCAGTTTCTTTTTTTTTTCACCCCTTTTGGGTGTCATGATTTTACATTTTTGTATATTTTACATCCGTAAAGAAATACCAAATGGTTTTCCGTGTTTGGATACTCTGATCCAAACACGCGGGAAATTGCGAGACTGGAGAAAAGCTTTTGAAAGTTGAGCAATTTCCCAAGTGTTTGGATAAGAGTCTCCAAAGACGGAAAAAACCCATTTGGTATTTCTTTTATAAAATAATCACAAGTGAACATGATATACTGTCTGACATTTTCAAAAAATTGTTTTGGCAGGAATTTTCTGTGTTTGGATACTCTGATCCAAAAACAGCAATTGACCAATCAGGGCTCACGTAGTATACATGTTATTTTATAAATTACTATTCATACTTCCATTAGCAATGATGTAGATCATCTGGTTGCTTTAGGTGCTTTAGGCTGGGAGCCACTTAAAGCAGAAAGGAAAAAGGCTAAGGCAAAACTGATGTTTAAATTGTTTAACAAAATGGGTCCTAAATCACTTACTGAATTATTTACCTTCAGAAGTGAAATGTCAAATTATGAACTTTGAGACGTTTCAAGTACTCTTTGCTTACCACAGCTGCGTACTAATAGCATGAAAAAAAGCTTCATGTTTGACGGGGCATACATTTGGAATTCTTTACCAAAAGAAGTTAGGGAGAGCAACTCCCTCATGTCCTTTGGAAGTAAAATCATTACTCACATTTTTAGATAATAGCATATGAAAAAGATTTGTAAATAGTCAAATAGATGTGTTTCACTATACTTTATATTTACTATATTATTATATAGTATGAAAGTTAGAGGTCTAATTACAAAATTAGACCTCTAACTTTCATACTATACTTTACTGTATCTTTATACCCTTTTGTTATTGTACACTCCCCTTGTGGAAATCAGCCTAGGTTGACAATGGTTAGCGAGTCATGGCGAGAAATAATGGTCACGCATGCGTGTAATGCATGCCCACTTACAAACATTTTGACTAGAAAAGTTCTGCAAGATTAATAGGACTTACATAGAGGATGAGTGAAACAATCGTCGTAGCAGTGTCAATTTTTAAATTATTTCAAATGTTTCCATCTGAATCGTACAGTGCAACACATCTGCAATATAAATATCATGAGCGATATGCCACAGATATTAAATTCATTGCGGTTTTTGATATACTATTTTGAGCACAAGTGTAACTAACATAAGCCAATATGGTGAATACGCAAATTGTACCAACCTTGCTGCCCATGTTATTTCCATACAAGTTTCGATCTGATTCGGCTACTATAAAGATCTGTCTTTTCAATGATATTCTTCATTTCTAGCATGTATTTGTCATTGTTGCAGTTTTCAATCTCAAAGCTTCAGTATTTTCTGATCATCGAATGAAGATTTCATCCAACATTGCATAAATTAGTTGTTCTCTTTTCTTCTGAACTGCGGAACTGTGACGACCGCATGACATAGGCACTAGTTTAATAGGGCTTTAACTCCGCCTCTCTATGTCCACCATTTCTCACCATGTTAAATAAAGTTTTTCTATCTATCTATCTGAGTTGTTAGCTGTGTGATGGAGTGAGGCACATTGTAAGTTCTTTGCTCCTTTTGCTTTTAGAGTTGGACAAAAAGTTGAACAGCTTTGCCTTTTGATCAAGGTGTTCTTGCAAGTTGTTGGTAGATTTTGAAACTCACTGACTGACTTTGTAGTTTATTTAAAGGGCATATAACTCAAAAATTAAGTTTGTCTAATTGAAAAGAACATTTAAAATGATAAAATAACATATTTTGCAGTTTTTGGCTTCCTTGCTTCGTTTTTGAGATATCCCAGTTTGTTTGATATGCAAATGACACAACTTTTTACGTCACATGTGCACAGGCCCGCCCAGAGGGGGGGGGCAACTGGGGCAATTTGCCCCGGGTCCCCAGCTCGAGAGGGGCCCCCTAATTGTATTGCTAGTTTACATTGTAGAGAATCGATAGACGGGGTGGCCAAGCGGCTGTAGTAGGGCGAGGGCCTCCCGACAACGTCAGAACAAATATGTTTTTTCTTTATATCACAGATGAAGACCAAATAAGGTTCACAATTTGCTTAATTTAATCGAACGTAGACTATAGTCTTCCCTCAGCCCAGGCTCTTTGGTGTTGAAAACGATAAAGCATTACCGTCACAGAATAAGACAACCAGAAGTCCGACTCGAGTGAAAGCTTGTCCGCATTTCTTCAATGCTCATGCACGATATTTTACGCCATCCTACGCGATCCTACGCAATGTTCTACACCATCCTACGCAATCCTGGAAGTTCCCCCAGCAGTTTTAACCTTCTTTTGAAGGTCCAAACTGCCGGGGGAACTTGCCTTAGATAGAATCAAGATGCGCGAGGCAACATGCGCGAGGACATAAACTCAAAGGTTCCGACGCGAGTTGGACTTCTGGTTGTCTTACTATTCTGTGTTACCGTCAACTCGTCAAGCGCAATATCCGCCAAAGTATGTGTGTTATTGAAATTATGAAAGTTATCAAACAATATTTTCTGCTTCTCTATGTTAGTGATTATTTACTGTATTTTGTCCTTAAAGGTTTTATTTTAAATGTACATCTTTTACGTCCTTACAAAAATTTGCGTTGTCATTTCACATGTAAAACTGAAACATTTTCACTTGAAATATCCTTATATCCGATTTATCCGTAAAATGGCATGCGAAATTTTTGCAAGGGGGGCCCCAATTCTTTATTTTGCCCCGGGCCCCCTTTAGTCTCTGTGCGGGCCTGCATGTGCATAATGAGTTATCAGAAAAGGTTACATATCTTTGCTATTATGAAAACATGAGCTTAACTCAAAGGAAGCATGTGCGTGTTTCTACCCACAACGCCAAACATGTAGAATTCCAAGTGATTTCGTTTCACAATAGCAAAGATATGTAACCTTCTCTCGGTAACTCATAATACTCATTATGCACGTGCGATGTAAAAAGTTGTGTCATTTGCATATCAAACAAACTGGAATATCTTTAGCTCACATGTCGCTTTATCTCAAACTCACCGATATCTATTCCTTTTGCTGTTCCGCCATATTTAGGCAACTTGTCAAGAAGGTCTTCAATCCAATGAATATAATTTAATCTCTGAGGTATTGTCGGTATAAGTCTATCCAAAGGTAACTCCACCTTCAAATCAAAGTCGTAATGCAACAATGAAACAGTCAACTCACGCAAAGCTTTCGGATCTTTGAAATTAATTGTACAGCCACCTGACTTGGTCGGGATCAAATGTTGGCGAAATTTTTCGTATTGTCGGCCAATTTCCGCAAAGTTGGCAGGATTGTTTCGATAGATATTCCTCGGGTGCATTATTCACCGTTTAGAAAAGGACTATTTAGCAATCTTCTGAAGAGTTACTCACGTAAAATTAAGAAATATAAAAGCTAAGCTTAATGAGCAGCCATCTTTACTTGCGTGCTCCCAACATCCTTTGCAAGCGTACTCCTCAGCGCGCCACTTTTAAAGAGCATGGGGACCAGATTGATAGCGCGACGTCTGTGAAACATCCAGGGGGTGGGGGGGGGGGGGGGGTGTTTATGTTGAAATTGCAGTGTGCAGCATATCCTCTCATCTAGAAATGATGATTATCGTTAATTGTGAAATGGCCTAAAATTAACAATCGTCAATTTTAAAAAACTAATTCCCAACCCCCACCTCCAATATAAACCTGACCCGAAACCTAAGCACAACCCCCCCTCCCCCAGCAACCCTAAACCACGACTCCCCGGTGGGCCTAAACCTAACCACAACCCTCCGGGAGGAGAGCCACCTCTCAGACCTCGACCAGGTGATTAGACCAGGCGGGGTTCTCCCTGACGCGCATTTTGGCCGAAAATGAAGAGCGCAGAACAGCAAAACGAACTATGTACAGCCACGCATTTCTTTAAATATCACTACAGCTGTTTTATCCTGCTACAAGGTAATTCCAAATACGTATCTTCATTTAATAAAGGGGGGTCTATGATAGGCTTCTTAAATCCCAAATCCCGCTCCCGCTTAGGCCTGTCCACAAGTTGCTCGAAATTTTGCAAAAAGGTTGCTTAAAAAATTATTAAATTTTGCTTAAAAATTGCCCATTTTTTCAAAAGTTGCCAGGTTTTAAGAAAGTTGCTAAAGGTTGCTAGTTCATTTGCTCTGTCCATTAGGAGGTATGACGATAAAGCCTTGTGTTGGTGTCTACAACGATGTTTAGAAAATGTGGGAACAATTGTCTTAATGAAAGTCATGCAATGAGTAAATACAAGTGCTCTTAAAACAAGGTTAATGATATATAACTAAATATGATAAGACAATATAACTCCAGTGTTAATTCTCCTGCCGGGATCTTAGGTCGTGTTACGGTGTATTAAATACAAATGACAAAGTTTACCATAAACTTTAATAAATCTGATAAACCATGTAGACCGAAGAGTGAAGAACCCATTTTAAAGCTGAAATGATGTATTATAAAGCATAAACTAAGCGAGAACAAGAAAAATGTAAATTTTTAATTTACCTACACGGATAATTGTTCCTTAAAATTGTCAAAATTGCTGAATAAATGCCAACTTTCGAAATAGTTGCTTGCTGCTACAAAAGTTGCCAGTTCAAAAAAATGTTGCTCGCTATAAGAAGAAGTTGCCGGGAAGTTGCCGAGCAACTTGTGGACATGGCTACTCCCGCTCGATATTTTCCACCTTCTCGTATCCCGAACAAGTTTGGTTAGCTGCATGATCTAATCTCGACAAACGTCTTCATTATTTATGCCAACTCCCGTTGTCCAATCTCAGTCCTATTAGCGAAATGAATTTTATCGCCCAACGATGTCTTTAGTATTTTACTCTGGCTAACGCCAGACGATTTTACTCGTCAATGGAGCTCCTCCTCCTCTACGTCATCATCATTATCATCATCATCATCATTATTATCATTATCATCATCATTATCATTATCAGAAGAAGAAGAAGAAGAAGAAGAAGAAGAAGAAGAAGAAGAAGAAGAAGAAGAAGAAGAAGAAGAAGAAGAAGAAGAAGAAGAAGAAGAAGAAGAAGAAGAAGAAGAAGAAGAAGAAGAAGAAGAAGAAGAAGAGGAAGGCTACTGGGCGAGAAAGGGTTAAGGACTTCAAGACGCTCCAGTTCTAAACGGCTGCAGTGTCTGAGCTGAAGTCAACCTTAAGAAACAGCTCTCACTTCCCAACGTGTTCACGTCGTTCTGAAGACGTAAAAATGCTGAGAGTGGCGTTGTTCGCAGAACCAGGACGGTATTGATATTTATTCTTGGGATTACAAATTATTCATTCACTTTGTTTTTATTATTAACTCTTTCTTGTCCGAATTGGTCTTTAGTATTTTATTCTGGCTAACGCCAGACGATTTTATTCACCTCTGGGGAAGCCCCCGGACAGGAATGAGTTAAAGAATTCTTTTGTTTTTAAGGCGCGTCAGTCATTGAGCTTGCCGCGTCGTGGATCTTAATAATAATAATAATAATAATAATAATAATAATAATAATAATAATAATAATAATAATAATAATAATAATAATAATAATAATAATAATAATCAGTCTTTATTTTCAGAGGATAAAAATACATATCCTATGTTACAAAGTTATTTACAATATACATATAATAAATTATGTAAAAATATACAACTATAAAAAATTATATTTATAATAATAATAATAATAATCAGTCTTTATTTTCAGAGGATAAAAATACATATCCTATGTTACAAAGTTATTTACAATATACATATAATAAATTATGTAAAAATATACAACTATAAAAAATTATATTTAAAAATTAATCTATTTACAAATGTAGTCTTAAAACGCTGGGTATTGAATCCCCTTAAATCCCTAATTTCTCAAATCACGACAGCATGAGTTTCTAGATCTCGTTTTGCGTCATTTTTTTTTTTAATCCAGAATCTCGTCGATTTCTTCTCTTAATTTTTCGGCTGACTTTAGCAGTGTAAGAAATCATGAGAAATCTTCGCATGATTCTCCGAGAATGGTTCTGTAATCTTCTCTTAATTGATTTGTATCCCATTTCTCGTTATCAAAACCCTCATTCCGATAACCTATTATTATAGACCCTGTCAATAAATACTATAGCTGTGGAGTGCTCTTGAAGCTTGATTTGCATGACAAAGAGCTTGTTTTATATTAAATACCTATACAAATTGTATGACATGTGTTGGAATGTTATTATACGGCTTCGTATACGTGTCCAAGTAAATACGCCAAGTGATTTGCCGTGATGTTAAAATAGTTACATAGCTTTGCCTTACACAAAAATTTGCAGCGCTTGTTGGCAACTGTGGCATAACATACTTACACCAGAGATGACAGCCAAAGGGATGTTACAAGTGACTTATCTCTTGAAACTGTTTGTTGTAAGAAGCATAATTATTCAATACACAACAGCCATCGATACATTGAATTGCCCCTCTGATTCTTTTTTTTCGAGACATATAAGTCCTGGTGGTGGCTGTGTCGCATGTCCTGAAGACTGTAGTCAGCAAGCGGCATATGACATCGGGAACTGTACGAAATCTTGCAAAAAAAGTAAGTGGCCTGATCAATATATGTTGCATAGATACTTCGATTCACCGCGTAATTTGCTTAGGTCAGCCAAAATGAACACTTCATTTCAAACTAAGCGATACCAGGTTCTTGAGCGTATCAGAAGCGGATGATGATTTATTTACACACAGAACACAGTGTCTTCTTTTCGACATTAGGTTAAACATGCATGCACTAAGTCTAAACGTTTTGAGCAAAGCTCTTCGTCAGAGAGATTAAACGTCAGAGAACGTTAGCCTTCTAGGTTCCATGTTTCGGCAGTATATACACAACCATACTATAGTCCGATTTGTGTTAAAGTGCCTATGACATGAAAAAATGGTATACGATTTTTTTGTATTAAGTGAAAGATATACCTGTGAAAGGTAATCTCACGAAATTTGGCATCATTTTGTCGCATATTTTTCGAACTACGACTCTTCGAAGTTCACCTGAAACGACTCGAAGAGTGCGAAATTCCATCGCGCGGTCAGACCGGCTTATGACGTAGGCGTGTGGACACATCTCAAGTTGACTAACAAAATAACAGGTATTATTAGCCGTTTTTGAGCAAATTGGGATGGCTATGATTCTGAATAAAACAACTTTATTTTAGCGTTATAGTGAAATTCTATATTACCGATGTGTTGATGACCTCTGGATATTCATTTTTCCATTGAATCGCGAGTATAAACACTCCTAGTAAGAGTGAAGTTAGGTCAAGCAAAAACGTTTTGTTTACTTTTTGAGCAGCGTTCGAATAAACGTCGTCGCCGTAAAAATGTTGAAGTGATCGCAGCAACGTCCTGAACAGAACCATTATAGAGGGTAGAATGTTGGTCTAAGAATTACATTGTTTTGCGTGCAATCTTTGTGCAATTTTATCGTCGGTCTGGTCATGGGATTTGCTAAAAGTTAGTATGTTATACCATATTACTATAACAATAATCACTTAGATATCAGTTTATCAGTCATGTTACAGAGAACTGGTTTTCACTACAAATAAGATGTCTTTAGTAATGTTAATGTTGGCCTTGAACGTATACACTATTTTAGTGTACAGTTGTCCGCATTCGATCCATGCATATATGTTCAACTTAATCTCTAGCGCGAGTTTCTTTAATATTATCAGTCAGTAATATTAAGTATTTGGTTATTAAATAAGGGTCTGGCACGCGAATGCATGACCAACACAGTTTTGTCGCCTGCGCAAATTATGTCGTGATTGAACAAACCAGCTGAAAGTGCATGAGTCGCTGAAATGTGGGATATATAAACAGTAACTCAGAGCAAATTAGTCATAATAATAGGACCAAGAACCAGAGCGGAATATTGTAACGCTAGACGACTCTAACTATAAATGTCGTACTGATCGAAGTTTCGTATATCACAACAATCAGGTGGAATAGTATATTTTAGGGAACGGCCAATAAAATATATAAGATTATATTTCGCCGCTATGATTATGGACTATGCCCCAAACCCAGCCTTCGAAAGGACGATATTGTGGTATAGATCAGCCGAAAAATGATTCGCATGCACCAGAGCAATTTTGGACAGGTTTCACTGAGCGAGAGCAGAAGAACGGAACGGAAATTATGTATGATGTACAAAAATCATTTGCCCAGGCATCGTCCCGACTTTTGACTCACGTCACATCTTTGCTTGCGCATTTTAAAGACTTTGTGTTATCAGCAGTACTATTTGCTTTATAATATTACGGGAATCTAGCTAAGACCCAACGTAATTTATCTGGACCCGGCAGTCGGCACACACGTGAATACTGGCTTGAGATGTGTGAATATATTGTATATTATATATAATAGAAACATATAGAATAGAAAATATTGCTGTTTTAGTTCTATTCGTTTTGTTAATACTCGGCAATATTCAGAATAATTTACTATTAACTGTAACACTGCCAAATCTTTGGACAATATTTCCCGAAGGAATGTAACATCATCGACGAACCTCATCGACGATCGCCTCTCGACTGCATCATGATCTGATGGTTCATCACTATCAGCATCAACCAAAAACTGCTGCTTAATCATATCATTTGATTCTTCGTCTTCTATAGTAGCTGGTGAAACAAAATATTCGTTTTCTGACTCGTCTTCCAAAGCCCTATCTTGCTGTATTTACCTGTATCATCACAGTGAAATTTACGATGAGTCCACACGCCTACGTCATCGCGGCCTAAACTCGGTCCCAGACTTTTCGTACTTTTTATTCGAAAATATGGCAAAATTGGCAACTTCAACGCATTGTAACTCGAAAAATATTCATCAGAATTACGCCAAACGTTCTGAGACTATTATTTGGCTGAACATCTTTCAGTCTGTGTAAAAAATGCCATACTCATTTTTTCATGTCATAGGCACTTTAAACCAGCTTACCAGCCATGTCGGCCAATTACCTAGGGTCTTTTAAAATACCTAGATAAGCTGCGAAAACGTAGCTTTGGTTTTGCAATGTTGTGTTTCGACGACGGTTAATTCCGAGGTTATCCTTGCCTTGCCTAAATCAGTCTATTAAAGTTACCTAAATTAATTCAATCCCATATATGTCATAACGAATAAAGAAACAAACAAAACAGTCTGGTCTCCGTTCAAACTGATGTCGTGTATACATATATATATATATATATATATATATATATATATATATATATATATATATATATATATATATATATATATGTGTGTGTGTGTGTGTGTGTGTGACATTTGACATGTGACATGTGACATTTCATATTCATAACTGCGTCAGTTCTGTTCAATGTGTGTTAGAAGTTACTGGGTCGATGTGTTAAATTAATTTCGTCATCTCCGATCAAATAAGAATTGGATAATTAGGCCATGAACTTGATGCATGACGAACTTCTCAACCATTTCTTACTGATTCGTTGTTGCTCGTCAAATTGGCATTCGAAAGACCGATTGTACAATTAATTAGTGAATTATCTCGGCGGATCAACCATGTCATGTCTCCTCGTATTCCGAAGAGGGGAGCAGAGTATATATCAATTACATGCAGCCCCCCCCCCCCCCCCCCTCCCCCACTCCTCTCATTTTGGCTACTTATCAAACTTTACTCTAAAGTGCGATTGCACGTTGTCAGATGTATATAAAATATGTAAAAAAGCCGTAAGCGCATTTATTTATTTATTTATTTATTTATTTATTTATTTATTTATTTATTTATTTATTTATTTATTTATAGTCAGTCAGTCAGTCAGTCAGTCAGTCAGTCAGTCAGTCAGTCAGTCAGTCAGTCAGTCAGTCAGTCAGTCACAGTCAGTCAGTCAGTCAGTCAGTCAGTCAGTCAGTCACAGTCAGTCAGTCAGTCAGTCAGTCAGTCAGTCAGTCAGTCAGTCAGTCAGTCAGTCAGTCAGTCAGTCAGTCAGTCAGTCAGTCAGTCAGTCAGTCAGTCAGTCAGTCAGTCAGTCAGTCAGTCAGTCAGTCAGTCAGTCAGTCAGTCAGTCAGTCAGTCAGTCAGTCAGTCAGTCAGTCAGTCAGTCAGTCAGTCAGTCAGTCAGTCAGTCAGTCAGTCAGTCAGTCACAGTCAGTCAGTCAGTCAGTCAGTCAGTCAGTCAGTCAGTCAGTCAGTCAGTCAGTCAGTCAGTCAGTCAGTCAGTCAGTCAGTCAGTCAGTCAGTCAGTCAGTCAGTCAGTCAGTCAGTCAGTCAGTCAGTCAGTCAGTCAGTCAGTCAGTCAGTCAGTCAGTCAGTCAGTCAGTCAGTCAGTCAGTCAGTCAGTCAGTCAGTCAGTCAGTCAGTCAGTCAGTCAGTCAGTCAGTTACTCACTTATTTAGTTAGTTATATATATATATATATATATATATATATATATATATATATATATATATATATATATATTTGTTTGTTTAGTTTTTATTTATTAAATTATTTACAACATTTCACAAACAATTTACAAACGTTCACCATTTGTTTTTCTCACCACAGAAATCTCCCCAACTCCAACGACTACAACCTTGCCAACGTTCGACACTGCAAGTACAATAAATTCTATCATTCAAAGCTCAGCTGTCAATATTAATGCAACAGCAAAATCAACGACAATCATACCATATGGCAAAGGTTAGTGTACATAGTCGAACCCCTATAACCTCTCTTAACCCTTTGGAACAACTTTATCTTTTACTCTATTTAATTTGTCAAGGAAAACGTCAGGCGAAAAGGTTAAGCGAGCAAAAGATAAACACCGTAGCCTTTTAAGTGAACACCTAGCCCATTAAGCAAACACCTAGCGCATTAAAGAAACACCTCGCCTTTTAAGTGAACACCTCGCCTTTTAAGTGAACACCTCGCCTTTAACTGAACACCTAGCCTTTTAACTGAACACCTCGCCTTTTAAGAGAACACCTCGCCTTTTAAGTGAACACCTAGCCTTTTAAGTGAACACCTAGCCTTTTAAGTGAACACCTAGCCTTTTAAGTGAACACCTAGCCTTTTAAGTGAACACCTAGCCTTTTAAGTGAACACCTAGCCTTTTAAGTGAACACCTCGCCTTTTAAGTGAACACCTCGCCTTTTAAATGAACACCTCGCCTTTTAAGTGAACACCTCTTTTAAGCAGACACCTAAACGAAGTCCCAAACTGCCCGCTATAATAACCTGATGTACGATATGCATAAACTAACATAACAAGACACGATACGACACCTGACGTGACACAACACAACACAACACAACACAACACAACACAACACAACACAACACAACACAACACAACACAACACAACACAACACAACACAACACAACACAACACAACACAACACAACACAACACAACACAACACAACACAACACAACACAACACATCACATCACATCACATCACATCACATCACATCACATCACATCACATCACATCACACAACACCAGATGAAACGATACGACACGACACGACACGGCACGACACGACACAACACAACACAACACAACACAACACGACACGACACGACACGACACGACACGACCCGACACGACACGACACAACGACACGACACGACAAGACACGACACGACACGACACAACACAACACAACACAACACAACACAACACAACACAACACAACACAACACAACACAACACAACACAACACAACACAACACAACACAACACAACACAACACGACACGACATTAGATAAAATTATTTAGCTGCAACTCTCACCTCAACCTCGTCTATTCTATATTTTAGGCACCAACACAACTTCAGACTCACTGTCCATGTCGTTAATTATTATAATAATTTTTCTGAGTATTATTGGATTAGTTGTGGTGATAAGTCTTCCGGTTATTCTATGTTTTTTCTACAAAAAACGAAACACGTAAGTTAACGAAACTATTTTTTCCGGTGTGGTGTGGTGTGGTGTGGTGTGGTGTGGTGTGGTGTGGTGTGGTGTAGTGACGTGGGTCAGAATGCGTATCGCATTGCATTGCATTGCATTGTCTTGTCTTGTCTTGTCTTGTCTTGTCTTGTCTTGTCTTGTCTTGTCTTGTCTTGTCTTGTCTTGTCTTGTCTTGTCTTGTCTTGTCTTGTCTTGTCTTGTCTTGTCTTGTCTTGTCTTGTCTTGTCTTGTCTTGTCTTGTCTTGTCTTGTCTTGTCTTGTCTTGTCTTGTATATTGTATTACATTTAATCATCCAGCATTTTCTATCAATTCCAAACTCCTTTTAAATATACAGTAACCACGGCGACACGAATGGACAGCAAGGGCCTAACGTCGTTGCAATAGAAATGCAAGAATTTCCTAGACCAAGGACTACTGCGTCAAACCGGCCAAATAATCTAGCTATCAGAATAAAGTAAGACTTCGTTTTTCTTATTGATTAGCTAACCAGAGTATTGCTAGCACATAGGGGCGCAACTAGGAAATTTCCAAGGCAGGGGTTGAACGCAAAAAAAGGGCAAAGTCGTCCAGTATTCTAAACAATTTGGGACTAGAAGTCAGTGGCGTGGGAAGCAGAGATTCTAGGATGGTCCGGGGGCATGCCCTCCCCCCGGAAAATTTTTGAATTTTGGGTCTCTGAAAGGGCATTTCCTGCATTTTGAGGACGCTTTTCTCGTCTTTTCGGTTGCGGAAATTTTTATTTTGGTCTCGCATTAATTAAAATTTATCATAATTATATTCAGCCTAGGTGACGCCCGGGCCCACTGCTAGAAGCCTCTGAGTCTCGCCAGATTTGCGGAGAATTGTATTGCGTACTACAACAGACGATTAATTATCTGTTTATCTAATGTCTAACTTAGTGTTAGAGGTCTCACAAAAAGAGCAGGGTTTAAAAAAGGGCAGGGGTTGCAACCAACCCCCCCCCCAACCTCCCCCCCCCCCCCCCCCCCCCCCACCCCCAACCAACCAACCAACCAACCAACCCCTAGTTACGCGCCTGTAGCAAAGAGCAAAGTAAAAAGGTGTTATTAAAGGTGCCCCTTTAAATAAGACAAACTTATTTTTCGTTTCATATGTACCCTATTACCCCGCATATAAGCGCAGCGCCTATAAGCGAATTTTCTGCAATTTTGAAAAAATTTTGGTGTAAAAATTGACGTTTTATAGGCGCATGCGCCTATAAAATTTCGCTTATAGGCGCACCCGACTCTCGTACCCAGACCTACGCGCATGGGGTCTGGTACGAGAATTGGCGCATCCTTTTTAATAGTGCAAAATATCAATGGTATTATGAATACCTCAGACGAATAAACCAAAAACAATAACTATTGTCATTAACCATATAACTACAATTTATAATAGACAATGTTGATAATTTAAAACATAAAAAGTATTTGTATCATTAAAAAAGGTATTCTGTTCATGTCTGTCTAACTCGCAAATTTTGACGGTTTAAAGGCGCATGCGCCTATATTCGGATATAAGCGCATGCGCCTTTATCTGCAGTGCGCTTATATGCAAGGTAATAGGGTACTTTAAAGTGTATATGAAACGAAAATTAAGTTTGTCTTATTTGAAAGAACACTAAAAATGATAGAGTAACACGTTTTGAGTTTTTTGTTTCCTTGCTTCGTTTTATTAAGATATTGCAGTTTGTTTGACATGTAAATGTTACATGTTGTGATGTATACACAATGACTTACCGGAAAAGGTTATATATCTTTGCTCTTATCAAACGAAATCACTTGTTCTACATATTTGGTGTTGCGGGAGAAACACACCCATCGCTCTACAACAGCCACCTCTCTACAACAACCACCTCTCTACAACAGTCACCTCCCTACAACAGCCACCTCCCTACAACAGTCGCCTCTCTACAACAGTCACCTCTCTACAACAGTCACCTCCCTACAACAGCCACCTCCCTACAACAGTCACCTCTCTACAACAGTCACCTCTCTACAACAGTCACCTCCCTACAACAGCCACCTCTCTACAACAGCCACCTCTCTACAACAGTCACCTCCCTACAACAGCCACCTCTCTACAACAGTCACCTCTCTACAACAGCCACCTCTCTACAACAGCCACCTCTCTACAACAGTCACCTCTCTACAACAGCCACCTCTCTACAACAGCCACCTCTCTACAACAGTCACCTCTCTACAAAAGCCACCTCTCTACAAGTCACCTCTCTACAAAAGCCACCTCTCTACAACAGCCACCTCCCTACAACAGCCACCTCTCTACAACAGACACCTCTCTACAACAGCCACCTCTCTACAACAGTCACCTCTCTACAACAGCCACCTCTCTACAACAGCCACCTCTCTACAACAGTCACCTCTCTACAACAGCCACCTCTCTACAACAGCCACCTCTCTACAACAGTCACCTCTCTACAACAGCCACCTCTCTACAACAGCCACCTCTCTACAACAGCCACCTCTCTACAACAGCCACCTCTCTACAACAGCCACCTCTCTACAACAGCCACCTCCCTACAACAGCCACCTCTCTACAACAGCCACCTCTCTACAACAGCCACCTATCTACAACAGCCACCTCTCTACAACAGCCACCTCTCTACAACAGTCACCTCCGTACAACAGTCACCTCTCTACAACAGCCACTTTTCTACAACAGCCACCTCTCTACAAAAGTCACCTCTCTACAACACTCACCTCTCTACAACAGCCACCTCTCTACAAAAGCCACCTCTCTACAAAAGCCACCTCTGTACAACAGTCACCTCCCTACAACAGCCACCTCTCTACAAAAGCCACCTCTCTACAACAGTCACCTCTCTACAACAGCCACCTCTCTACAACAGCCACCTCTCTACAACAGTCACCTCTCTACAACAGCCACCTCTCTACAACAGCCACCTCTCTACAACAGCCACCTATCTACAACAGCCACCTCTCTACAACAGTCACCTCCGTACAACAGTCACCTCTCTACAACAGCCACTTTTCTACAACAGCCACCTCTCTACAAAAGTCACCTCTCTACAACACTCACCTCTCTACAACAGCCACCTCTCTACAAAAGCCACCTCTGTACAACAGTCACCTCCCTACAACAGCCACCTCTCTACAAAAGCCACCTCTCTACAACAGTCACCTCTCTACAACAGCCACCTCTCTACAACAGCCACCTCTCTACAACAGTCACCTCTCTACAACAGCCACCTCTCTACAACAGCCACCTCTCTACAAAAGCCACCTCTCTACAACAGTCACCTCTCTACAAAAGCCACCTCTCTACAACAGCCACCTCTCTACAAAAGCCACCTCTCTACAACAGTCACCTCCCTACAACAGCCACCTCTCTACAAAAGCCACCTCTCTACAACAGCCACCCTACAACAGCCACCTCCCTACAACAGTCACCTCCCTACAACAGTTGCCTCTCTACAACAGCCACCTCCCTACAACAGTCGCCTCTCTACAACACCCACCTCTTTACAACAGTCACCTCTCTACAACAGCCACCTCTTTACAACAGTCACCTCCCTACAAAAGCCACCTCTCTACAACAGCCACCTCTTTACAACAGTCACCTCCCTACAAAAGCCACCTCTCTACAACAGCCACCTCTTTACAACAGTCACCTCCCTACAAAAGCCACCTCTCTACAACAGCCACCTCTTTACAACAGTCACCTCCCTACAAAAGCCACCTCTCTACAACAGCCAACAAACTGAAATATCTCAGAGACGAAGCAAGAAAACGAAAAACTGCAAAAGATGTTACTTTGTCATCACATGCAAATTTTCTTTTTCTGTTCAGCAATGAAAGAGAACCGTCAAGTGAACCAGCTTCACCAGATTCCCCCCACGAAGTAGATCCGCTGGTTTTCCAGATATCCCGGCCAATTCCAAATGAGTAAGTGTAACATTATATAAACTAACAGACGTTTGTTGGACGTTCGTCAAGCTCAATTACTCAGAAACGATTTCTGAGCCCCAGACAGGGTTCGAACCTGCAACCTTCTAATGACCGATTAGCTGCTCTAACCACTGAGACTCAGATGGAGAGCTAAGGTTGCAAATTCGTAGTCATATGTGCTCCTAAGTGGCAGCGTTTGCACATGAGATGTAGTTAAAGTGCAAATTCATAGTCATATGTGCTACAGGAGCACATATGACTATGAATTTGCAACCTTAGCTCTCCATCTGAGCCTCAGTAGCTCAATGGTTAGAGCGTCTAACCGGTCATTAGAAGGTGCTCAGAAAACGTTTCTGAGTAATGGGCTTGTCTTACCCCCACGTGACCCTGACCTCTTCCTTACTGCGATTGGTCAGTTACAGCGTTTGAGGGCATAATGTAAAGGTCAGGGTCACGTGGAGGGTGAGACAAGCCCATTGCACGAGCTTGACGAACGTCCATCAAACATCTGTTACATTCACCAAGCTCGCAAACGTACCACATGCATTGCATGTATATACGTACAACTTATCACATCATTATATAAATTACTATTTTCTTTTTCACAAAACCAATTCTGTTGCCTATTTCCTTTCACTAAGTTCCTTTATAAACTATTTTTTAGTTCAACTGGAGAAACAGACGACGATGACGTTCCTTATTTAAATCCAACCAAGAAAAATTCTTCTCCATATTCTTCTCAAAATCTGTTGGATTGTTTGGATGAAGCGCGAATTTAAAGTGTCCATGGCTATGTATAAAACAAAAATTCAGTCTATCTTATTTGAAAGAACATTTAAAAAGACAAAGTAACAACTTTTGCAGTTTTCCGGTTCCTCGGTGCTTCGTTGTTGAGATATTTCAGTTTGTTTGAATATGCAACTTCACTGGCGTTCTGAAATTCTGAAGTGGGGGGTTGGGCCCCACTAATATACATGTGTGAGTGATGGCTCAAAGAAACATCCAATCTTTCTTTTTTCAGACTCCAAGGCGGGCATTAAGCCTGGTTCTCATATGTCGCCGATGCATGATTTAGATGCATGTTAAGTAAAAGAATAAAAAGCACTGCTTTTCTGCATTGTTCTTTATTTCTTAACATGCTGCTGCACTTCCCGTTTTAACATGCATCTAAATCACAAATCGCCGACAATCGGCGACATATGAAAAGCAGGCTTTAACTGAAGAAGGTAAATTTAAATTCTCTATTGAGTGGCACTATGTGTTTAATTCCTGCTAATTGGCGATCGAGAGCCCTTTTTAGAGCAAAGATGTATATTTAATTGATATTATATAATCTTAAGAAATCTCTTAAATCTCCTCTCAAAATGCAGGAAATGCCATTTCAGAGACATTTGCTATTATCAGACATGCTCACTTGAAAATCTACTGTTTGGTCTTGTGTTCCTTCGAATTATTAATTTGGTTTGATGATAGCAACGATATACAGTGTGTATCAAAAAAACTGTACTCTTAGAAAACAACCTATTGTAGTAGTTTGAAAGCCCTAAAAGCGCTGCGTTATAAATTAATCAGCACATAAGTTAAACCATAGTCAATCGAGATATATGGTCTGGAAACTCGGCAAACTTCAAAGCGCCTATAATGAGCTGTGATTTTATGTTGAACCGTACCTTACACCGTGCACATCCTTTGTTTTAGGTTTATTAATATTTAAATAGCACGGTTGAGTGATTGAACTGAATCGTTGCTATTGGACAATTCGTTCATTATACTAAAATACAATGTGTTCAGTGACCGTGCACCGTGCACAAAAATGCATAAAAGCGAACAAAAAGATTGACCAAAGACCTTAGCTGAGTTTCCAGACCATATCTCGATTGACTATGGTTAAACAGGAAGAGAAAAAGCTATTAAATACTTTCACCATGCATACACTTCAAGTTATCTTAATTTCCCACATCTGTGGGTTCAGCGAAGTGCTTAGGGCTTTCAAACTACTACAATAGATTGTTTTCTAAGGGTTCAGGGTTTTTTGATACACACTGTATAACCTTCTCCGATAATTCATCATGCACATCTGACATTTGCGTCTCACACAAACTGAAATATCTCAACGAGGCAATAAAAACGAAAAACTGGAATGTTACTTTGACATTTTAAGTGCATGTTTTTTTCTGAAACAAGGCAGACTGAATTTTCGTTTCACAGAATTTTAACAGCATCGACATCAATTATATGTTAATTCCAGAATACCACCGCAACGGACCCATAAAATATTATAATAAAAGTAGCGCGCTGCGTAGGCAGTGTAGAAACAACAATCGAAATATAGTAAGGTTAGATATACTGCCGAAACAGAGAACGTTTTCACGTAGGGCCTTCGCTCGAAACGTTATACTCCTATACTCTGTTTCGGCAGTATATCTAACCTTACTATATTTCCATAAAATATTATCTGGTTTCAGTCTTCTATGTCAATATAAAGCAATTTGTTATATAGCTTGAGTTTCGCTGGATACAACGATGACTGTCATTGGTTGGTTTGTGGTCACATGACCTTAGCTAAATTTCAATGTCTACTGAGCGGGCAATAATTGAGAACTTATTGCCTGCTCGGGCAATAAGTTTTCAATTGTTGACCGCTAGAACTTTGAACTCCTCACGGTTTCCTATAAACAAAAGCTTGTTTGGTAAGAAAAAAAGAATATTTATAGGTCTTCAAAGCATGTTCTTTTGTTCTGAGACTCGTATTTGTTCGTTTGATGTAAAATTACAGAGCCAGGCGAAATGTTTTGGTAAGTCTTTCAGTTTGTCTTTTTATTTCTGTTCTTTCCCTTGATAAACGTCGAAATTATTCAGCGAAACTCAAGCTATACAGGGTGTATCAAAAAAAAGGCTACCCTTAGAAAATATAATTAACATTCTTTTCAAATAACCTATTGTATATTGACAGCCCTGGACACCTCTGAAGTCACGGATGCGTAAAAAACAAATGGTCGTATACACCTGGGAAATTACGATAACTTCTAAACGTATGAAGGAGCATAACTGAAATAAAAATGTTAATTATATTCATATCAGTTCGATTAAAAATGGTTCAACTGACCACAGGGCTGTCAATATACAATAGGTTATTTGAAAAGAATGTTAATTATATTTTCTAAGGGTAGCCTTTTTTTTGATACACCCTGTACAACAAAACACTTAATGTCTGCTCCCTCGGGAAACAGTTTTGTTTTCCCTCAATATCAAGATCTCGGGAAAACAAAACTAACTGTTTCCCTTGGGAGCAGACATTAAGTGTATATTAATAATAATATATTTGAATTATACGAAAGACAAAATATTCAATAAAACATCGTACAGTTGATTCCATATTTAGAGATGTTTAAAAAGAAAACGAGCCATCCCACTGACCAGGCTAGCTCACGAGACCTACACATGCATGCATGAATGAAATGCTTGATTGTACTCGTACCAAAATTATGCCGAAAAATATTTGCATAAAATAAAGATAATGAGCGCAATCAAGCATTTCTTCTACAAGGAGAATCTTGCGGTCAGATTTGTATTAATTTCTCATCCAAATTTTGACTAAATTCGTTGGTCGTTGGTCCATCGCCAACTCTTCTATGAACACCCCGATACAGAATGGTCGACCACTCATTCTGTAAATAGTACTTAATATTAAGAATAAAATATATCAACTTGAATATCTCCCCAGGGGCTTGGCTTGTTATAAAGTTTGCAAGGCCTCGCCTTGTACAAAAATGCAAATTTGTGTCGCCCAAAAATATAACTAACAATAACAAGAGGCGAAATTTACACTCGGTTTACACTGAGTAATACAAGCTTGAGTATAAACAGTATTAGAAAGGCTGTGTGGTATATTATATATAGGGAATTTCGTCATCAGGGAATTTGCATCAGGCAAGCATGCATTATAAAGGATACTGATTTTTGACAGAGCGTGGAGGGGTCAAGTTGTACTCATTTCAAGAAGACGTGAAACCAATTTTTAGCCTGGACATAGAAAGGGGGCAGGTTTCAAAATCTGCCTAAACTACCAAACATCTTGCTGAAAATCGACCCTAAACAAACGGCAAAAGTGTCGCCGTTTTAAACGGAAACACGTGAGTACAGTGATATTAGCATAACAATAACTTTAAACCCAACTATAGGTATTTAATTTTAAAATTACTGCTGAGTACTCAGTTTCTTTCGAGCTTCGCTGGAGTAAAGAGGCCTGTTCAACTAACCTGTCTTTTAAAATACGTCTCACAAAACAAAGACTACTGAGAAAAGATAGCGCACGGAAAAAAACGTTTCAGAATGTTCCGTTGGACTGTTAAATTTATCGTGTTTGGCTTATTGGCCACAGCTAAGAGTTCGCCAGGGCCAAAATGCGAAAATGGTACATATCCTAGTATTTATATTGATGGATGTTTCCCCTGTCCTAGGGACCTGAAAGATTGTGATGGTCAACCGCCGTATGAAAAACGAACTTGTAAAGTACAGTGTCGATTATTTGGTGAGTTCATATTGTCTTATTCTCAAGTGATTTGCTAAATAACTTCCTACCCGCGATTAGGTCAATATACGCAATATGGTTGGGGAAACCCGGTAGCAACGATATAATGTCAATACGAATTTTCCTGTTCTTTCTGATATACATTATATTGCCCAATAACAATAAGTGATCACTAAATCAGAACTTCGTGCGATTACGTCATATATATATAGGCAATACGGGAATAGTTAAACCCCTTTTGGCCCTTATGAAAAAGCTTAAATCGCTTGAATCGCTTGGTACAAATGTTCTAGTTCTATTTAGTATACATTAACTAAGAAATTATCTAAACTAGATATACTGTTGTGACATCTAACAATATTATATCTAATTCGTCCTTAAATCTTAAATCCTAGAAAACCTACAATGGTATTATTATATTAGTTCATTCATGCGTCTCAGATATAGATCGCATACTAAATTATCTACTATATAATCTATATATTGCTCTCAAACTACGTCAAAAAACCCTATATTTTGTTAAATAACGATGTGGATCACTATTAAATAATTAATAAGTATATATGCGGCAATGTTCAATAAACTACATAACTGTCTCATGGAATAGCAAAGGTTCAGTCCCTTTAAACGACAAAGGGATTATATCTCTGCATGTAGTTGGGAAGATTGATAAAATAACAAACGCTGTATTTTTATGCTCATAAATACCAGTTAATAAAAACCTGATAACGGCTGACAAAGCAAAAAATAGTAAACAGGTGTTTCCCCATGCAAATTATAAACACAAAGCCAAAGTACAAAGTGGAAGTTTAATTTTGGGACTGTACCGAAAAGTAAATTAATAAAGGTGACCGCGTCCGCTTATTTGAAAAGAGAGGTGACCCTTATGAGAAGTATAACATTGACATTGCCTTAAACTACAAACTTTTCAGATTGCCAGGTGATCACTCAATAAAAATTATTACGCAGCTGGCGTCGGCGTTGTGTAGGCGTGGGTCCCCACTAACTGATCCTCTATATTTCCGGCTTTTCCAAAATATGTCGTCAAATTTGCCAGTTTCCAAAAAGCTAGGCGGTAAAATCAGATTTCTGACTAGGGTTATTAGATTATCCAGAAGATTGCTAAAATCTTGAGACTCACTGAAGTTTGACGACAAATTTAGAAAAACATATTTGAAGACGTATGTTGGAAAAGCTAAAGTGTTTACGTTAGCTAAAAACGAGAATTGTTATTTTAAAATGATGAAGTGAACTTAAGGGCCTTCGCTCGAAACGTTAGACTCCTATGTTCTATGTATATATTCTACACTCGAATTTTCCTTCACCCTAAATCCTTATGACATACTATGTAATCGAGTGAAATGCCCAATATTACTTATTATAAACCCAATTCTCTCCTGGCATTACCACCTTAATATATACAGAACTCGCGATCAAGCTCTCGGAAACGGCCTCCGTGGCTCAGTGGTCAGAGCATTGCACTAGAATCGCAAGGTCGTGGGTTCAATTCCTGCCGGAAGGCCTGTGTGGTTGCATTTTTCGCAACTGGTCCTGGTTTGGTCTTATAATGTATATATTCTACACTCGAATTTTCCTTCACCCTAAATCCTTATGACATACTATGTAATCGAGTGAAATGCCCAATATTACTTACTATATTTCGATTGTTGTTTCAACACCGCCTATATAGAACGCTACTTTTATTTCAATAATTACATTACCCATGCAAGTAATTATTAGTCGCTGGTTTTTTCACTGGCTGAGATAAACGGCTGATTGAGTCCGGCGTTTTTGTTTACATTTCTACATGCAGACATTAAATCACATGAAATCAAGAATTATCACGCAAGGCCGAATTTGTGTTATTTTGTGTCAGGGTTCCAGTCATGTTGCGCGTGCATCATTTTGGTGGGACACATGGATAAAATAAAAACGTGGCAGTCAGATTTTTTCATATTATTTAATGTCTTTTTCCGCAGTGGAGAAGCCAAAAACGAACAACGCAACAACCACACTTCCAACTGAACAGCAAACGTATGTCCCAAAACGGTTTCATTCCGAAGAACAAGGTATGTCTAATTACAGACAATTTTTTTTGATATAATGATGGAATGTTTTGTTATCTGGGGGATATGCTCAGTGGTACCCTGCGAGTCAGAGCCCCTTTCCGACCTACGCAAGCTTCGGGGGAAAGTGGGCTCTGCCAACAAACTCGATCTTTCGCCCCAAGTTTGGGGCGAGTCAGTCAGGTTTTAAACTGGTCAAACAAGCCCTAGTTTACGAACACGTTAGCAGGAAAATAGCAAGTAACACGTTAGAGCCTGGGCCCAAAATAGTATCTTGCCAACCGTTCACGCATGCTCAAAAAGAAATATCGAGTTTGTTGGCAGAGCCCACTTTCCCCCAAAGCCTGCGTAGGTCGGAAAGGGGCTCTGACTCGCAGGATATGCTCAATGGGGGTGGAGGTGGCAAGGGTGCGTTGTGCATGCATGCATGAAGTTTAAAGAGTTGTCAGGGATCCTGACAGGAAGGAAGGAAGGAAGGAAGGAAGGAAGGAAGGAAGGAAGGAAGGAAGGAAGGAAGGAAGGAAGGAAGGAAGGAAGGAAGGAAGGAAGGAAGGAAGGAAGTGTAATTAAAACTTAAAGGGAAAGTGTATGTGACATGTGTGAGGAGTGCAATGGTGTATGGAAGTGAGACATGGGTCATGAATGTGGATCAGAGTGTGAGATTGGAGAGAAGAGATGAGGATGATACCACAGAATAGTAATACAACCAGAAGTCCGACTCGCGTCGGAACCTTTGAAGTTTATATCCTCGCGCATGTCGCCTCGCGCATCTTGATTCCTCGCCATCCTACGCCATCCTGGCAAGTTCCCCCGGCAGTTTGGGTCTTCAAAAGAAGGTAAAACCATGGATGGTAAAAAGACTTTTACAATTTTAATTAATTTTTACTTTTACAAAAGTTCTTTTACAATCCATGGTAAAACTGTCGGGGGAACTTGCCAGGATGGCGTAGGACATTGCGTAGGATCGCGTAGGATGGCGTAAGATGGCGTAAAATATCGCGCCTGCGCATTGAAGAAATGCGGACAAGTTTTCACTCGAGTTGGACTTCTGGTTGTATTACTATTCTGTGATGATACGATGGATGTGTGGTGTATCTTTGTGGGATAGAGTGCTGAGTGTGGAGTTGAGAGAAAGAATGGGGATTGAGTTGGTGATTGATGTTGTCAGGCAGAACTGGTTGAGATGGCTGGGGCATGTATTATGGAAAGATGATGGTGACTGGGTGAGAAAAGCATGTCATTATGAGGTGGAAGGTGTGAGAGGAGGACTGGAAGAGGACGACATCGAGTCAGGTTGTGGAGAGGGGCATGAGAGACTGTAATGATGGTCTACGATCATGGCATGGCTTGTTTATTAGTCGGAGATTATTACTGAGAGATTTGGACCTTTCAACGTCCGCATGTCCGAAGGGACGTTTGTTTTGTAAAAATCAAGTTGAAAAAGATTTAATTTTTTAGGCTGCAACTTCAGCTTTGTCTAAACTAATTTGCGGGAAGGGGTGTTAATGTGGGCTCCCTGAGACGTAAACCGACTTTAAGGACCATCAGTAGCTCCGTTTAGTCCGTTATGCCAACGAGAAGTACCTCTACTCCACAAAGAAGGTGAGTTTAGAAGGTGAAATTAATTTTTTTTTAGAAAAGTCACCATTGACAACCAAAGTTTCCTTAGCGACGCGGTCTCCGTCTCAACTGCAGCCATCACAAGACGATACTACAGCAAGAAGTAGAGAGGGCACTCCAAGACAAAGTAAAGACAAACTCCTGGTTCTGATTGGAGTACCCATACTTGTGGTCATTATATTTGGGTTGCTTCTATTCGACTGCATAAGCCGCCGTGGAACACTCCGAAAACCTTTATGCGCGGGATATATCCTGGATATTTCACAACCGGTACAAGAACTGAATGCTCAGCGCCTGAATGAAACCCCTGGTGTCTAATTTTGCTTGGTGGCGACCACCCACTATATATTTATTTATTTATTTGCTTTGCCACAACATTATATCACATGAATACAACAAGTAACATAGTGGCTGGGAGAAAAAACAGGACTATCGCCCCAATTGACATTTTTCCCCAAATAAGTTGAGAAACGGTAATATATAGTGCTGGATTACAATTTGAAAGTTATAAATTTAAGAAAGTAATTAAATAAAAGAAAAGAAGAAAAAATTAAAAAGAAAACTTAAAAAAAGAAAAAGAAAAAAGAAGTTGACTATGGCGGCTGGTAAGTTGAGAGCTTATCCTTATAGTAACACTTTAACTTACACTTAAACTGACTAATACTACTGCAGCATTTGATAGTTGTAGACAAACTATTCCAAAGGCTGATGGTTCTCGGAAAGAAAGAACATCTAAAATAATTTTGTTTGTGGGTGGTCATAGGACGGTAATTATTACTAGAAGTTACTACCGCAAGTGAAGTGCTGCCTCGAAAGGGGCAAAAACCTTTAGCCTACTCCACAGGCAAGTATCTGCAGTCCGTGACCAATGTGACACCCCTCTTGCCCACTCCACCCAAGATTACCCACACCACCCAAGATTGCTCACACCACTCAAGACTGCCCCCTCCACCCACGATTACCCACACCACTCAAGACTGCCCACTCCACCCGATATTGCCCACTCCACCCAAGATTGACCACTCCACACAAAATTGCCTACTCCACCCAAGATTACCCACTCCACCCAAGATTACCCACTCCACCCAAGATTGCCCACTCCACCCAAGATTGCCCACTCCACCCAAGATTGCCCATTCCACTTGAGATTGCCCACTCCATCCAATTTTTTTTCACCTCTTCACCATAAGAGTCCACAGAGTTTCCTGCGAAGAAGACTGGGAAGTCCAAAAATGTAATTATATTAATTACAATAGCCAGAGTATTAACACATCTCTTCTATATTTTTTAATTATAAGATTGAAAACAACAAGGGTTTTGACAGGATAATCACACCTCTTGCTCTGATGCTGTGGCAAAATCGTCAATGGAATTCCAAGTGCTTAATATGTTTTGACAAATCTAGAGCTTTAATAAAATTATACAGCAATGTACCATTGAGCCCATCAGATTATTTTGCAGAATTTGTATAAGTAAAAATACACACACGCAGATATATTATAGTAGCGTCTGATCAGAATGCTGATCAGTGCAAACACAATGAACCCACACCAATATACACCTAAAAATAAAAGAAAACAACCGTGAAATCTCCTACCAAGAAACACAGTTGTCAGTTGTAGCCGTGGTTGTTAGAAACTGTTATCTTACCTCGACAAGATAAAATCTCCTCACTAAAATTGTATAAGGTCCTAAGACAACAAGTGTGTTCATTTGTAGCCAAGAACAAGTGTGATTCAGTTCAGAAAATCCATCGCCGTCGTGGTGTTGACTGTTGACCAACTTCAAAACCATGCTTCGAACGTCAAACGTTTCATGCAATTTCAACAAGCCAATCCTTCTGGCGTATATGATGTAAGTTGTAAGAAACTTCCTACGTCACAAAACGTCATAAAATGCTCAACAAATAAATAAATAAATAAACTCTCAAAATCTCGATTCCGTTGACTATACATAACTCGGCAAAGAGGTCTGGACACGAGACACAGGGAACCCATGTCAAGATTAGTGAGCTGCCTCGCTACGCTCGGCAGCAATTATCAAAGTTCCTAGTATTGTGAGAAGGACGCGCAGGTGTAAAGTATTTATCAAAGTTAACATTAATAAGACCATTCTTATTCTTAAAAAGTAGTGAAACGTCAGACAGTTCGCGTCTAAATTCAAGCGGTAGCAAATCAAGTGAGATGAGTCTTTCCTTGTAGCTTAACTCCTTGGAGGGATAGTTGAGAATAAACTTTGTGGCTCGACGTTGGATGTTTTCAATTAGTCGGCGGTGTTTCAAGGTAAAGGGAGACCAGACGCTGGAGCAGTATTCTAGGCGAGGCCGAACAAGGGAGCAGTAGAGCAGTTTTCTGGTTTTGACATCAGAAAGGTCTCTGCCGCAGACTCTTTTGATTAGGCCAAGGGTCTTGTTTGCCTTTGCGCATGTCTCATATAACAGCACTGCGAACGCCCTATATTAAAATGCCACTAACCCCAAAAAGTTTTTCTCGCAAATCTAAGAGCCCTTATTGAGTGGATTAGGCCAGTTAATAAATTATTGGTATTGGACGTTTCGTTGATCTTCTGTAGACGACCAAAATTGCATCTGCATGTCCCATGGCGGAGTAGGAAAGGGAATGGATATATTCCTGGTGTTACGTCAAACAAGTCAAACAAGGAACTCTTTTGAGCTCTGTCTGGTGAATACATAGAATTTTTTGGGTTGAAAATTCATTTTCCCAACTAAAAATTCTATGCATTCAGCAGACAGAGCTCAAATGAGTTCCTTCTTTGGCTTGTCTGACGTCACACCAGGAATATACCCATTCCCTTTCCTTCTCCGCCATGGGACATGCATACGCCAATTTTTGCAACTTTGGTGGTCTACAGAAGACCAAAGAAAAGTCCAATACCAATTGTTGTTGTTGTTATTATTATTATTATTATTGTTAATATAATTCACTGTATATATATAGTATGACACCCCGTTATTGGAGACTAGCCTCTTTGGTCAGTTCCTGCCTTTGTCTTTGTGATTGTTATTCAATTGTCATCACTGTTATTGTCATTGGCAAAACTTGTAAATATATAAATAAATTTCTAACTGGATTGGTCTGCGGGCGCGGCTGAGCCCACAGTCAAATAAACATTTGTTGGACAGAATATGGTCAGCGGTTGCTACCATGAGGGAAAGGACGCATGTTTCCGCCATCTTTGTTCGGTCACTTGCACTCCACACAGGGTACCCATCTCAACAATTCGTCTTAATTTAGGTGCGTGGGGGACTGTGGCGAACGCGAAAGCAAGTTATTTGAAAAAACAAAAACCGTTGCCGAAAGCGGGAAAAAAGCGGGGGGAAAGCGGAAAAAGCAGGGGGGAAAGGGGGAGGGAGAGAAAAAACATTATTTTCTTTTGCACACTAGCGTTGAGCCTGCCACAGTCTCCCGCATGCCTCCCGCATCCCACAGTCTCCCGCATCCCACAGTCCCTCGCGCGCCTACATTAAGACACTAGCGTTGAGCCTGCCACAGTCTCCCGCATGCCTCCCGCATCCCACAGTCTCCCGCATCCCAGTCCCCCGCGCGCCTACATTAAGACGAATTGTTGAGATGGGCATGCACGCTGTGCTAATAAATTTGTTTTCTAGTCATTTCCTCCGAGTTTGGGCTTTGGTCAGGGGTCGAGGGTTGCAAGTCGAGTGTAAAATACGCTAAAATTATTTTTGAAATGTAATAAATATGAATTAGTTCTTTTTTGTTTTAAGTAAAAAACTCTTGTCGTGGCGTTTACGCAAAGTGAATGATGCTTCAAGGCTTTCCGAGACGGACCCCCCTTGACGAGTAAAATCGTCTGGCACTAGAATAAAAAGATGAAGTTTACCAGTAAAAGTTTTCATGGGCAGGATTTTTGTAGACAAATTTACGAAATATTTCCCGTCAGTCAGTGCCGAGTATGACACCTTGTCGTGAGCATGAAATGTTCAAGAAATATATTTATAACATAACATTTTTTGAAAATGTCGGACAGTATATCATATTCACTTGTGATTATTTTATAAAAGAAATACCAAATGGTTTTTTCCGTGTTTGGAGACTCTTAGTATCCAAACACTTGGGAAATTGCTCGACTTTCGAAAAGCTAAAAACACTCGATCGTCTACGGCTCGTGTTTTGTTACGCTTTTCTCCAGTCTCGCAATTTCCCGCGTGTTTGGATCAGAGGAACAACAATGGTGAACATGGTTGACGTATCATCCGCCTAAATATTATTTGTGCCGCTAGAAGGAAATTATGTGCGTAAATTTTAGCATATTTTACCTCCACTTGCAACCCTCGACCAAAACCGGCCAAACACATTACCTCCTTCTTTCATCCACTTCATATTAGTTTGATTACTTGCACTTCCATGTGTTGCCGCTGTATTACTAAAGATTATTGAGAAATATATCATACCACATGTTTGTCTTCTATTTTGTGTGTTTTACCGTGTATATATCAATCAATCAATCAATCAATCAATCAATCAATCAATCAATCAATCAATCAATCAATCAATCGTCTTGATTCTTCATAGGAAAAAGATACATTTCGTACGTTACAAAGATTATTTTTTTTAAATTTACATAATATAAAAAGTACTAAAGAGCTAAATTATATTTGAAAATTAATCTATTTATGTAGGAATTCTTATAGCGCTCAGTGTTAAGTTTAGGGCGTGCACTGCTGCTTCTTCGAAGACAATATTTATTTAATTTAGTTTTGGGGAAGATTTTCCTTAATGGATGATTTTCTAACAATTTAACCTTTTCAAAAATAGAATTATCCTGTTTCATAAGTTCCTGTCGCACATTAATATAGAGTATGAAATATAGCGTCGTTTATAACATCTGTCTAAAAAACATTGAATTACGGTAAGATCAGAATCAGATGCCCCCAAAACTGCTAAGCCATATGTAATATTTGGAAGTACAAGAATATATGTTTGTATTTTCTCGACCATATACTTTTATAAAACAATATTATCCATCCAGCTCTGCTAGATTAAGACCCCGTTTACATGATGCCGGTACAATTTGAAAACGGAACAAAATCATGCTGGTATGCAAATACAACATATAACATTTCATGTCATTTTTGTGCCGGTATCGTGTAAACGCAAGGCCTAAACGGCATGATTTTGTTCCGTTTTCAAATTGCCCCAACAACAACAGCAACAGCTTTATTATACCCTATAAACATACACATATCATTACAAAGGCACAGATCAAAATTTTAAAGGGTAATGGCCTCTTGAAATAACCAGAAAAGCTAAAAATGCCAAGAAGCCATTTAGAAAAGGTTTGAAGTTACATTATTTTGTCGGAGGTTACAAACACATACATAATACAATACATATATACTCACAAGATATTCTGCATTAAGCGTACATTATACAACAGCAATACAATAGGACAACAAGATAATAAGACAACTGTCTTATTATCTTACTATAGAGATTAAATTTCATCAAAATAATGTACAGGTATAAACTAATATTTACTAAGCAACTCATTTTTGAGTTTTAGTTTGAATTGACTCATTGAGGCAGATTTTTTGATATTTTCATCAATTGAAATCCATATTTTTGGGCCTTGAAATCGAATGTTAAAGAGTCCATAATTAGTTCTTACTTTAGGAAGATAATAAGACTGCCTCGCAGCAGATCGTGTATTATAACTTTGGACACAATTTACTGGAGTAAAAAATGTATCAAAAATAGGAGGCAAAAGGTGGTTTTGAATTTTCATCATAAATGTAGCAGCATGAAATGTGATGAGATCAAATAACTTGATAATATTCAATTGTTTGAACAAAGGACTTGAATGCTCATCGAATTTTGAAAATGTCACAATACGTACGGCTTTTTTTTGTAGAAGAAAAAGAGGTCGAACATTTGATTGGTATGTACTACCCCAAGCAATCATACCATATATTAAAAATGGATAAATTAAAGCATAATACAGGTTGATAAAGATCTTTTTGTCAACATGGTATCGGACTTTGGATAAAATTCCTACACTTCTCTTAATCTTTTTTGCAATATAATCAATTTGTGATTTCCAATTTAGATTAGAGTCAATATACCATCGGCATCGTGTTAACGGGGTTTAAGGGGCCGAATGTATGGGGAAATTTCAGCCCGGCTACTGGGGGATGGAAAAGAGGGAGTGAATGTTTTGAATAAGAAACACGAAGTGTGGAATACAGAAAGTGCCTTGTGAAAAGCGCTAAAGACTGAAATACTATTTATGAATAAATATGGTTTATTTAAAATACACATCTAAATATGTTTGTTTTATTTATACTGCATGTTTGTGACAACTTGGTGTTTTGGTACACCAGTAATGGCGACCATTTCAATGTTTTGGCACGTGCACTGAGGATAAATATGCAAATATCACACACTTCGTGTTTCTTAAAATCATTCTCCTCTTTTCCATACCGCTGTATAGCCGGGCTGAAATCTCAGCTCGGACTGAAAGTTCCCCATGTAACTCTTCTATAGTTATTCACTTGGCTATATGTAAAAACAGGACCCGGGACCCGGACTGGGGACCCGATGACCCATGTAAAACAAGGACCCATGTCAAACTGGACGGGGGTTTAAGAAAATATTATATTTTGTGACGGGGGATGATATTTTATTGTAAGCCAGTCTCGGCAGCAATGGGTTAACAAATACTATTAAAGTACAAAGTTTTTGCTTTGGGCTTCTTTGGTTGTTGTCACGTATACAGAATATCCAAATTCTGCAAACCGCACAAACAAGCTGCGTCATTTCGTCAGTATATTGTGTTTTGTTTAGGGGGACCGTATATGCCACGCGATGTATTTGAGATAAAAACATTGAGAAACTCGTTGGAATCGAGTAAACACCATAACTAAGGATAAAAAAACATGGCTTAACCAGCGTATTTATGGCCGCTCAAACCGCTCTTAGATCAATAACGCAGCAGATTAGTTGGGATTATTCAATTCACTGACATAAGCTAAGTTTCTTATTACAACTATTTGTACATTGTACAATAAAATATCACACCCCCGCCACCAAATATAATATTTTCTTAACCCCCCGTCCAATTTGGTGTGGGTCCTGGTTTTACATGGGTCCTCGGGTCCCCGGTCCGGGTCCCGGGTCCTGGTTTTACATATAGCCTTATTCACTTGGGGGGTATTTATAACCAAACTCGGTTAGACCAAAGGAGACATGGCGCGCCGTACGCAACACATAGTTGATGAAAGATGAATTTGATATTTGGGAATATACGAGACACGCAACGCAATGAAAACCGGTAAACCCACAAAGACCAGTCAAGCAGGAACCACTCGGGGGGGGGGGGGGGGGGCTGTTAACCAACCTTCCAAACGGGTAAGTATAAAGAAGATCGTTCTGGCAAGCCACCGACAGATCCATGCAGTCGAAGTATGGTTTAACCTTCTTTTTGTCGAACAATTATTTGTTAAATACCGCAATGGTTTCCCGTGGCGAAATCGTGCAAGTGCGCAACACCGATTGCCACGTGGCATTGCGGTGAAGCAAACAGGGGATTCCCCTAATCATCGCGTGACCGAACTTTTTGTAGACTCATCAAATTCTCGTGCAAAAAATGTATAAATGTGTTGGCGATCAGGAAATAAAAACACCTGAAACCGATAAGCAATAGACGGAGCGGAAATTATAAGTGAGTGTAAAAAACCCAAAAGAACATACCGACCTTAATCTTCATAAAATTTTTTGTTGTGTATTGTGAAGCACTACCAAACAAGCACTATGGCCAAAAGACACCAACGAAAGCACAGACTGTCATCTAAACAGGGCGAGAAAGAGAGAAACCTTACGTTAGTATTTATTTTCATGATGGCGATGATCAAAAACTCAAAAACCTGAGTTTGTTAATTAGTTGTATTTGCAATAACATTGTAAGCAAGCAATGCCATTTTTCAAATTTCTATTCGTTGACTTTGTGGCAGTGTTAGTTAGAAATCATGAAATTTTCTCTCCATGTTTCTCTCGTATTCTCTAAAAGTGATTGTGCAATATTTTAGAATGTCAGTCTTCGGAAAAGATTAACAAATAAATTCCTTCCTTGAAGAGTTTCTTCCTTGAATAAATCTCTCCCTCGAAGAAAAAAAGGATGACAAGCCGTTGACAGCTTCAAAGTTCAAGGTCTAGACTATGCTGCATTCAACCACAAACTGGGATGATATTTAGAAGTAAAATACTAGCAACTTTCGCGGAAAAACCTCAATTTAAAAAAGACTATGGTGTTTAATATTAATATATCAGTCTATTGCACCGCTCCTCCGGGCCTTCGCCCGCTAGATATTTCTTTTTTCACCTGAAAACATGCTAAAGAAAGCACAGACCTGTTGTCAATCGGTAACCGACAAGACGTGTGCTATCTTACAAGAATAAATACCGAAAATGTTATAAACTTTCAGGCGAACGCCTTCCGTTTAATAGAAAGAAACGTTGTTCAAGTCACCATGGGTTTCTCTTAATCTAATAAACGGTCGTCGATCATTTGAAACGTAATCATACTTCGAAACGAGTATTGGCAACTTTTCAAAAAACATCAACTTTTCAAGACGCTTTTCCGTTTTAATAGTTTGCGTCAGAACACGGAAATCACTAGTAAAAAGTCCTTTCACAATCCATAGGTCAAGCAAATTTTATGTAGAAACGCATATTACAATAAAATATTAGAAAAAAGATATAGAGGACAGAGTGTTATGTGTGTTACCAATTCCAAATATTAAGAACGAAACAACAGTGTTTGGAGCCAGAGATGACGGTCATGCAGCTGAGACGTGCTTATAGACGTGGCTCTATATTAAAGCACGTGCTCTAAGTGAAATAAGATTCCAACTATTCCATTCTATATTCTCCGGTCAGTCCGGTGTGTTCACTACTTCACTAGCTGTGTACAGCCAAGCCGACAAACAAGATGAAGCTATCGCACATCGTCTTCGCAGTCGTAATATTGTCTGGGTCGGCAAAGAAATCACCTTGTGGTAAGAACACCTTTCCTGACCAACGTGGTTTTGATCAGAAATGCCCTGATCTAGTGGTTCACTGTGCTGCGGTTGGATTGAAAGAATCTCAACTTCGCTGTGAAGAATGTTGCGCACGCAAACCCACGACAGAGAAATCACCGACTGGTAAGAAAAGTCTTGTATGTTCAATACAAGGCTTTAGTTATTTAACACTGTACATTTAGTACTAGAAATTCGACTCTGTGAAACGTGTCAGTTCAAAGCCAGTGGCATCACAACCAACAGCCCAGACACCGTTAATACGACCACCCCGCGTTATCACAAACATACACTTTTGTTCTGGCCTGATAGGTAGTGAAAAACTCTCCTGTTAATACGATCACCCCGTTATTATGACCACATTTTTTAGACCTGACGGTCGTATTAACGAGTTCAACGGTGTTTTGTTTCACGTAAGGTTTTACTGCCCAGCTATGAATTATAATACGCTAACCTGACACACTGACGCGACTCGAGTACGGTAAAGTGTGTACTACCTTATTCAGTTTAGCCAGAATGTTGAATTTCTCTAGCCTCCTTCACAGGCATCTGTAGTTTCAGAAGAGAAGTCGAAAGAAGAGAATGCGGTTAGGTTCCTGACACCCTGTGGTGTAAACCAAAGCCTTTCCATATTAAATCGCTACGATCCGCAGCTATCATAGGAAAACCACTGACGCAACGATTGCCGAGAAAGAAAATGCTCTAACTCGGCGATCGTGGCGAGCGTTGCGTTTTTGCAATTTTGCAAAAATTTTCAGATTTTGACAATCCCAGCAATCCATGTATGTATCCGGATCCAGGGGGACTTTCCGGGAGGTTTCCTCTTGGTGAGTAAAATCGTCTGGCGTTAGACAGAGTAAAAAGATCAAGTTGTCAAAAAATCACAAAAAAATCACCAAATAAATAAAAAATGACCAAAAAAATCAAAAATTCATGAAAAAAATCACATGGTTTTTTGACAGCGTACACTTTTTCAGGAGTGATTTGCTCCTCGTCTGAAACGTCTTCCCTTGATGAGTAAAATCATCTCGCATTAGGCAGAGTAAAAAAAAAGTTTCGTATGTTTTTGCTGTACAAGCTGTCGTAGACGGGACTCGAACCCACAACCTTCCAAATGCCAGCCAGACGCTCTAACGATCGAGCCACTGGAACTCAGATGGTAGACTAGCGACTCAATGACCAAGTATATATGTATGTAACATCACTGATCTCTAACATGCATTATTATATGGCTGGGTTTGATTTCCGGTCCGTACGCAAAACGACGCACGCTGATTGGTTCCTGAGAGGTCGGGATTTTACGATATTGACCGACCGGTTAATACGCTTTTTTCTCGGCCCTGTAAGTTTTGGCGGGAACATTTCCGAGTTAATTTGAATACAAATTAAAGAGAAATGTGTACCTTCATTCAAATATTCTGAACAATAAAATGTGTTGGAACATCACTGCTGGTTTTCTTTAAAGCTGTTTATCTAAAAACACGACAAATAAAAGGCGAACTGGTGTAAACAAAGAAGGCCAAGAAGCGACACGAAAAAGTTAACAGGTAAGGTAAACAGCATACTCCGAAGACGAAAACAACGCTCGAAGCTTAAAAATAGAATGAACCAATAGCCATGTAATAAATTCCTTATTGCCCTCGGTTTTATCGCACAAACCTCGCCCCTTCGTCGCTCGGTCTGTACGAAAACTTCAGGCAGATACTTTCCGTACAGACCTCGCACTCGGGTAATAAGTCTTTATTGTTATATACCAAAGACTTTCGTTTGCCAATAATGAAATCCTATTGGTCAAATCATGGTCACGTGTTGTTCAACAAACTCAATGTTTCTTTCTGCCGAGGGAAACATTGCACTGTTTCCCTCTGACGTCAACAATGAAAAGGGAAACAGTGCAATGTTTCCCTCTGACGTCGCTTTAATCATGCGTTGTTCACGTGAATACACGATTATTGCATCAGATCAAGAACTTTGGACTCTTCGGGCATTTTGAAAACAAGAGCTTGTTTCGAGCTTGTTTGGTACGAAATAGTCCATTTTCTGAAAGAAAGAATTTCTATGCATATCTTCAAAGGTCTGAAAAACACTTGGAGATATTTAAAGCTGTTCTTAGTGTTGAGTCTGGTGTATTTGTTTAGTTGAATGACTTAAATTGAAATTACGAAGACAAAGTCAAAGTGTTTTGGTAAGTCTTTTCGCCGTTTGCAAGTTTCAAGGCAGTTTTGTATTTTGTATTTTAAAAGTCTTTGGTATATAACAAAACGCTTGTTGACTTTTTCCTCGAGAAACATCGAGTTTTACGGTCCCTCAGGCTTCAATGTCACCCTCGGGCTAAAGCCCTCGGGTGACATTGAAGCCTTCGGGTCCGTAAAACTCGATGTTTCCCTCGGCGCCAGTCAACAAGTGTATAGTATATCACCATGCAACAGGGTTTTAAAACCACTTATCCAATTCATTAATAAATCATAAGGAAAATTCAAAAGAAATGAATGTTTATTCGGCATCTTTAAATAAAACATTGATTAATAAAACATCAATGTTTTATCAAAGTTAATAGGCATTAGTGGCTCAAATTCAACTACTACATGTGAATTCATGAATAATTAATGAGGTTAAGAAGCAATGAAAACGTAGCATTCAAGTCACATGTATACATCTGTAAATCCCAATAAAGATCGTGATCTGTATCAAAAGTTATGAATACTAATTAGCTTCATTCTATTGTTTCGTTTCACAAGTACGATAAAGCATTCGCGTCCAATCTGCATGGGGATATATTTACTTCGTAAATCCCTATACAGATCGGCCGTTCATGCTTCATCTATTACTTCAAATCAGTTTAACTTTTCTTACTAGATATTAATCCACCGTTTAAAACAAAAGAAATACCACCGACGACAAGGATGACGACTCACAAAACAGTGAACTTTACTCAGTGGAACACAATGTTACCCAATACGACGCAGGCTACAGGTTCGTTGACTTTGATAATAAATTATTATTAAAGGCGTATCACAGTTGATTTCATATTACTTTACCGCGGTGTGTTGCGAACACTTAACTGATTATATAAAACTGGACTGCCAGTACGTGCCCTATATATCAATGACTGAAGAGAGTGATCACTGACCTATATACTAGAAATTACTATCGCAAGTGAAGTGCTGCCTCAAATGGGAGAAAAACCTTTAGCCTACTCCACAGGAAAATCTTTCCAGTCTGTGGCCAATGTGACAACCCCCTTGCACAATCCACCCAAGATTGCCCACTCCACCCAAGTTTGCCCACTGCACACAAGTTTAGCCACACCACCCAAGATTACCCACTCCACCCAGGATTTCCCACTCCACCCAAATTTGCCCACTGCACACGAGTTTGGCCACACCACCCAAATTTACCCACTCCACCCAAGATTGCCCACGCCACCCAAGTTTGCCCACTCCACCAAAGTTTCCCCATTACACCCAAAAAGAGCCCACAGGGTTGCCTGTGAAGGAGGCTTGGAAAGCCCAAATATTTAATATTAATTACAATTGGCAGAGTATTTACACGTTTCTTCTATATTTTTTTAATTATAAAATTGAAAACTTAATAAGTTACTATAACTTATCGCTTGACATGATAATGGCAAGGGTTAATTTGACAGGATATACACACAATAATATACAAATATTAAATAATCATGCCTCTTGCTCTAATGCTGTGGCAAAACTGTCAATGCAATTCCAAGTGCTTAATATGTTTTGACAAATCTACCATTGAGCCCATCAGATACACACGCTGATAGTAGCGTCCGTCTGATCAGAATGTTGATCAGTGCAAACACAACGAACCCACATCAATTTTAGGCATATACACCAAAGAATAACAATCGAAATAATAATAAGGTTAGAATATACTGCCGAAACAGAGAACCTGGGCACTCAGGAGTCTAACGTGTCGAGCGAAGGCCCTTAGGCTTCATCAGAGAGAAACGTAAAGAGTATAACCCTGGTGAATACTTCCACAAGAAAATAGAGACATGATATATTAAAAACAACGAGTAAAACTTACTCATTCGCAGCTAAATCGTTTATTTCATTTCATGATCATTCTTCAAGTTTCTCTGGCGTAGCTCACGTGATGCTAGTTCAGTGTTGTCCTGCGTGGTCTCCCCCCCGTGACCCCCCTGAATGCGAACAGAAAAACTCAAAAATCGAGATATCGTTGACTATACATACACAGAATAGTAAGACAACCAGAAGTCCAACTCGAGTGAAAACTTGTCCGCATTTCTTCGATGCGCATGCGCGATATTTTACGCCATCCTACGCCATCCTACGCGATCCTACGCAATGTTTAGCCATCCTACGCATCCTGGCAGTTCCCCGGCAGTTTTAACCTTCTTTGAAGGTCCAAACTGTGGGTGCCCTGATATCAGTGACTGGCAATGCGCGAGGACATAAACTTCAAAGGTTCCGACGCGAGTCGGACTTCTGGTTGTCTTTCTATTCTGTGATACATAGCTCGGCAAAGAGGTCTGGAGATGAGACACAGCAACCCATGTCAAGATTATGATCTCGCTGACGCTCGGCAGCAATAACTGGATGGGCTATATCAGTGACTGGCAATGGGTGACCAATCCAAGATGGCGGTCTATGGGTCCCATATAGTATAGGGATGTGACGTGACCACTACCCAAGATGGCTGCCACTGAAGTTCATAACTTTCGTAGATTGAAAACAGACAAAAAAAGTTATTTTAAGAAAATTTAAACGAATGTAATGACACAAGAAGTACTTAATAAGGTTTAAGACGTTAATTTCTTGTATTTGTTTCTGTTACTGAGCTGTAAAACCTTTCAATTTCGTTGTTTTTCTTCAGTGCCGACAACGAAGAAACTTCACGATAATATAAACTGAAAAACAGACTATAAAATCTACGAAGAATTCAATTTCAAGTCTTTTATAGTAATCTTAATGCCTTAACAATATTTCGTGTTGTGTACTTGCCATCGTTTGACTGTTGTAATATATGGTCAGCAGTCACTACCATGAGTGACATAGAGATCATAAATAAAACTAGAGGGAGCATTGGGGGGAAACTCCAGTCAAACGCAGGTAACTAATTGAAGGATGCCATCTTGGATCAGTTGGGGGGGGATTTGCAAACCCTGATGTAAAACTACTTGGTCCCGAAACCTATTTTCTGACCTCTATGATGAGTGGAAAGACTCCACCATTTTTGTTCGGTCACCTATTGAACGGAACCCGCAGTCCAGTTATATATAGGGCAGCGGGTACGAACAGGAGATAGCCTCGCCCCTAGCCTAGTTTCTAGGCCTTCCTCGGTTAACACGTTTTGGAAGTGATCCGAACGGACCCGCTGGGGACCAAATATCCTCGACCACATATCCTCTCATTTGAGATATCTTGATAATCATAATTTCTTCATACAGACGAATATGATGATTAGCATGATACTCAAGCGAGATTCTGTCCCACATGCGGGATGTTAAACTAAAAAGCAAGACAAAAAAACAGGTTGGGTCTGAGAGGTGGGACTTTCTTCCTTGGGGGTTGTGCTTAGGTTTAGGTTTGCAAGGGGGATTGTGGTTAGGATTAGGGTCATGTTTAGAGGTGGGGGTCGGGTTTGGGGGTTGGGAATTAGTTCTTTAAAATTGACGATTATTGTTAATTCTAGGCCATTTCACAATTAACGATAATCATCATTTCGAGATGAGAGAATATGCTGCTGGGGAAGGCTCGTTTCCAGCCTCTCCCCAGTCTTCCCAAGAACCCAAACCGAGTACGCGGCCAAGCTCATGAAGGAAACTCGAAAAGCCTAATATACTGCAGAGTCGGTGAACACTGACATGACGAGTAAAAACAAGGAAAACAGTAAAAATATAACTAGGCTACCCCGTCTCCCTCGTGCTAGTACCGGTATCCAGAACAGATCTACCTGAACCTTTGCTAAACAAGTTGTTTTCATCCCGTAGAAGCTGGAAGAGATGAGGACAAGACAGACAAGAATGTCGTCGTTATAGGATGCGTTGTGGGTGTAGCTATCATAGCAGCAATGATAATAACTGCATTGGTGGTTTACCGCAAACGACGTCGAAAAAGGCGTGGGAGACACATCACTAAAGAAGGAAACCCTACAGGTCCAGATACCCTACTTCCAGGAGAAACTTCATGATTCGTTTTAACTAAAAACTTTCATTTTGCTTGCCTTGTATTTGTTTTGTAATGCTTAATATAAACGAGTGTTTTTATCCAGTGAATTCTATATAAGAATCGAAATATAGTAAGGTTAGATATACTGCCGAAACAGAGAACGTAAGGAGTCTAACGTTTCGAGCGAAGGCCCTTCGTCAGAGAGAAACGTGCCTTCGCTCGAAACGTTAGACTCCTACGTTCTCTGTTTCGGCAGTATATCTAACCTTAATAATTGTCAGTTGTTTGCTGTACAAGCTGTGTTAGTTAGTAATACTCAGAAAAACTCTGAGCTCTAAGCGGGACTCGAACCCACAACCTTCTGAATGCTAGCCAGACGCTCTAACCATTAAGACTAAGAGCGGTTAAGACTCGTTCCTGGAGGACTGGAAACAGTCTAAGGTATAAGTACCTTAATTAACCTTGCTCCGCTATCTGAGTTCTAGTGGCTCAATGGTTAGAGCGTCTGGCTAACATTCAGAAGGTTGTGGGTTCGAGTCCCGCGTAGAGCTCAGAGTTTTTCTGAGTATTACTAACTAACACAGCTTGTACAGCAAACAACTGACAATTATTACTAACATCAAGCTGCAATTTCTGAAACTATATATCTAACCTTACTATATTTCGATTGTTGTTTCTACACTGCCTACGCAGCACGCTACTTTTAGAATTCTATATAAGGACTGGAACGATACCTACAAACCAAATTTTGAAGCCATCACAGGCTAACATGCTGGGCAGCCCCAGTCCTCTATATATGCAAGAAAATCTTTATTTTTTAAGTTATATTTTGTTATGAATAATAATAATAATAATTTAATAATTTATATTGCACCTTTTACATAAAATGATCAAAAGCGCATTAAAACAATATGATAACAGGATACTTTACGATATTGACCGACCGGTCAATACGCTTTTTTCTCGGCCCTGTAAGTTTTGGCGGGAACATTTCTGAGTTGATTTGAATACAAATAAAAGAGAAATAGGTATCTTCATTCAAATATTCTGAACAATAAAATGTGTTGGAACATCACTGCTGGTTTTCTTTAAAGCTGTTTATCTAATAACACGACAAATAAAAGTCGAACTGGTGTGAATAAGAAGGCCAAGAAGCGACACGAAAAAGTCAACAGGTAAGGTAAACAGCATACTCCGAAGACGAAAACAACGCTCGAAGCTTAAAAATAAAATGAACCAATAGCCATATAATAAATTCCTTATTAACCTCGTTTGCTCGGTCTGTACTGGAAAGTATTTTCCCTCGGTTTTATCGCACAAACCTCGCTCCTTCGTCGCTCGGTCTGTACGAAAACCTCAGGCAAATACTTTCCCGTACAGACCTCGCACTCGGTTAATAAGTCTTTAATATTGCACCTTTTACATAAAATGATCAAAAGCGCATTAAAACAATATGATAACACGATACATTTAAATGTCGGGAAGAAACATATATCTAATGTTGTTCTTGACTTTAACCAAAGCTATCGTTACAATTCTTTGGATGAACTTCGCAGAGTGGATTTATTGCAATTCATATTTTGATGAATAAATTACACTGTATCTGAATTAATCAAGTTTTTACACCGGCTAATCCGATTATAGATGGAGGCAAAATGCCCTGGGGACGAGGTTGAAAAATTCCTTGGCATTTTTGTTGTTTTATTGTACAGAGGAGCATGACAGGAGCACTCACTGAAAATTTCAAGAGAATCTGATGCGTAGTTTTCGCGCTATCAACTCTCAAAATTTGCCGTGGATAGTTTGTTTTTGGGAAATATGGGCTTCTTGGTAACAATGCCTTATGACGTACGCAGATGGATCATTAATAGTGAAATCTATTGTTCTTATGCATAGTTGTCCATCTGCGTACGTCATAAGCATCGTTACCGAAAGCCCAATTTTTTTCAAGAACAACTAGCCATGGCAAACTGAGAGAGTTAATAGCGCGAAAACTACACATCAGATTCTCTTGAAATTTTCAGTGAGTGCTCCTCTGTACAATAAAACAACAAAAATGGCAACGCATTTTTCATTTCATAGATACTTTAAAGAGATTATGGCAGCTGGTAATCTTGCAAAGTTTCCTTTCGAAATTCTCAAAAATCTGAAGTTGTATTTTACAGGCGAGGTTTGTATTTTGGAGCGCCGCCATTAAATTGGTCGTGTTTGAGAAGAATGAGTTGAGGAGAACTTATGACGTCATAGACTCAACAAAAAGAAAAGATCATTGTTGTTGTCAACAAAAGGGTCATTGTTGTTATTGAGTCTATGACGTCATAAGCTTCCTCGACTCATTCTTCTCAATCTCGGTCACTTAAATGACGGCGCTCCAAAATACAAACTTCACCCCTTTAAATATCACCTTTTCTTCAACGAATTTTGAAATGAAACTTTGCACGATTGCTAAATACCATAACATCTTTAGGATTATGCAAAAACATTCCCAACAATATTTTCATCAGAGGACCACTTTAAAAATTGTTCCGTTGTTGATTGTTTTTTGTTATTATTCATTATTATTATACAACTGCATTAAAAACTGTTCAAATAACGCTAAAAATGAGTACAAATATACAGCGATATTTGGATAGTTAGTTATTTGGATAGTAGAAAACCGGTTTGACAGATTTTGTTAGCCAATCAAATTTATCACTCGGGAACTACTTCATGTATACTTATTATTTTGTCATGGTTTTGTCCTGGTGCAAGTCACGCGCTACTTCTCTGGCCTTTTTAGAGTTTTCTTTGTCCATTAAAATTTGTTGATCAGAGCAGTTGTATAATAAATCTCTTATAAGATGTTTTGGTGTGTAGTATCGCTGTATATTTTTACTCGTTGTTTGTATTTTGACTCGCCCTGCAGGCTCGTCAAAATACGGCACAACTCGTAAAAATATACAGCGATACTACACACCAAGACATCTAATAAGATATAAGTATTCTTTATTATATGGCTGAGCTTGTTTTCGGGTCATTACGCCAAACGGCGCACGCTGATTGGTTGCTGAGAGGCCCGGAAAAAGCCGCAATGCCCTCTGGGAACTGTGAAAGGGCATTACGTCGTCCTTTTTAATGACCTGCAAGTTTTAGCGGGAAACTTACTTAGTTGATTTGAATGAGAATAAAAGTGATTTGGAAAATTTTGAACAATAATACGTCCTGAAACATTAGTGTTTCTTTTTATAAAAAACTTCTTGTTTAAAAGCGCGAAAAAATAGCCAAAAGCAGGCGTAAACATGAAGCGAAACGAACAAGCTCAAAAGTAAGAACTAAGGTGAACAGCGACATCTGATCAAGACAAACGTAGAACTAAAAACAGATAAGAAAACAAACCAAAAACCATATAATAAAAGGCTTATAAATATTGGATATAAAACCACCGACATGGTACTCCTTTCCTTTGTATTTTCCTCGTGAATTATTTATGTATTTTTAAAATATTTTCCATGCCTTGTATTTTAATTGTATTTTAATATTTTCTTTTCAATTCGATTATTTTCCTGTTTCGACTGCATGGTCTATTTTTAAATAATTTAACAGCGACAGAGTCATTATGTAAACTACAGAGTATACGTTAGTAGTGTCTCAGTTAGCCAGGAATTGCAAATTGAGTGTCCAAAACGAGTATGAGATTGATCTAAACGAGTGTGAGATTGATCGAAACGAGTGTGAGATCGATCTAATTCATCGAAACGAGTGCGAGATTGATCTAAACAGTTAGCCAGGAACTGCAAACTGAGTGTGAGATTGATCTAAACGAGTGTGAGAATGATCTAAACGAGTGTGAGGTTGATCTAAACGAGTGTGAGATTGATCTAAACGAGTGTGAGAATGATCTAAACGAGTGTGAGATTGATCTAAACGAGTGTGAGAATGATCTAAACGAGTGTGAGATTGATCTAAACGAGTGTGAGATTGATCTAAACAGTTAGCCAGGAACTGCAAATTGAGTATGAGATTGATCTAAACAGTTAGCCAGGAATTACAAATTGAGTGTAAACGAGTGTGAGATTGATCTAAACAGTTAGCCAGGAACTGCAAATTGAGTATGAGATTGATCTAAACAGTTAGCCAGGAATTACAAATTGAGTGTGAGATTGATCTAAACAGTTAGCCAGGAATTACAAATTGAGTGTGAGATTGATCTAAACAGTTAGCCAGGAATTACAAATTGAGTGTGAGATTGATCTAAACAGTTAGCCAAGAATTGCAAATTGAGTGTGAGATTGATCTAAACAGTTAGCCAGGAACTACAAATTGAGTGTGTGGTTGATCTAAACGAGTGTGAGATTGATCTAAACAGTTAGCCAGGAACTGCAAATTGAGTATGAGATTGATCTAAACAGTTAGCCAGGAACTGCAAATTGACTGTGAGATTGATCTAAACAGTTAGCCAGGAACTACAAATTGAGTATGAGATTGATCTAAACAGTTAGCCAAGAATTGCAAATTGAGTGTGAGATTGATCTAAACAGTTAGCCAAGAACTACAAATTGAGTATGAGAGTGATCTAAACGAATCTGAGATCAATTTAAACGAGTTTGAAATCAATCTAAACAAGTCTGAGATCAATCTAGCTAAACGACGACCCCACTCCGAAACACAGGAGAACATGCATGAAAACCCATTAACACCTGATGAGAATGTTAGCATCCTGCACCCACTAGTCTCGCTTAGTCATCGGACTGACATAAATCACTGAAAACCTTGGTTAAAATTGGCTCGTTATACATGACACAAGTTCATGTCTTAATTTGGCTTTATGATTGTTCGTGAGCAATTATGATTTTGCTCCAGGCCTTTCCGCAAATTGTCGGGCAAAAAAAGATAAATTGGCAGGGCTGTACTATGTAACTAATCGTTCAATTCCTATAACAGCAAGTTCTAAGTGCAACGAGGCTGTGTTATTCCCCCAAAACTTGATATTTTGCTCTAGTTTCGTTTCAATCAATGCTGCTAGCTCACAGTGACCCTGCTGTGGCAGACACAAGAAGGGGAATTTGACAAATTACGACTTAGTGTTAATCAGCTTCCCACACAGGTGAAAAACAATAAAAATTATTCGCTTCAATGCTGAAGGAAATCAGAAGAGTTAAACGAGACGATTTACTGTTGCGAGATTCGTGAAGGAAGTTGAAGCAAAAAAATGAGCTTAAAATGGGACTTGACACAGACGAATGGAAACATTTTTGGGTATAAATACAGCACGGCAGATCAGTTCAGCACAAGAACAAGATTTGCAGCACTTTGGGTATATACTGAGATTACAAGGAAGGAAAAAAGATGTCTAAGAACACTGAGACAAGAAAAACTGGTATGTACTTTACTGAGGAACTAGCTAACAAGAGACACTTCGTTATTTTATCACGTTCATCTCTTGGAAATATTCCTATTTCAAAAATAATCATCACCATCATCGTGATCATCGTCTTCAATATCATCGTAATCATCATCATCATCATCATCTTCATCATCATCATCATTATCATTCATCGTGATCATCATCATCATCGTGATCATCATCATCATCATCATCATTATCATCGTGATCATCATCATTATCACCGCCGTGATCATCAACATTATCATCACCGCCGTGAACATTATCATCACCATCGTGATCATCATCATTATCACCGCCGTGATCATCATCACCGTGATCATCATCACCATCGTGATCATTATCATCACCATCATCATTATCATCACCATCGTGATCATCGTTATCATCACCATCGTGATCATCACCACCATCATCATTATCATCACCATCGTGATCATTATAATCACCATCATCATTATCATCACCATCATCATTATCATCACCATCGTGATCATCATTATCATCACCATCGTGATCATCATCATCATTATCATCACCGCGGTGATCATTATCATCACCATCGTGCTCATCATCATTATCATCACCATCGTGATCATCATCATTATCATCACCATCGTGATCATCATCATTATCATCACCATCGTGATCATCATTATCATCACAAACGTGATCATCATCATCATCATCATCATCACCATCGTGATCATCATTATCATCACCATCGTGATCATCATTATCATCACCATCGTGATCATCATTATCATCACAATCGTGATCATCATCATCATCATCATCACCATCGTGATCATCATTATCATCACCATCGTGATCATCATTATCATCACCATCGTGATCATCATTATCATCAGCATCGTGATCATCATCATTATCATCACCATCGTGATCATCATTATCATCACCATCGTGATCATCATCATTATCATCACCGCCGTGATCATCAACATCGTCACCGTGATCATCCTCATCGCCGTGATCATTATCATCATCACCCTCATCACCGCCGTGATCAACATCATTATCATCACCGCCGTGATCATCATCATCGTGATCATCGTGATCATCATCATCATCATCGTGATTATCATCATTATCATTATCACCATCACCAAGGGTCTACTAATCGGAGACACTAGCAAAGCTTGAATAAGCTGAAAGTGATATTTTGGAGAGAGGAAAACCTGCAAGCCTCCCAAAGTAAATAAAACTAATTAATTTAATAAACTAAACAATTTAATATATTTCTATTTTGAGGTACCTTGCATTTGTCACTCCTGGTATTTGCAATGATGTTGGTCATTCCACTCTCATTCGCGAAATGTAGGCCAAAAACTATATTTTATAGCAATATTGTTACTGAAATAACAGCATCGGTCCGATTCGTCGACGAGTTATCAACATGCCTAAATAAAAAGGTAGGTATTAGTTCTTTTGAATTTAATTTTTAATTTTAATTTATTTGGATTACCACTAGTAGAAAGCATATATAAATAATAGAAGTGAAAATTTGTGGTAAAGGCTCTTTTCCAGTCATCGCAAAAACCAGCTCGCTGCGAGTGTTTGCATCTAATAGGCGAGTTTCAGCTCCACTCAAAGTAAACATACTGTTTAAAATAAACAAAGTGTAGATACAGTTTCTGGATATAAAACATTGTTATTCTGCTGTTGTTGGCTCACTAGCACGTCTGTTTGTCATTGCTTACTTTGTGGGGAGCCCACCAAGAGCCCGCCAATTCCTTTCCAAAACGATGCGCACGCAACACCCTGAAACTCGTCTATTAAAAACAACTCAACTCGAAGTGCTTGTTTTCTCGTTGTGAGTTAGGTAAGTAATATGTAACGGCCGACAATGAGGACTAGACCTGTCTGGTCCGAATTGGAGGCCTTTACATGACTTCTCAAAATCATTCAGTGTATTCCCAAAATGAATTAGTGCATTAGTAATTAGTGTATGGATGAATAACCGATTGTGTGAAGTAATATTTCAAGTCCAAGGACTTGAAATATTATTTCCAGTCCTTGGACTGGAAATAATATTTCAAGTCCTCTGCCCAGTACTTCCCTGGTATTTCAAGTCCCTTCACGTGGTGCAATTCAGCGCTTCTGATTGATTGATTATCTCATGAATTATTAATGAGTTTGAGAAGGTAAGGTAAGGTAAACTTTATTTAATCACGCTAACCCCTTCAACAAAATAATGTTGATTTCCAAGGGGGGCGTGAAAACTAACTATTAATACAAATATTAATAAACTAACTATTAATATAAATATTTACAAAGAGAAAATTATTTACAAATGTACATAAACTGATAAAAAAAAATTAATATAGTTGATTAGTTAGTTACAGGCTATGGTTTCAGTAAGGAGAACATTGAAATTATTTAATGTCTCCGCGTTTCTCAATTCATTGGAAAGACTATTCCATAATTTAGCTCCACTATAACTCAAACTTTTTTTCATGTATTCCGTTTTCGGGAATGGCAAATAAAGCTTCATATCCGAATTTCGTAAATTATAATGATGCGGAATAGTGGACGATCTATGGAATATATCTGAAAGTGTTTTTGGAGCTAAATCATGAGTAATTTTATACATGAGTCTGGCTTTAATAAGTAAGCTATGCTCTCTCACAGTTTTCCATCCAAGTTCAGTTAGAGCTGCTTGAGATTGGCCATGTTCATTTTTATAACCCATAATAACTGTAGCAGCTCTATTTTGTAATGTTTGTAATTTATCGAAAAGCGTAGTACCTATTGAGGCCCATACTTCGCAACAATAGTCGAAGTATGGCGCAGCAAGAGATTACATCCTAAATTACTTCCTAATGAGATTACAACTACTCGCAACAAGACGCGAACTAGTTTCTGCGATGAGTGGAAAAGAGCCTTAACACCACGTTTATTATTTATGGCTGAGTACGAGTGGCGTGTGCCGTTAGAGCGCTGCCTCTCACCAAAAAGTTAAGCCCGGTTAGACGGGGTTAGTACTTGGATGGGTGACCGCTTGGGAGTGACCCCGTTGTCGGGTTTGGACTCATGTGAGTAGAGTTGTGGTTGATCTCTCCTGTGCTTCGAGGGTTTTTCGCCGGGTTCTCCGGTTTCCCTCCCTCCATAAAATCAACACCTAACATCTTAGCTGTGATCATCTTTGAAGCATGACATCTTTGAAGCGAAGCTTCTGGCCTCCTCTGAGTCTGTTTCCATCAGCAAGTTCTCCGTACAACAGGATGCGTGGCATTCGATCCTGTTGCATACGAATGACATGACCAGCCCAGCTGAGTTGGTGTGCTGCTAAGAGAGCTTCGACACTCGCCATGCTGGCCCTTGTGAGCACTGCCACGTTTGTGATGTGGTCCTGCCCCTTTATTCCCAGTATTCTCCTCAGGTGTTTCATCTGTATGGGTAGAAGACCTGAGTCAACAGCCAAGCAATAATAAATACACAGTGTTACCACAAATTCTCGCTTGTATTAAACACGCAAAAACGCCCACTCTGTGTCAGACCTGATGCAGAATGGTGTCAGATCTGTTCAGAGAAATGTAGCGACCCCTGATACAGCCTGTTGCAGTATCAGCTATGATGCACCTATGATATCATACCTGTATCATACCTGCAGCTACAACAGACTGTTCAGAACAGATTCTGTCAAACTGTATCAGCCTGACACGGTCAGTGCTGTATCAGTTTGATATAATAGACTGAACAGGTATGTTGTCTACGGAGCTGTCGTAGTGTGTTAGAAATTCTAACTAAATGTTTATACATCAGCGCTGGTACATTCTGTAGCTGTAAGGCTGTATCAAGGGTCGCTACATTTCCCTGAACAGATCTGATATCAGAGCTGATCAGACTGCGTTTTTACGTGTGTAAGACCTGTTTTAAAGGTCGCTCTTCTTGGGCGCCGAACATACTGCAAATCAGCATAAACAAAGGATTTAGCTCATTTTCATTAGGTTCGACGTATGAGAAGAGCGACGTTTGAAACAGGTCTTACAATATAACCAGAGGCCACTCAGATAGTACGTGCATCCGCCAGCAGGTTATTAAGCCGGTTTTCCACTAGGCGACTTTTTTCGCGCGAAGCGACTTTTTCTTTTGTCTCATGAGCTCTGAGCTGGAACTAATCAGAAATCTATTGAATTCGAACAAAAGAAAGTCGCTTCGCGCGAAAAAAATCACCTAGTTGAAAACCGGCTTTAGGTGGTGTATATAAGGCGAGACATCCCGCTCACTAGGTTAGCTGGCTACTCCTTTGTCCTACACTCGCGTACAATTAACATTTGTTGAAGTATTATTAAATCTAATAACACCCCAAACGTACGATTTCCTATGTTAGTATAACAGCCACAGCAACAACAAACACCACCACCACCACCACCACCACCACCACCACCACCACTACGACGAAACCTACCATCACCCCTGGACCACCACCACCAGTAACATGAACATCAACACCACCACCACCACCACCACAAACACTGCCGCCACTACCACCACCATCACCACCACACCTACCATCACCCCTGGACCACCACCACCAGTAACATGAACACCACCACCACCACCAACAACAACATCAACACCACCACCAACACCAACACTGCCGCCACTACCACCACCATCACCACCACCACCAAACCTACCATCACCCCTTGGACCACCACCACCACCAATAACAACAACACCACCAACACTGTCGCCACTACCATCAACATCACCAAAACTACCATCACCATCACCATCATCTCCAAACCTACCATCACCCCTGGACCATCACCAATAACAACACCACCAACACTGCCGCCACTCGTGGAACACCATCACCACCAACAACAACATCAACACCACCACCAACACCAACACTGCCGCCACTACCATCAACATCACCACAACTACCATCACCAAA
>OZ036008.1:6987503-7052503 GCA_964035015.1 Corallium rubrum
GTTTAAAGGCTTATATCTCAGAAACTATTAAAGTAAATCAAAAACGGCAAAATAACTTATTAACTAACTTTTTTTGCTCTATTCAAATACGTTAAAACCCCACAAGTGATATAAGATACTCTGGCTTAAAAGTTTTTTTGAACGTAGGCTAGCTTAAAAAGTTACTGTTCATGACCCAACGTTTCGACACTCGTTGTGAAGACAGGTCTTTTTTAGTAAATGTCTGTCTGTCTGTTTGTTTGTTTGTTTGTTTGTTTGTTTGTTTGTTTGTTTGTTTGTCAGTCAGTCAGTCAGTCAGTCAGTCAGTCAGTCAGTCAGTCAGTCAGTCAGTCAGTCAGTCAGTCAGTCAGTCAGTCAGTCAGTCAGTCAGTCAGTCAGTCAGTCAGTCAGTCTGTCTGTCTGTCTGTCTGTCTGTCTGTCTGTCTGTCTGTCTGTCTGTCTGTCTGTCTGTCTGTCTGTCTGTCTGTCTGTCTGTCTGTCTGTCTGTCTGTCTGTCTGTCTGTACGAAAGTACTTATGTAAGCCTTCGGCTACGGCAGCTTGGGTTCACACCTAAACTTTCGAATTCTCCCCGCTCACTCCCGGCCATTTTCTATTTCCTAAATATCATTTATCAATATATTTTCTTAGTATATAGCCCTCACTTTGTTAGTCTATATTTTTGCAGCAAATGTGTCTTGGCTTCAGTACAGCTATCACAATGAACAAACCACCTTCCCTCGCATCAACCGTGGCAAAGACTGAAAAAGACTGGTACAAAGTGACAAAGACGATGCTCAGAAATTTGAGACAGGATTTTGCCAACATGAAAAAAGCATTTTCACGCCTGACATAATACCAGAAAACAAGGAATATTTTTTGGAACAAACGGAAAAAAACATCCTACTAGAAATCTTTGTAGAACATTTTGTATATTTTTTTTAAAAAGTAAAGACACTAAGGGTCTGTTCATATGAGACAGTTATCTGGGGGGGGGGTGGGTAGGGGGGTAGGGTTATCCCGATTCCCCGAGATATCTCAATGTTAAGGTGCTGTTACACGATGCGATTGTTCTTGCAATTTGCAACAAATTTACATATGGAAAAAAAACTCGCAAGTTGCGGGAAGGGTGTTACACGTTCAGCAACTTGCGAACTTTGTTGCAAGTTGCACTAAAAAGTAGAACCCATCCAACTTTTCTTGTAACTTGCAACACGGCAAAAATGACAAAATCGCAAGTTGCTACGGGGTGTTACACGGTGCGATTTTTTTTGCAACCGGCAACATTCAGACATTTGTCGCAAGTTGCAAGAAAAATCGATCATGTAACAGCACCTTTAGTTTATTTCCACGTTAAAAAAAGTGAACCGTTCACATGAGACCGAGATAACTCGGGGGATAGGGATAACTCGGTCTGAGCGATAGGGTAACCCTAGGGCCAGAGTTAACCTACCTCCATGTGAACGCTTTCACCCCAGTTATCTCGAAGGCCAGGGATAACTTGTTAGTTGCGTTTTATCATGTGAAACACCCCCCGAGATAACCCCATCTCATGTGAACATGCCATAAAAACCCCGCGTATAAGAAGAACCTGTTGTTTTTTTCCAAGTTAGCCTAAAAAGGTTCTTATATATTTGGTGTGTAGTGAGAATTTAGATTATTTAGGTTCTTAACTTCTTAATTTCCGAACACATATATATCTTTTTATCTTGTATGTTAGTTTAAATCTAGCTCGCCTAGATTGCATGCAGTGTTTTCTTATGAAATAATAAAGTAGGTGCTATGCATCAGTAATTGAAATTCTGTGTTAAAGTGTAAATAAAGTTAGTTTAATTTACTTTGGTTTCGTCTTAGAGAAGGCCTATATATACTAGAGCTCTAGAGAGAGAACAGACGAGCGGTTTAGATATGCCGCCGACAGGGTTATCCAGTATATATAAAGTTAGTTTAGTTTACTCTGGTTTCCTCTTGTAGTAACTAACACTGGAATAATGAGGGATGACCCTTACTGGACTTCTAGGGAAAATAGTTTAGATACAACTGATAGGATAGTATAAATAAAGTTATAGTTTAGTTTACTAAACCTCCTGTATACTGATCTCTAGAGAGAACAGTTTAGATATGACTGATATAGGGTTATCTAGTATAAATAAAGTTAGTTTAGTTTCCTCTGGTTTCCTCCTGTAGTAACACTGGACCAATGAGGGATGGTCCTTACTGGACCTCTAGAGAGAACAGTTTAGATATGACTGACAGGGTTATCCAGTATAAATAAAGTTAGTTTAGTTTACTCTGGTTTCCTCCTGTAGTAACACTGGACGGTCTAGACCAATTAGTGATGGTCCTTATAGATCTCTAGGGGGAACAGTTTAGATATGACTGATAGAGTTATCCAGTATAAATACAGTTAGTTTACTCTAGTTTCCTCCTGTAGTAACACCAGACGAATGAAGGATAGCCCTTACTGGAACTCTAGAGGGAACAGTTTTGATAGGATTGATACAGTTATCTAGTATATAAATAAAGTTTAGTTTCCTCCGGTTTCATCCTGTAGTATAACACTGGACTAATGAAGAATGGCCCTTACTGTACTTCTAGGAAGAAGCAGTATAAATAAAGTTAGTTTATGGTTGACTCTAGTTTCCTCCTGTAGTAACACTGGACCAATGAGGAATAGCTTTTATATATTGGAGCTCTAGAGAGAATAATTTAGATATGACTGATGTAGGGTTATCTAGTATAAAAAGTTAGTTTAGTTTTCTTTAGTTTCCTTCTGTAGTAACACTAGACCAACGAGGGATGACCCTTACTGGACTTCTAGGAAGAACTGTTTAGATTTGACTGATAGGATCAACCAGTATAAATAATGGTCCTTATACTCCTTACTGCATGACCTCTATGAAAAACAGTTTAGATATATATATATATATATATATGACTGATAGAAATAAAGTTAGCTTAGTTTACTCCAGTTTTCTCCTGTAGTAACACTGGACTAATGAGGGATGCATATGGTCCTTACTCCTTACTGCATGACCTCTATGAAAAACAGTTTAGATACATGACTGATAGGTTTACCCAGTATATAAATAAAGTTAGTTTAGTTTCCTCTGGTTTCCTCCTGTAGTAACACTGGATCAATGAGGGATGATCCTCACTGGACCTCTACAGAAACAGTTTAGATATGACTGACAGGGTTATCTAGTATCTAAATAAAGTTAGTTTAGTTTCCTCTGGAGTTTCCTCCTGCAGTAATAGTAACACTATAGACCAATGAGAGATGGCCCTTACTGAATCTCTAAGGAGAACAGTTTAAATAGACTAATATAGGCTTATCCAGTATAAAGTTAGTTTAGTTAACCCTTTATTGCCCAACGATGTCTTTAGTATTTTACTCTGGCTAACGTCAGACGATTTTACTCGTCAATGGAGTGGCTACTGGGCGATAAAGGGTTAATAGACTATCTCGGTTAACCTTTTATCGCCCAACGATGTCTTTAGTATTTTACTCTGGCTAACGCCAGACGATTTTATTCGTCAATGGAGTGACTACTAGGCGATAAAGGGTTAATAGACAACTCAACGATGTCTTTAGTATTTTACTCTGGCTAACGCCAGATGATTTATTCGTCAATGGAGTGGCTACTGCGCGATAAAGGGTTAATAGACTACCTCGGTTAACCCTTTATCGCCCAACGATGTCTTTAGTATTTTACTCTGGCTAACGCCAGACGATTTTATTTGTCAATGGAGTGGCTACTGGGTGATAAAGGGTTAATAGACTACCTCGGTTAACCCTTAATCGCCCAACGATGTCTTTAGTATTTTACTCTGGCTAACGCCAGGGCGATAAAGCTAGGGTTAAGGAGGCACGCGTGACACAAATTGTTAGCGCGTTGTCTCTCACCACTGCAGTTAAGCCCGGTCAATGGGGTTAGTACACGGATAGGTGACCACATTAGCTTCATGTGAGTAGAGTTGTTGGTTCTCTCCTGTGGCTCGAAGGTTTCTCACTTGGTTCTCTGGTTTTCCTCCCTCCGTAAAATCAACATCATAGTTTTCCCGGGTGAGGGCCATTATTGCTAAGGATTCACGATCAGCAATAGCAGGTTATTAGTATCTAAACCCGGTCATGTGTCACCCTCAATAGCTATTTTGCTTATACTTACTTACTTTAGTTTACTATAGCTATAAAGTCTAACATTATAGACAGTGTAAAATATATAAATTTGAAACTTACAACCGAAGCGAGTACTGGGTTAAAAAAAGTTTCTATTTCTTAGTCAACTACAATACGCCGAACTACAAAAATATCAAAATGATTTTATTGACCAAAGGAAGTCACAAAACTGCAGTATCATACCTTGGGTAATACCCGCCATTTGTTTCGACACAGTTTCGACCAAGAACGTCCAATTTGCGAGGCTAGGATTGGGATCGCTGGTTTCGACACTCTGCTGTGCATACATCTTATTAAACGTTTTTCCCAGGAAACCCCAACTCTTCCACGAATTAGAGGAATAAATGAATAATTAATCATTGCTCAATATACAAACAAGACTGAAACCGTGGAGTTACAGCACAATTAGCTACGGGTTACACTCCGCAGTATAATACAGAAATATCTTTCAGTGTGACAACTCTATTTTTAACGATTTCGTGCATGGCTTTGTGAGGCGTTTCCCTTGACGGGTTAAGCCCTATTTACATGAAGTGGATCGACAGTCCAATTGGATCGAAAAACGCGAGTAAGTCAATCCGGGCACATGTTTACATGAGAATCCGATCCGCTTGGAACATTGTTTTCGGTTTTGGAACACTATTTTCTGTGCTTCCTTCAATGTCTGCCATTTAGCACGACACGCACCAACTTCACTCATGCGGTATCAAGTCATTTTCAAGTCAAACCGTGTTTGCACGAATCAGATTGGGGACATTCAAGTCGATCCTTACTTGAATCTCAAGTGGATTGACTTCAGTCACTCGTTTCGATCAAACCGAAACTTTCAATCTTCTTCATGTAAATACGACAAGGAGAAACAACATGGGATTTTTGGGAGATTTGACTTGAACACGCAACCGCTTCATGTAAACAGGACCTAAATAGATAGAGTAAAAAAGATAGAGTTGTTTTACAACAACAATGCGAATGAGAGGGTTAATCAACAGTGACTGCATGTGCTTAATCCTTTCAGCCTTCCAAGAATATGGAACACGCTCATTAACGAACTTACCAATATTAATTTCAATGTACTAGAACTGGCCACATTTAGATCTCTAATGCTCAGCTACTACTTTACTGCTCTTGTGAATACCTATAACCCTGACGACCCACGTTCTTTCAAAACTATATGTCCAAATTGTAATAATTCTCGCAGTCTAACCCGCAGCATTACTTGCTGTTTTTAGTATTTATTTCTATATTGTATGTATGTTGTATATTGTGTAAGTTTTATTAGAATATTTGACTTTAACTTTTATATTCTTGGGCCCGCCGTAATTGGCCTTCACGTTGTTGCGGTGACCCTGCCATAGGTATACATGTATTTGGTCAAGTCTATGGCGAAGCTTATAAAATAAATAAAATAAATAAATACGCCTCCCTTAGCCCTTTGACGAGTAAAATCGTTTGGCGTTGAACAGAGTAAAAAGATCTGGCGCTAGACAGAGCAAAAAGATAAAGTTGGCCCACCACAACAATACGAATGAAAGGGTTATAATTAATAGCAAGCGGGAATTTGTGGTAACACCACGTTTATTTATTGTGGAGCTTTCGGCCTTCATCAGAGCAAATAGTACCAACAATTAGCTAAGGCTTGAGTCACATAAACTACACAACTCTGATAAAGGCCTGACCTATGGCCTGAGTCAACAGGTCGAAAGCTAAGCAATATATATTATAATAAACCGGTCTCGAATTCGTCCGCCGCTGTCAATGTCGTAAAATCTCGACTGCTCGGTACCGTGTAATCGACCCCTTAGTAAGTTGTCTATTTTTGTTCATGTTCAAAACAAAGACTGTCGAAACATGAACAACATTGTCTAGACAATTTATGTCCACATGAACATGGTACATGTGGTACATGAACAAAAAGATGAAAATTATATAATAATATAATACATATATATCTATATTATATAGATAATATATTATATTATATTATATAGCCTATGAGCTACTAAAGTTTGTTCAAAGTGCAATCTTGAGAAAATTTACAAATAATTATTAATTTACATACATGCATAAAAGACAGTTTAATACCAGAGTAAACTAAACTATAACTTTATTTATATTGGGTAATCCTATCAGTTGTATGTAAACTGTTTTTCCTAGAGGTCCAGTAAGGACCATACCTCATTGGTCCAGTGTTACTACAGGAGGAAACCAGAGGAAACTAAACTAACTTTAATAATTGTCAGTTGTTTGCTGTACAAGCTGTGTTAGTCAGTAATACTCAGAAAAACTCTGAGCTTTAAGCGGGACTCGAACCCACAACCTTCTGTGGGTTCGAGTCCCGCTTAGAGCTCAGAGTTTTTCTGAGTATTACTAACTAACACAGCTTGTACAGCAAACAACTGACAATTATTACTAACATCAAGCTGCAATTTCTGAAACTAACTAAACTAACTTTATTTATATACTGGATAACCCTGTCAGTCATATCTAAACTGTTCTCTCTAGAGATCCAGTAAGGACCATCCCTCATTGGTCCAGTGTTACTACAGGAGGAAACCAGAGGAAACTAAACTAACTTTATTTATACTGGATAACCCTGTCAGTCATATCTAAACTGTTCTCTCTAGAGGTCCAGTGAGGATCATCCCTCATTGATCCAGTGTTACTACAGGAGGAAACCGGAGGAAACTAAACTAACTTTATTTATATACTGGGTAAACCTATCAGTCATATATCTAAACTGTTTTTCATAGAGGTCATGCAGTAAGGAGTAAGGACTATGCATCTCTCATTAGTCCAGTGTTACTACAGGAGAAAACTGGAGTAAACTAAGCTAACTTTATTTCTATCAGTCATATATATATATCTAAACTGTTTTTCATAGAGGTCATGCATGCAGTAAGGAGTAAGGACCATCGATCCCTCATTAGTCCAGTGTTACTACAGGAGAAATCTGGAGTAAACTAAGCTAACTTTATTTACACTGGGTAATCCTATAATATATCAGTCATATCTAAACTGTTTTTCCCCAGAGGTTCAGTAAGGGTCATCTCTCATAGTCCATGCATGCATGTGTTCGTACAGGAGGAAACTGGAGGAAACTAAACTAACTTTATTTATTCTGGGTAATCCTATCAGTCATATCTAAACTGTTTTTCCTAGAGGTCCAGTAAGGGTCATCTCTCATAGTCCATGCATGCATGTGTTAGTACAGGAGGAAACTGGAGGAAACTAAACTAACTTTATTTATTCTGGGTAATCCTATCAGTCATATCTAAACTGTTTTTCCTAGAGGTCCAGTAAGGGTCATCTCTCATAGTCCATGCATGCATGTGTTAGTACAGGAGGAAACTGGAGGAAACTAAACTAACTTTCTTTATTCTGGGTAATCCTATCAGTCATATCTAAACTGTTTTTCCTAGAGGTCCAGTAAGGGTCATCTCTCATAGTCCATGCATGCATGTGTTAGTACAGGAGGAAACTGGAGGAAACTAAACTAACTTTCTTTATTCTGGGTAATCCTATCAGTCATATCTAAACTGTTTTTCCCCAGAAGTCCAGTAAGGGTCATCTCTCATAGTCCATGCATGCATGTGTTAGTACAGGCGGAAACTGGAGGAAACTAAACTAACTTTATTTACACTGGGTAATCCTATCAGTCATATCTAAACTGTTTTTCCCCAGAAGTCCAGTAAGGGTCATCTCTCATAGTCCATGCAAGCATGTGTTAGTACAGGAGGAAACGGGAGGAAACTAAACTAACTTTATTTATTCTGGGTAATCCTATCAGTCATATCTAAACTGTTTTTCCTAGAGGTCAAAAATTGCCTCTGCCACGCTATATATAGCCACGCTCGTTCGTCCATATGAACGTAATGAAATTTTGAAGAAAAGTTTTGAAGGTAAAATTCCTTTCTAAAACCTTTCATGCACGCATGACTTTCCGACACTTCTCCCTTTGATGAGTAAAATCGTCTGGCGTTAGACAGAGTAAAAAGATAAAGTTGTTCCACAACAACAATGTGTATGAAATGGTTAATCAACAGTGTGTTGTGTTTAACCTTTTTACGCGTGGCTTTCCGAGTTTCCGAGACATCTCCCCTTGAGGCTTGACGAGTAAAATCGTCTGGTGTTAAAGTGAAAAGATAAAGTTGTCCCACAACAGTAAGCGAGTTGAAAGGGTTATTCAGGAGTGTGTTTTTTAACCCTGTCATATACATCCATGGCTTTCCGAGAGGTTTCGATCCCCTTGACGAGTATAAAATCGCCTAACGTTAGACAGAGTAAAAAGATAAATGTAGCGTGCTGCGTAGGCAGTGTAGAAACAACAATCGAAATATAGCAAGGTTAGATATACTGCCGAAACAGAGAACGTAGGAATCTAACGTTTCGAGCGAAGGCCCTTCGTCAGAGAGAAACGTGCATGACTATGACTAAAAAAGTAGCGTGCTGCGTGGGCAGTGTAGAAACAACAATCGAAATATAGTAAGGTTAGATATACTGCCGAAAACAGAGAACGTAGGAGTCTAACGATTCGAGCAAAGGTCCTTCCCTTTCTCTCTGACGAAGGGCCTTCGCTCGAAACGTTAGACTCCTACGTTCTCTGTTTCGGCAGTATATCTAACCTTACTATATTTCGATCGTAAAAAGATAAAGTTGTCGCACAACACCAATGCGAATGAAAGGGTTAAGAGAGAAAACAAGAAAATTGCTTTTCCATGATGTTAAACTACAACGTATAAAACAACTAACGACAAAAGGTCAAACACATGCAAAAGGACCGTTTAAACGGGAGAAAATAAGTCGCGATTTAATTAATCCAAAATATAGTGAAATAAACGTAGTGTGCTGCGTAGGCCGTGTTGAAACAACAATCGAAATATAGTAAGGTTAGATATACTGTACGAGTCTAACGTTTTTATATCAGAGAGAAACGTAAAGACGAATCCGTTGAATCTGTTGAATTTATCAATAATGTAGATAATTGTGGGGGATCAACCGATCAAGCAACATATCATTACGTGTAAAAAGGCAAGCGTAGGTGGCATTGTTGAGCAAAGTGAAAAAGATGATAAACTCCCGAGAATAGTTTTGATAACGAAATACTGTTTCAAGTGGAGCCCTTCATCAGAGTAAAATGTGAAAATTGTTTATAACGTGGGCGCTATGTGAAAATCGTTAGTATATTTTCAGTAAATGAATCAATGCATATAGTCATTGGCAAGTATAACTTGGCAAACACGTATCGGGTGTGTTCTGTACACATGCATGGGGGAAAACCATTATTCAAATTCATCGTACTTTCACTTTCGCGCCATTGTGACGATTGCGTCATCACAATGCATACGCAGAAGAGAAACCTACATACGGGACGTTTTTAGTTATTTCTATATTCCGAAATGATCCAAATTCCAAACGCACCCTAAGATGTAAAATATAATTTACGGATGTATAAAGTTACAAAGAGTGATAACAAAAACGCCTGAGATATAGAGGAAGAAATAACAACTATTACTTGCAGAGCCTTCCTTGTTTATTTGGCACAAAGATACTCTTTTAAAACAACAAATAAGGAACTACTTCTAGGCACCCAAAATAACTAAAAATGAGCAAAATCTGAGAACGTCCGCGCTATGTCGAAATAGGGAATTTGCAATTGTACAACACAAACGACAAGCAAAACAACAAATAAGGAACTGCGTCTAAGCCCCAAAAATAACTCAAAATGACCAAAATCTGAAACCGTCGCTATGCCGAAATAGGGAATTTGCAATTGTACAACACAAACGACAAGCATGACACGTTCTTCCGAAACAAAGAGAATGAATAATTTTTACACCCTAGCATGCATGCATGATCTGCACGCCGTCATTTATTATCCAACACAGGACGTCAGTGAAACTATATTCGAACGTTTTCACGACGGTATGAATAAACACTTGGAACCCAAATAGATTCTGATATTTTTAACGAAAAGTATAGAACAACCTTAACCCATTGTCTAGAATACTTAATATTTGTTCAAAAGAAGAACAAAGAACAGTGCATGTCATAATATGCTGTTTCAAATAATAAAATTTAAACCAGTTCATTTGGTAAACTCCCGAATATACTTTTGACGACGTTTGGGGGTGTATTTTGACGTAGTTATATATTCTCTAAGTCTAACTTTTCTTTTTAACAGGAATACAGGATGTACTAACAATACAGTGTTTCGTCGAGATTTGGACGAGGATTGTGATTCTATGTACACCTTTTGGGTTTAAGTGTATATAATTGAATGCATTCACTGTTTCTGCGGGGTACTGATTATGTATACCGAATACCGATACATGTAAGGCGTACATTATAAACTATCTCTCTGACTCTTTCCTGACCGAATCGGTCTTTGGTATTCATTCCAGCTAACGCCAGACGATTTTACTCACCTCTGGGGAAGCCCTCAGACAGGAATGAGTAAACTATCTCTCTGACTCTTTCTTGTCTGAATTGGTCTTTAGTATTTTATTCTGGCCAACGCCAGATGATTTTATTCACCTCGAAGCCCTCAGACAGGAATGAGTAAACTATCTCTCTGACTCTTTCTTGTCTGAATTGGTCTTTAGTATTTTATTCTGGCCAACGCCAGATGATTTTATTCACCTCTGGGAAGTTCTCGGACAGGAATGACTTATAAACTATCTCTCTGACTCTTTCTTGTCTGAATTGGTCTTTAGTATTTTATTCTGGCTAACGCCAGATGATTTTATTCACCTCTGGGAAGTCCTCGGACAGGAATGACTTATAAACTATCTCTCTGACTCTTTCTTGTCTGAATTGGTCTTTAGTATTTTATTCTGGCCAACGCCAGACGATTTTACTCACCTCTGGGGAAGCCCTCAGACAGGAATGAGTAAACTATCTCTCTGACTCTTTCTTGTCTGAATTGGTCTTTGATATTTTATTCTGGCTAACGCCAGACGATTTTATTCACCTCTGGGGGAAGCCCTCAGACAGGAATGAGTAAACTATCTCTCTGACTCTTTCTTGTCTGAATTGGTCTTTGGTATTTTATTCTGGCTAACGCCAGATGATTTTATTCACCTCTGGGGAAGCCCTCGGACAGGAATGACTTATAAACTATCTCTCTGACTCTTTCCTGTCCGAATTGGTCTTTAGTATTTTTTTCTGGATAAAGGATAAGGATAAAGGACTGGGTGGCTAGTCACCTTACTTGCAGCCAGCGGCTGAATTGCGAAGGACGCAGATCAACGTGGCCGTGTCGAGGCATATCAAAGGCGCTCGAAGCAGCCGCCAACGACACAGTTCAGACCACGGATCACAGCTAAGATGTTAGGTGTTGATTTTATGGAGGGAGGAAAACTGGAGAACCTGGCGAAAAACCCTCGAAGCACAGGAGAGATCAACTACAACTCTACTCACATGAGTTCCAAGCCCGACAACGGGGTCATTCCCAAGCGGTCACCCATCCAAGTACTAACCCCGTCTAACCGGGCTTAACTATTTGCTGAGAGGCAGCGCGCTAACAGCACACGCCACCCGTGTGCTGCCTATATAACGCCAGACGATTTTATTCACCTCTGGGGAAGCCCTGGGACAGGAATGAGTTATAAACTATCTCTCTAACTCTATCCTGTACGAATTGGTCTTTAGTATTTTATTCTGGCTAACGCCAGACGATTTTACTCATGGATCTCATAGGAAAGCCCTCGGACAGGAATGAGTTAAGAACCTATGAGTGCATGCATGATCTTGCATGGACATCGCTTATTGAACGAGTAATTTTCTTACTTGTAACATTACTCGTACTCATTCAATAATTAAGACCCGTTTACACGGTACCGGACGAATTCGAGACCGGTCTTGAATTAGCACGGTTCCACCTGTTTACACGGCGAAATAGGACGAATTCGAGATTGGTCTTGAATTCGTGCAGTTCCGCCTGTTTTACACGGCGAAATAGGACGAATTCGAGACCGGTCTTGAATGAGTACGGTTCCGCCTGTTTACACGGCGAAATAGGACGAATTCGAGATTGGTCTTGAATTCGTGCAGTTCCGCCTGTTTACACGGCGAAATAGGACGAATTCGAGATTGGTCTTGAATTCGTGCAGTTCCGCCTGTTTACATGGCGAAATAGGACGAATTCGAGACCGGTCTTGAATTCGTGCCGGTACCGTGTAAACGTAGCGTATAAGCGATATCCAAGGTCATACATGGGTTCTTCAGTATGCTCAAAAGATCAAAATCCAAAAAAAGCGAAACTGAGGTTAAACATTGTGAAACCTAGGTTAGGTTAGGTTTAGGATTGGATTAGTGTTTTGTAGTAAACGTATATTTTTAGACCAGAACTCGAAGCTGTACATGTTTTCCGAAGTTTCTATATTTTTTTAGTATAGTAAAATCACCTAGAGCTCACTGTATTTCCTTATTATATCGGCACGTGCTTATCACAAGCGGCGCACCTCGCATGACATTGAAGTAAAATGCAACTCAGCAATTGAACCGTAACGGGCCCGCTCTCCCACGTAGCCTAGCAAAACACAACCTTCTCTACAACATTGAAGAAGAGTGTGACTATAAACTTTAATAGTTAAATGTATGTATATAAAAAAAATGTAGAGTGGTGCGTAGGCAGTTTTTTTGGTTTAGGTTAGAGCAAAGTGAAAAGATGGTAAACTGACGAGAATTGTTTTTATAACGAAATACTGACATTCCGAGCGGAGAACTATTCTCGGCAGTCTAATGCTCTAACTACATGTATGTATGACTACCCTATGTATCCTAAAAGACAAAGGCCAGTAACTATGCAAGTAATTTTATTCAAAACTTATATTAGTATTACTATCTACACAATGCTGTAGAACACATTCAAATAGTGTAATAAAAGTAGCGTGCTGCGCAGGTAGTGTATATAGAAACAACAATCGAAATATAGTAAGGTTAGATCCTACGTTCTCTGTTTCGGCAGTATATCTAATCTTACTATATTTCGGCTGTAGAACAGAGGCTAGTTTACTGGCCTGTGTGCATACATGAATAAGACACATACGATATACTATGATATACTCATGTCTTGTCACTATGATGATGAAGTATATAATATTATGAATCTACATGTAAGTGAATACAAAGAATGTTACTGATTATATACTAATAACGACTCTCCTTATACAATTGTATATATATCGGAATGAATCGACTCTAACGTCCTTCGATAACGATAAATTCTTAATAGGTGCTTTCCCAGAACACAAACGCTAATACTATAGTCAATGGATGAATCTACATGCAAGTGAATACAAAGAATATTACCGACCATATACTAAATAATGACTCTCCTTATACAACAATCTTAAAAGGTGTTTTCCCAGAACACAAACGCTAATACTATAGTATACTATAGTCAATGGATGAATCTACATGCAAGTGCAAACAATGTTACCGACTATATACTAATGACTCAATACAGTCGTATATATCTGAATGAATAGACTCTATATAACGTCCTACGATAACGATAAGTTCTTATAGGTAAACACAAACGCTAATACTATATAGTATACTAGTCAATGCATGAATCTACATGCAAGTGAATACAAAGAATATTACCAATTATATACTAATAACGACTCTCCTTATACAATTGTATATATATATCGGAATGAACCGACTCTAACGTCCTTCGATAACGATAAGTTTTTAAAAGGTGCTTTCCCAGAACACAAACGCTATAATACTATAGCATACTATAGTCAATGGATGAATCTACATGCAAGTGAATACAAAGAATGTTACCGACTATATACTAATAATGACTCTCTTTATACAATTGTATATATCTATAAATGAATCGACTCTAACGTCCTTCGATAATGATACGTTCTTAAAAGGTGCTTTCCCAGAACACAAACGCTAATACTATATTATACTATATACTCAATGGATGAATCTACATGCAAGTGAATACAACGAATGCTACTGACTACATACTAATGACTCTCCTTATACAATTGTATATATCTGAATAGATCGACTCTAACGTCCTTCGATAACGATAAGTTCTTAATAGGTGATTTCCCAGAACACAAAATCGACAGGAACAAACTTTAACAGAGTTTTTCACTTTGAGACTTAGAGTTACAGCTTTGAATTGCGACTGTCCTAGTTAACTTTGGACGATATTTAATACATATTTGGTTTCTCGCTGATTAATCCACTGCTATAACCCAGTGCTGTCTAGCCTGTCTGCATAAGGGTTCTTCCTGTCACCATTAAAATCGTATGGCGTTAGACAGAGTAGAATAATCTGGCGTTGGAGTAAAAATAGATAATAAAGTGTCCTTTCTGCCTGCTCAAACAGGAATATGATTTAACATGAGGAAGACTTACTTGAACTGAATTAAAACTTTAAAACACAAAATTAGTGACACTAGCACTGATTTTATGACTCACAGATATAAAATAAGGGTAATACGAGTTTTTCATGCTTTGAGACTTAAAGTTATAGTTCTGAATTGCGTCTGTCCTAGTGAACTTTGGACATTTCTCACATATTTGGTTTCTCGTTGATTAACCCACAGCTATAACCCAGTGCAGTCTAGCCTGTATGAATCAAAGTTCTTCCTGTAACCATTAAAATCGTAAACTAATCAAGCATTAAGATAATAAAGTGGTCTTTTTCCGTGCTCAGGCAGAAATGCGTTTAAACATGAAGAAGACTTACATACTTGAACTGAATTATAGTTTAAAACACACAATTAGTAACAGTAGCACTACATTTTATGACTCATAGATACAAAATAGGGGTAATACCAGACCTTTTGTCACATGCTTGAGAAAGTCAACATGCATGCTAATCGAGAAGTTAAAAGAAGGTACAGAAGTCATAACTGATTCATTTAATAGTAAAGAAAATTACAACAGCGTAAAAACGAAACAGCAAGAACACTTTAATAGTTGCTTAAAGCCCCGAACGGCTACACCCTAATCAGCGAGGGTCTCCATAGCGAAAGCACTAAATTTAGCAGCCTGATTATGTATGCAACTTCCGGTGATCACGGAAAGCAAGTGGTATTATAAAAGGCGGCAGTTTTTCAGTCAAACTCAAACTAGTGCTACTAGAAGACAAACCACAACTCAGAGATTCTACAAAAGTTGGATTATCACTATTTTGAAAATTTTGGAAGTATCTACGAATACATTTTTCAAAGATCAACATGGAAAGAAATCTAAGAGGTAAGGTCTCTATAAGCCTAAGTGATATCTCGACGTCGTAAGTTTGAACCAAACGAGTCCCAACTTAAAATGACAACTTTAATATATATATATATGGTTTATAAATCGATAATAATGCGATTAAATCTTTTTATATTAGTAGTACAATTTGTACATAGTTATGTTATTGTGTTGCCAAATATTTCGTGTATTTTTATCCACGTACGGCGACCCTAAGGAGGTCGAAAGTCGAAACTAGATGTGGGTAATACCCACAACTCTGAAGTCACCGAAATGCCGTTGTAAAGACATCCGATAACATCGATGTGGTCCACACAAGATCAACGGCGTCAAATAAAATCCCAGTTACCAGCAAACAAAATTCTGAAAAATATTTATTGTGGGGCAGCGAAGAGGATATTAGGTAGTACTTTGAATCCGTTTTCTCACCCTCATTTGTGTAAGTTTTTTAGGATGTGTTAAACTTTTTTCAGAATAGTAATATTAAGTGTTACACCGAGTGGTAGACCATACCAGGCAAGTAGGGGAAAATCTACTTTCACCAAAGGTCGCACGTTCAAATGCCAACCGGAACCTGGGGCCTTCTCGTGCGGGGAAAGCACTGCCACGAACCAGAACGTGTGACCATAATTCGCATGCGAGTAGTCAGTTTTCTCTACTTATAGCCGGTATGGTTCGTCACTCGGATGATTATTCTGAAGAGTTAACACATCGTAAAACATACAGCTACACAAATGACGGAGAGAACGGCTACACCTAATCAGAGAGGGTCTCCATATAGGCATAGCGAAGGCACTAAATTTAGCAGCTTAATTATGTATGCAACTTCCGGTGATCACCGAAAGCAAGCGGCATTATAAAAGGCGGCAGTTTTTCAGTCAAACTCAAACTAGTGCAAACTAGTACTACTACAAGACCAACCACAACTCAGAGATTCTAAGATTCTATACAAGAGTTGAATTATCACTATTTTGAACATTTTGGAAATATCTACGAATACATTTTTCAAAGATCAACATGGAAAGAAATCTAAGAGGTAAGGTCTCTATAAGCCTAACTGACACTTCGACGTCGTAAGTTTGCGCCAATTACGAGTACCAACTTAAAATAACAACTTAAATATATATCGTTTATAAATCGATAACGATTAAATAATCGTTTTATATTGGTTGTACAAGTTGTACATAGCTATTTTATTGTGTTGCCAAATATTTCGTGTATTTTTATCCACGTACGGCGACCCTAAGGAGGTCGAAAGTCGAAACTAGATGCGGGTAATACCCACAACTCTGAAGTCACCGAAATGCCGTTGTAAAGACATCCGATAGCATCGATGTGGTCCACACAAGGTCAACGACGTCAAATAAAATCCCAGTTACCAGCAAACAAAATTCTGAAAAATATTTATTGTGGGGCAGCGAAGAGGATATTAAGTACTACTTTGAATCCGTTTTCTCACCCTCATTTGTGTAAGTTTTTTAGGATGTGTTAAACTTTTTTTCAGAATAGTAATATTAAGTACTACCCCGAGTGGTAGACCATGCCGGGTAAGTAGGGGAAAATCTACTTTCACCAAAGGTCGCACGTTCAAATGCCAACCACAACCTGGGGCCTTCTCGTGCGGGGAAAGCACTGCCAAGAAGCAGAACGTGTGACCATAATTCGCATGCGAGTAGTCAGTTTTCTCTACTTATACCCGGTATGGTTCGTCACTCGGATGATTATTCTGAAAAAGAGTTAACACATCGTAAAACATACAGCTACACAAATGACGGAGAGAACGGCAACACCTAATCAGAGAGGGTCTCCATATAGGCATAGCGAAGGCACTAAATTTAGCAGCTTAATTATGTATGCAACTTCCGGTGATCACCCGAAAGCAAGCGGCATTATAAAAGGCGGTAGTTTTTCAGTCAAACTTAAACTAGTGCAAACTAGTACTACTACAAGACAAACCACAACTCAGAGATTCTATACAAGAGTTGAATTATCACTATTTTGAACATTTTGGAAATATCTACGAATACATTTTTCAAAGATCAACATGGAAAGAAACCTAAGAGGTAAGGTGTCTATAAGCCTAACTGACACTTCGACGTCGTAAGTTTGCGCCAATTACGAGTACCAACTTAAAATAACAACTTAAATATATATCGTTTATAAATCGATAACGATTAAATAATCGTTTTATATTGGTAGTACAAGTTGTACATAGCTATTTTATTGTGTTGCCAAATATTTCGTGTATTTTTATCCACGTACGGCGACCCTAAGGAGGTCGAAAGTCGAAACTAGATGCGGGTAATACCCACAACTCTGAAGTCACCGAAATGCCGTTGTAAAGACATCCGATAGCATCGATGTGGTCCACACAAGGTCAACGACGTCAAATAAAATCCCAGTTACCAGCAAACAAAATTCTGAAAAATATTTATTGTGGGGCAGCGAAGAGGATATTAAGTACTACTTTGAATCCGTTTTCTCACCCTCATTTGTGTAAGTTTTTTAGGATGTGTTAAACTTTTTTTCAGAATAGTAATGTTAAGTACTACCCCGAGTGGTAGACCATACCGGGTAAGTAGGGGAAAATCTACTTTCACCAAAGGTCGCACGTTCAAATGCCAACCACAACCTGGGGCCTTCTCGTGCGGGGAAAGCACTGCCAAGAAGCAGAAAGTGTGACCATAATTCGCATGCGAGTAGTCAGTTTTCTCTACTTATACCCGGTATGGTTCGTCACTCGGATGATTATTCTGAAAAAGAGTTAACACATCGTAAAACATACAGCTACACAAATGACGGAGAGAACGGCAACACCTAATCAGAGAGGGTCTCCATATAGGCATAGCGAACGCACTAAATTTAGCAGCTTAATTATGTATGCAACTTCCGGTAATCACCGAAAGCAAGCGGCATTATAAAAGGCGGTAGTTTTTCAGTTAAACTCAAACTAGTGCAAACTAGTACTACTACAAGACAAACCACAACTCAGAGATTCTATACAAAAGTTGAATTATCACTATTTTGAACATTCTGAAAAAACACTACTAACATACAAAGTTACATTATTACTATTATTATCCAAAAAAATTCTTTAATTACTCCTTCAATTCTTTCGTAGGGTTAGGGTTTTGTCACAGCTGTTTAACGTAAGACTACCTTAAATCTAAACTAACTTTAATCAAAAGCGAGAATTTGTGGAAACACCAAGTTTATTGTTTATTGCTGAGTTTTTTAAACAAACTTTATTCATACTGGATACCCCTGTCGGTCATATCTAAACTGTTCTCACTGGAGGTCCAGTAAGGGTCATCCCTCATTGCTTGGAAACTAGAGTAAACTAAACTAACTTTATTTATACTGGAGAACCCTATCGGTCATGTATAAACTGTTCTCATCGAAAGGTCCAGTAAGGGCCATCCCTCATTGGTCCAGTGTTACTACAGGAGGAACCCAGAGTAAACTAAACTAACTTTATTTATACTAGATAACTCTATCGGTTATATGTAAACTGTTCTCTCTAAATATTACCAGGGTTAAGTCTCGTTGGCCTGAAAAACAGAGAAAAATCTTCTCGACGTTTCGAGCGAAGACCCTTTACTAATTTACTAAATCTTTACTAATTTTACTTTATTTTACTAATTTCTCCTGGCGAAGGGCCTTCGCTCGAAACGTCGAGAAGATTTTTCTCTGGTTTTCAGGCCAACGAGACTTAACCCTGGTAATATTTGGATTTCAACCGTGGCCGACGCTGTCCTAGAAGCCTTTAACTGTTCTCTCTAAAGGTCCAGTAAGGGTCATCCCTCATTGGTCTAGTGTTACTACAGAAGGAAACTAAAGAAAACTAAACTAACTTTTTATACTATAGATAACCCTATATCAGTCATATCTAAGTAAGGGCTATCCCTCATTGGTGCAGTGTTACTACAGGAGGAAACCGGAGTACCCGGAAGAAACCAGTGGTGTTTGATAGAGTCAAACTGTAAGCACTCTTCTCACATACGGTCAAGGTCAAGGTGAAATTTTAGTCTGATGAATAAATGCATTGATCAGCAGAAATTGAACACGGGTCGCAGCGGTGAAAATCACGTGCGCTAATCACTGTGCCACTAAGCAATACTCGTGGAGACTTGACAAAAACTTGCCGAAAAAAGTGATGTAAGGATATTTATTACGAGCCGTGGGTCAATCCGGTTTGTGATGAACAAAGTAATTTGCGCGCCTGGAGGCGCCTTTTTCTGAGGCACCTTGAATTTTCCTTCACCCTAAATCCTTTGAATAACACCGTCGCCCCCGAACGTATGCACATAAGAAGTGTTGTTAGTGCACTGCCTCTCACCGCTAATGCTTTTTCCGAACTCTGAAGTAACCCACTCTGGTCGGGTTAGTAGGGACTTTAAAAAAACACAACGACTACGACTATGGCAACGTGTTTGAACAATAGAATTTTATGTCATATACAAAGAACTATTGCAAATGAAGGTCCCAAGAGTAATTTTCATGCCGTCGTGACTCCGTTGACAACGTAGAAAAAGCATTTTTACGTTGTAAAGACAACGCGGAACCTGAATCACTACAGAAGCCTTGGGAAAGCTTAACCTTACTCTCGCGACTAACATAGATTGAACAGTGTATCTCTTCAAGAATTTAAGAACAAGGCGAGTCCGTGCGATAGTGTATCTTGAAAGTTGAATGTTTAAACCACCATTTAATATCACTGTTAAACTTTCTACCGTAGCCGTAGTCCGTTGTCTGAATCTTAAAGTCCCTAGTATTAGGATAGGTGACCAGCTGAGGCGCATGTGAGAGACATTTCTTGATCGGCAAATTAAAACACTTCTTCAGGAAAATTAAGAATATAACGAGTCAACACGATCTCTTACCAAAATTAAGCGTATATCTTAATTGTAAAATAGGGCTCGAATTAAGACATGGCCTTAATTTTAAAATAGGGCTCAAATTAAGACATGGCCTTAATCTATCTGTCCCACAAGCGGGATGTTAAACTTGAACACATAAAGCTAAGAATCCTAGAGGGGCGTTGTGGTCGGGGTCTGAGAGGTGGGATTTTTTTCCGGAGGGTTGTGATTAGGCTTAGGGTTTCCGGGGGGTTGTGGTTAGGGTTAGGGTTTCCGGGGGGTTGTGGTTAGGGGTTGGGGGAATGGGGGAGAGTTTTCATTTAAAATTAAGGATTAGCCTTAATTCTAGGCGAGTTGACAATTAAGGATAATCCTTAATTTTGGATGTGAGGTCGACCTGAACGACTTTAAGACCACATTAACATTGCTATGACTGGACGTAAGAATGGTTTGTAGGAGCCGATACGAATCCAGTTTGACAATCAACGTAGTAATTTCGGGAGCAAAGGCCCTTCGTTAGAGAGAAACGTTAGAAACTATACGTTCAACAATTTCAGCAGTACTCAAACCATACTATATATATATATTCCCATTTGAAGTAATTTACGGCCTGGAGGCGTTTTGGGGAAGGACTTTGAGGCACGTCTTGTAAGCGCACTGTCTCTCACTACTACAACGTTTTATCAGAAAAGGATGCTATTTCATTTATTTATACATTTATTTATACATTTATGTATATATTTATTTATTTATTTATTTATTTATTTATTCATTCATCCATGCATTCATTCACATAATTTTCTTTTCACTTGTGAAATTACTCAAACATACATTTCCATCATACATTTTAGAAACATCAAGGAGAAGAGTGTCAACATGGTTGCCTCTACTACTGTTCGTGACTGCCACGACACCCGTTGTTCTGACAACACAACCTTCACCCGAACAGATATTCAGAAATATCAAATATCAAAATCTTCTTAAAAACTCAGAAAATTTGAAAGAAGATCTCTTTCAAACAATACATGAAATAGTAAGTATATTATACTATGGTAACAATGGTATACTACAGTTTCCCCATGGCTTGGGTCAGCAATACAGTGCCGTCCTTATAGCCTACAGAGCGGGGGAAGGGAGAAAGCACCCTCTACCCTTCCCACCCCGCTGAAACGCCTGCGCTCTCTTTGACAATTCCTGATCTACAGGATCAAATACAAAAGCTATACTAACTCGTACGTCGTAACTATCATCGAGAATTGCCAGAATACAATCGTTATTTTCTTTTTACAGAAATCCAAAAATCTACAAGGCTATAACGACCAGGAAAACAAAAGAATATTCTACAAACCTGCATACAAACTAAATATGACAGTAAGTATAAAATATATAGCGACTTTATTTATTAGAGGGTAACATATGACAGTATTTAGATACTGACAACCCAAATGGCTCTCAACCCCTTGATGGAACTAGTTAGTAGAGTTAACTGGGAGAACTATGAGTTAGTACATTTAACTGGGGAAACTATGGTGTGGTGTTGAAAACCGGAGAACCTGGTGAAAAACTCGAGGCACAGGAGAGCTGGTGCCGCCCTAGCCTGGGACCCTGGTCCAATTTCAAAAGAAATATGGGCCAGGTAACCACTAATCTCATGCTCGCGTCATCAGGGCTAAATCCACTTATGACGATTGCAGTGACGCGCGAAATAGGAACCAATAGGAAAGCAGAAGTCTTTAGTGGTTACCTGGCCCATATTCTTTGATTGGGCCAGGGTACCAGGCTAGTGCCACCCATGCCACCTTAAGGAGGAGTGACGTCACAGAAAGTGATATATCACCATCGGAAATGGCGGCTGTCGAGGCTCGCGAAATACGCGCTGACCCGTTTTAGTTACGCATGCATAGAACGAATATCTTGCGTGTAAACGTCATCAATACACGGCCGACAGGAACGAGGACACCCCGAGCTCAAAGCCAAACATCTCCGCTCAAAATCGTCGCTCGACCATAATTCTTCCACGAGCGCATAGCACGAAGGTTGGGCTTGCCACAGAATACAGTTTTTCTCGTGGGATTTTCGCCATGTACGAACCCATTACCCTTCTCAAATTCATCCGTTTCAAATGTCCTCATAACTCACTTGAGCCAGCACGCACGTGGACTGCGAACTGCCCCATGATCAGTGGCCGATTTTCTATGCGATTTCCGATCGTGAGTGGGGTCATTTCATAGCCTGCATGCAGCCTCTACCCGATTTCGAAACGGGTACAGGCTGCACGCAGGCCAATCATTTCACTGAGCTGAGAATTTAGGGGCTGTTTACATGAGCCGGACTAGCCCGGTTAACTGGGCTCACGCCATTGATTAGGATCGTAGTGTGGTTTTAAAACTTGGATAAACTAAATTTACAAAGAATTGGTTTATAGTTTAGATGTAAACGAATCTTAACATTATTTCCAATCTCCTTTTGCGGCTGAGGAAATAATTTCGTGACGCCAGTCACCCCGGTTAGCCAGGTGGAAAAACAGCCCCTTAGTAACCAATATTTATGTCCAACTATTATACCACTTTAGGAAGAAGAACGGTTGATCGACCAAATTGAAACCCTTCGAGTGTTTCTTATTCCTCTTGCAAAAGCTTGGAAACAACTAAAGACGACGTCGACAAGACATTGTTATAAAGACGTGAGAAAACTCCGGTCGAAAGTCATTGACATCCTTTCTACAGTCACATACGTCGTAAGTAGAATTATCTATACACACTTCCCTAGCATAGAGGTGTTAGTGGTTAGCGCAGGTGCCTTTCACTTGTTTTGTGTAGTTATCAGATTAAAATTTCACCTTGCATGTGAGAAGAGTGCTTCCAGTTTGACTCTACCAAACACCACAGGTTTAATGCTGTAGTAACACTAGACCAATGAGGGATGGCCCTTACTGGACCTTCACTGAGGGGAAGCACGGGTGGCGTGTGCTGTTAGGGCGCTGCCTCTCACCGCTGTAGTTAAGCCCAGTTAGACGGGGTTAGTACTTGGATGGGTGACCGTCTGGGAATAACCCCATTCTCGAACTTGAATTTCATGTGAGTAGGGTTTAGTTGGTCTCTCCTGTGCTTCGAGGGTTTTTCGCAGGGTTCTGCGGTTTTCCTCCCTCCGTAAAATCAACACCTAGGTCTTAGTTTATATCGTGCACTTTAATCATGAGCCTCTGGCTCGGATGATTGGGCAACCACATCCTGTGTTTAACGACGTTAAATAAATCATTACTCATTACTGATAGAATTATCCAGTATAAATAAAGTTAGTCTAGTTTCCTCTGGTTTCCTCCTGTAGTAACACTAGACCAATGAGAGATGGTCCTCACTGGACCTTCAAGGAGAACAGTTTAGATATGACTGATTGTTCACACATGGGATCCCTTTAAAACAATGTGTTAACCAACCTTTAAACATGAAATTTGTTTTCCGTTCCAAGTAATCATCATAAGACACTACAAATAGAGAAAGTTGTTCGTGAATTACAAATTACAGAGATCTTTAGTACTATTTGTAGTTTTGTAACTGCTTTGCACGGTGAATAATATAAGATATAAATTCTTACGGATATATTCGCAAGTTTTGAGCTAGATTTTTGCTGGTGAACTACTTCAGACAATCGCATTAGAGCCGAAAAATGTGTGTGTGTGTGTGTGGGGGGGGGGGGGGGGGGGAGAAACCAGCTAAAGGTAATCAGATTTTTGGCGGATTGCGAAGGAATTAAAAGTGGCAGCGTTTAAACTGAGCGGTAAATCACTTTTTTGAGTTGCTTGTTGTTTTGTTTATTTGTTGGGTTTTTTTGTTGTTGTTGTTGTTGTTGTTGTTGTTGTTGTTGTTGTTGTTGTTTTGTTGTTGTTGTTGTTGTTGTCATCATCGCCGTCGTCGTCGTTGTTGCTCTTATCGTCGTTGTCGACGTCATCGTTGTTTTCCGTCTGACGGGTAATATCGTCTGGCTTGAGAGTGTGGTGACGCCCAGAACGATACAAAAGATACTTTATACGAGTGACAAAATTCTGACGTTTATATATATAGGTCCCTGGTCATGTGTTCCATGAATTGTGTATATTAATAAGTTTGTATATATTCTCGTCACAAAATAAAGCCCTCAATTGCAATACTAACGAGTTCGCGTTGTTCTATTTTCAAGGCAAAGCATCTGGGTTACTCTATACCAAACTACGACCGAGTGAAAGCCAAAAAGACATCTAGCACCTTACTTTTCCCCAAAACGACACGACCTCTGGGAAACCGTGTTGTCAGTTTGCTCCGATGCCTTCAAGATCAAGTGGTGGTCATTCAGTTCTACTACGACAGCAACTACCGACAGCAAAGAACGATGGTTCGAAAGTAGGACGTAAAATGGAAGCGATTTGGTATCATTGGTGCAATGTTAAAGAATGTAAACTTTATAAGTTGTTATATTAGCTTAATACAAAGACAATCAAACAGTAAAAGAAAGTAAGAAGTTTTTATAAAACTATTTATTACTTTGTTAAACTATAATTGTATTTAAAATTTTATATGAATAGAAACGCTTGATAAGCATATAGTGCTATAATAATGCACTAAAATAAATATACTAATCAAAATTTTGTAATTATTTTTTTATTATACAATAATAAATGAGATTTGAAAACAATAACTGACTTGCCTTCATCTTTTTTTGTTTCGTTCCCCGCAGGAACGAAACTGTTACTGTATTAGCTTTCCATTGACATCACAAAAGAAACTGTCATCACAGATGAAAATCGTCCAATCGTAGTGCAGTGTTGTTGACATAACTGTGATCTTATCCAATGAAATCAAAATTCCGCATAAAAAATTTAGTTGGAGGCGTGGTTAAACGCCAAAACGAAGTGAAAATATTGCTGATCTAGAGTAATTTGAAGACGTAAACAATCCCGTGCGAAGCGAATCATCAATCTTGTGCTGTAGAAAGTAGGAACTTTCCCCTCGTTGAACTCGAGAATGCATTCGTTATGTATGGCAACTGCGCGTTCCAAAAGGTCAGTCGCACTGTTTCACGCGTGTCTAATAATTTTAAAATATAGCTATTTTATGAACAATGTCAATAGTTTGAGGCTAGAAGTTCGTTATCATTCATTTGTGGCCCATCTAAATGGATTATTCTGATTCGAGAATTAAACTATGACCTATGACGACGAAAACGATGATAGTCCGTTATTGACCTAATTTAGATTGATCCTTTTGGCCTTGGAAATTTATGGATTTGCTATTGGCGATTATTCAATAAATACCGCGGTGTCATAAATAAATCAGCTGCATGACATTTAAATGCGACGTGCTAGCGTCTCGCAATTTTCCCGAGAAAGCAATTATTTTGGTAACGTTTTATTTTCCTCCAATGGACGGTCAGAAGAGTATTGCTACTGAATAGCAGATTTACGTTGCTAAAATAATTGCGTTCTCACGAAAATCGCGAGACCGCTAGCACGTCACATTTAAATTCAGTCGAATTTATGCGACTGCGAATAACCTGATGAAATAATCAATAGGGCCTGCCCTCTGGACTGCGGAGGAGAGAGTAATCCGTCATGATCAGACGGTACAACGTCTGAAATGTGTGTTCGTTTTATTAGACGAAGCTTAAATTATTTTTTTGTAGTTTTATTATAATCTTCTCGCTTCAGCATATTTCTAGTTTGTTTATATGCAAAACAAAAATCGTCTAAATTAAATTTGTCGTATGAAACGCAGGCGCGTAGTAAAAATTGTCGCGCCAGTCTACATGGGGGAAATAATTAGTTGAGCTAAAATTCGTCATTGCTGTTGAAACAGCCCCTCATAAACGACTGACCGGAACGAAACAGCTATTTCTTTTAAGAAATAGTTTCTTGTTGCTGCTAAAATTGTCCCGCGATAACATGCGGTCAGCAGATTCTCTCGCTAGTGTTGCAAAGCATCTTGGTAATAGACCATTCATTGCTATTGGACGCAATAGACGGCACGACAACAACTACTGGAGAAACCTTGCTGTGGTCCAGTGTAGTAGACGACAGCTCTTTATTGCAACTATCGATAATTCCGTAGCGTATTTACAATCGTTATAAATTGAGTAATAAGAAATGTTCTTTCGACTATCAGGATTGCTGAAAGTTCACAATTAGTGTTAATTCGCTTCAGTCCTGGTCAAATACGCCACTCGATCGGCGCCATAGCTGGTATCAGGGAGGCCAGAAAAAAACTTCCACCGAGATGGCCAGGAAATCTGGGCGGGACCAAGATAACCAGCTCACTGCCCGCTCAGCAAATAGTAAATCAAAACGTTGTGATTCCTAGTTCAATGTTCAAGTTTGAGCTGTCTGCTGACTGACCGAGATGCTTCATCTGGAGAACGACTTCTTTTATACACTTGTTTCTGACACGCCCTCCTCCTGGGAATACTGCTACTTGACGTAATGAATGTACTTTCCTACTATACTTCGTGCCGTAGGAAACTACGTATTTGCACAACGACGTGAGATGGCGTGAGGCATTGAACTCTAAATAAACTGGAACGCTAACACCATAAGACAGGCCCTATGATTGGGTGAAGTCAAACTTCCGGCCGCTGGGGGTCGCCATTGCACGTCTGACGTCAACAGCACCTATGAGCGACACGTACAATGAAAAACTGAAAACTCGCTGCAAAAAACAACCATATTTTAGACCTAAAATTTTTTTATAGATGATAACGAAGAAGATAGTATGTATTGGGCTTATTGGCCTTGCACCTGAACAATTTCTACACACGAAAATGGATTGAATGACGAAATATCTGCCGAACAAAAGCAAAATTCGAGCCCGAAACTCGTACGGAAAATGCAGGTTTCTCTTATTTTTCTTTGTTATCTCAAACGTTTGAAGGTTGTCTTGCCAAGAATGAGTAATGAGATAATGCTAAATTATAGCTTTAACTCAAGTTTCAGTTGTGGAAATGCTAAATCTGACATTTTTCGATACGAAGAGTAATTCCAGAGCTGTGATAACACACGGCAAAGTGCATTTTGTTGTTTTTTAATTTTCCTACTGAAAATTGGGAAATTTAAAACCCAACTGTTTTTATAAACAACCTCTTCTAAACCTGGGTTTCATATGTATTTTCTTTATATTTGTCCAAACCAATGGCAATTTTGGTTGCGTATTGTTGACTTTCATTTGAGAACTTATATTTTTACTGTTTTCCTTGTTTTTATTCGTCATGTCAGTGTTCACCTATTCTACGGTATATTGGAATTTGATTTAAGCCTAAAAGTGGTTAACAAGACAGTTTAGTGGCAACCCAGTTCACCAAATTCAGCTTCATTTTCTCTCGGTTATACAGTAAAAGGGTCTGGGGTTGACGTGCATGGCGGCCCCATGTCGGCTTCAAAGCGTGCAAGCGAGTTAGCGTTCCAGTTTATTTAGAGTTCAATGGCGTGAGGTGACAACTACCAGAATGCTTTGCCAGTATTCTAGAGTTTCGCCTAAGAGATGACTCAAAAGGACCGTCCAGTAATTTCGCGGCTTTTCCAAAATGTGTCGTCAAATTTGTTGTTTCCTTTTTTGTCGTCAACTTTCAGTGAGTCTCAAGATTTTAGCAATATTTTCGATACCCTAACCACAATATAAACCCTAACAGACTAATCAGAATATGGTTTTCCTCCTAGCTTTTTGGAAAAAGATATTTGACATATTTTGGAAAAGCCATGAAAGGACTGGGCGGCTCCCTTTGAGTGATCCCTTTTAGCTGAAACCCTAGAATATACCAAATTGTAGTTCAGTCATTTAGGCCCACATGCAAATTACATCGTGTCTATTAAAGCATAACGTGAAGATAACACAGGCTGGGACTGTTTTTTAATGTTTTGAGTTCATTATTTTTAGACACTACGTTTAGGATTATTGTCAAGGATAATCGACAAGCAAAGTCTATCCTTATAGAATACCTAAACATTAAAAAGTTTCTGAAATTAGAAATGTTATGTTTACTACGGCTGCTTCAGCCTCATGTTATAAATGAACTACGTTTTACCCCTACTCAGATTGTATTCGCAATCGAAACTCCGCTTTCGCCTATACTGACAAAGATCGATTTACTGTTGAGGTCGATTTTCTCTTAGACCCCGTTTACACATAGTCAATCGATATATGGTCTGGAAACTCGGCAAACTTCAAAGCGCCTATAATGAGCTGTGATTTTAGGTTGAACCGTACCTTAAGCTGGATTTCCATTCAGTGCATTTTGTCGCGCGATCGACTTTTCTCGATCGCTTTCTTTTGAAATGTGTGTATTCAACCAAAACTAATGAAATGCGTTCCGCTTGACAACCCACAATTCAAAAGAAAGCGATCGCAAAAAGTCGATCGCGCGATAAAATGCACTGAATGGAAATCCGCATTAACACCGTGCACATCCTTTGTTTTAGGTTTATTAATATTTAAATAGCACGGTTGAGTGATTGAAGTGAAACGTTGCTATTGGACAATTCGTTCATTATACTAAAATACAATGTGTTCAGTGACCGTGCACCATGCACAAAAATACATAAAAGCGAACAAAAAGACAGACTAAAGACTTTAGCTGAGTTTCCAGACCATATCTCGATTGACTATGGTTTACACTAGAGCAAAAGTATCCGGATTCACATTGTTTTTTATTCTCATGAGTATGAAAAACAATGTGAATCTGGATACTTTTGCTGTAGTGCAAACGGGGCCTTGGTAAAATATAGATTCGTTTGAGAAGCAATATCCAACACTCGTCAGTGTTCGTCCTCCGATGTCTAAATACAACCAAGCAGGTTAAAAAATCCAAACAGTGAAATCAAAGTAGTGTGCTGCATATTTTGGCAGTGTTGAATCACAAATGGAACTAGAAGTTACTATCGCAAGTGAAGTGCTGCCTCGTTATTGAGTTAAAAACGTTTAGCCTAACCCACAGGCAACTCTGTGCAGTCTGTGGCTGTGGCCCAAAACCCCTCTCACTCTCACTCCAAGTTTACCCACTACACCCGAATTTGTCCACTCCACCCGAGTTTGCCACTAAATCCGAGTTTACCCACTCCACCCGAGTTTACCCACTCCACCCGAGTTTACCCACTACACCCGAGTTTGCCCACTACACTCGAGTTTGCCCACTCCACCCGAGTTTGCCCACTCCACCCGAGTTTGCCCACTCCACCCGAGTTTACCCACTACACCCAAGTTTGCCCACTAAACCCGAGTTTACCCACTCCACCCAAGTTTGCCCACTCCACCCGAGTTTACCCACTACACCCAAGTTTGCCCACTAAACCCGAGTTTACCCACTCCACCCAAGTTTGCCCACTCCACCCGAGTTTGCCCACTACACCCGAGTTTGCCCACTCCACCCGAGTTTACCCACTCCACCCGAGTTTGCCCACTACACCCGAGTTTACCCACTACATCCGAGTTTGCCCACTCCACCCGAGTTTACCCACTCCACCCGAGTTTGCCCACTCCACCCGAGTTTGCTCACTACACCCGAGTTTACCCACTACACCCAAGTTTGCCCACTAAACCCGAGTTTACCCACTACACCCGAGTTTACCCACTACACCCGAGTTTACCCACTACACCCAAGTTTGCCCACTAAACCCGAGTTTACCCACTACACCCGAGTTTACCCACTACACCCGAGTTTACCCACTACAACCGAGTTTACCCACTACACCCGAGTTTACCCACTACACCCGAGTTTACCCACTACACCCGAGTTTACCCACTACACCCGAGATTACCCACTACACCCGAGTTTACCCACTACACCCAAGTTTGCCCACTCCACCCGAGTTTACCCACTACACCCGAGTTTGCCCACTACACCCGAGTTTACCCACTACACCCGAGTTTACCCACTACACCCGAGTTTACCCACTACACCCGAGTTTACCCACTACAACCGAGTTTACCCACTACACCCGAGTTTACCCACTACACCCGAGTTTACCCACTACACCCGAGTTTACCCACTACACCCGAGCTTACCCACTACACCCGAGTTTACCCACTACACCCAAGTTTGCCCACTACACCCGAGTTTACCCACTACACCCGAGTTTGCCCACTACACCCGAGTTTACCCACTACACCCGAGTTTACCCACTACACCCGAGTTTACCCACTACACCCGAGTTTACCCACTACACTCGAGTTTACCCACACCCACTCCACCCGAGTTTGCTCACTCTACCCGAGTTTGCTCGCTACACCCGAGTTTGCCCACACGATCGGAAATTGCGGCTGTCGACGGGGACCTAATCCAGGCCGACCTATTTTAGCTGCGCATGCGTAGAATGAATATCTTGCGTGTAAACGTCATCAATACACGCGAGACCAAGCGAGGCTGGCGCGGGATGAATAAGGAGCGAAGGAGAGTTGTAGTACATGTGGGTTCATACGATCAAATTAGGAAGATAAAGAAAAATAATGGATCCACTGAAGAGGATATTAGGGATATTGTAGGATATCAAGAATTTGCTGACTTGAAATCAAATATGGCGGGAAAATTAGACGAAGATTCGAAGAACAAGGTGCAATCTAGTATAGTAAACTTCCATGTTAAATGACTAAAATCTGTTGTTTGTTGACTGTTTACTACCCCAAAAAGAAGTCGGGTTGGGTTTTTTTTGGTAAATGTGTGTACCCAATTGACCTTTAAAACGGATTTTAAAGTTCGAATCAGTTTTGGAAAGTATACTTGACGACTGACGAGTTGACATAAAACAAACCCAATCAACTATGGAGGGTGAATAAATATCTCAACTATCAGATAACTTTGATTGTGTTTTTCTTTATTGTTGTGCGTGTGTGTGTGTTTAGAATTCAGAAAATTTCATCAAGCTCGGCAGAACAATTCACGTGAGCCAGCACGCACATGGCCTGCGAATTGCCCCATGAAAGTGGCCGATTTTCTATGCGTTCTCGATCGTGCTCCACCCGAGTACACCCGAGTTTACCCACTCCACCCGAATTTGCCCACTCCACCCGAATTTACCCAATCCACCCGAGTTTGCCCACTCCACCCGAGTTTACCCACTCCACCCAAATTTACCCACTCCACCCGAGTTTGCCCACTCCACCCGAGTTTGCCCACTAAACCCGAGTTTACTCACTCCACCCGAGTTTGCCCACTCCACCCGAGTTTGCTCACTACACCCGAGTTTACCCACTACACCCAAGTTTGCCCACTAAACCCGAGTTTACCCACTACACCCGAGTTTACCCACTACACCCGAGTTTACCCACTACACTCGAGTTTACCCACTACACCCGAGTTTACCCACTACACTCGAGTTTGCCCACTACACCCGAGTTTACCCACTCCACCCGAGTTTGCCCACTCCACCCGAGTTTGCCCACTACACCCGAGTTTGCCCACGCCACCCGAGTTTGCCCACTCCACCCGAGTTTGCCCACTCCACCCGAGTTTGCCCACTCCACCCGAGTTTGCCCACTCCACTCGAGTTTGCCCACTCCACCCCAGTTTGCCCACTACACCCGAGTTTGCCCACTCCACAAATTAGAAATATAGTATAAAGTTTGGATACACTACCGAAACATGGAACGTAGGAACGTTTTGAGCGAAGGCCCTTCGTCAGAGAGAAACGTAAAGAGTGTAAACGTACATAAGAAAGATAATCATATGATCGGTTTTGCCTCGTATTTTCAACCTGCTTGACTGTATTTAGAAATTGGAAAAAAAAACATTCACTCGTGTTGGATAGATTACTCCGAAACGGGCTTGGATTGACCATTCGTGCTATTTTGTCATAGAACATGTACAATTGCTGAGTATATCGTGGAATACTACCATTTGCGTTCAAGCGTTTAGTGTTTAGCGAATGAGGGGGTGTTCATATGATCCCGGTTACTGGGCTGGCCCGCTTAGTGGGGATCTCGCCTCGTAGTTATTTTCCTACAAAAATTAGTCTCCCTCGCAGCCGCTCTTCGTGTCGACACGAAGAGCGGCTGCGAGGGAGACTATACAAAAATTTGCTTTGCGTTCATATGAGAAAGCGGGCTGGCCCGCTTACCGAGATCTCGGCAGCGTGTGCCGAGATCAAGTAGGCGGGATGAAATTTTCCCATATGAACACATCGTCCCGCTTACCGGGATGAAGTCATTAAGGACAAAAGTTAGTTCTTTTTTGTGGAATTAAGGATAGTTGAAGATTTTATGGTTTATTGGCATATAAATCACAATTGCATGTATAATAATTAAAAGGGTTGATTATGAAGCATACAAAACATGTGCAATACGACAAAATTGCGATCTTTGATGGCTAATGTGTAGTCACGGATCATCAGACAAGCTAATTTTAGTCATGATTTCTCCTCGGCAGGCGGGATGAAAACTACCATGTGAACACAAAACAGACTTCGTTTTGCTTACCGGGCCATCCCGCTTACCAGGATCATACGAACACCCCCTAACTAGTTGTTTTCGAGTTTTGACACAAACGTTGTCCAATGATAACTATACGTTCGACACATTGCTTGGAACAACTTGTCTTTGGCTTATTTGTGAGACTTGGCATGATCAGCAAATGCAGGTCATCTGATAAGGGTATTTCACTTCAATATGACCTGCCGAACGCATTTATTTTGCATTCCATGTTTGCCGTGGCCCGTGAGAAAATATCAACACATCGTTGAAACTTGAAACGGAAGCAATAACAACGAAAAGTTACACGCCCTATTCGTTATTGATTTGATCTGTCAAACGTATAGTTGTCATTGGAAGTTTGTTTCAAAACTCGAAAACAAGTAGTTATTCGCTAAACGCTTGAACGGAAATGGTAGTAATATACTACCCGATTGTTCCAAGACAAAATGGCACAATGACCAAGCCTGCTTCCGAATCTTAACCGAAATATAGTAAGGTTAGTAGGTTAATACTGCCGAAACAGAGAACGTAAGTGGTCTAACGTTTCGAGCGAAGGCCCTGAAGGCCCTCACGTTTCTCTCTGACGAAGGGCCTTCGCTCGAAACGTTAGACCACTTACGTTCTCTGTTTCGGCAGTATTAACCTACTATACCATATTTCGATTGTTGTTTCAACACTGCCTACGCAGCGCACTACTTTTATTACACTATAGTAAGGTTAGATATACTGCCGAAACAGAGAACGTAGGAGTCTAGCGTTTCGAGCGAAGGCCCTTCACGTTTCTCTCTGACAATGAAAATGCCTTCGCTCGAAACGTTAGACTCGTATATACGTTTTCTGTTTAGGCAGTATATCTAACCTTACTATATTTCGATTGTTGTTTCAACACTGCCTACGCAGCACGTACGTCGCTCTTCTCGTGCGTCGAACCTAACGCAAATCAGCATAACCAAAGGATTCAGCTCATTATTATCAGGTTCGAACGACGTTTGAAACAGGCCATATATTGTAACAACATACACAAGAGCTTTTATTAGACTATTAAAGTGTTATAGTTTCATGTCTTGGCACTATAAGTATTCCGAAAATGCATCAATTAGTCACACATAGACACTGAAAGAGTCAACTTCTATATGAAGGATCGAAAACTAATCCCACCGCAAACACAATTAAGCGAATCCTGTTACCAATACACTAGAGTAATCTTTAAGTTTACTCGAGAAATGAATAATACTCCTTTTTTGCTATTTGACCCTCCAAAATAAAACTAAGAGTAAAAATTGTTCTTCCAGCCATTTTCTGAGTTCCCAAGCTGGACTCGAACCCACAACCTTCTGATACCCAGTGAGACGCTCTAACCATTGAGCTACTGGGACTCAGATGATTTGAACGTATATTGAATATGTGTACAACCCACAACCTTCTGATCACCGGTGAGACACTCTAACCATTGAGCTACTGAGACTCACATAATTTGAACGTACACAACCTTCTGATCACCAGTGAGATGCTCTAACCATTGAGCAACTGCATGGGACTCAGATGATTTGAACGTAGGTTGAATATGCATGTACAGCCCACAACCTTCTGATCGCCCGCGTGAGACCTTCTAACCATGCATTGAGCTACTGAGACTCAGATGATTTGAACGTATATATTGAATATGTGTACAACCTACAACCTTCTGATCGCCCGTGAGACCCTCTAACCATGCATTGAGCTAACTGGGACTCAGATGATTTGAACGGTTGAGTTAAAGTTGAGTAGGACAAGTATGATAATATATGAGGTCCATTTCAAACGTCGCAAAACAGGCTTAACATTTTCCACTCCGGAACATTTTCCACAAGACAGGAACGGAGAGGAAAGCTTCCTTTGTGTTAAAATCACTATAAAAAGTTCCGACTGAGAGTTTACAAGACAAAGAAAGTTCCCTGGCCGTTCCGGTCCTGCGGAAAACATTTCTGAGTGAAAACCAATCTTTAATGTCGTAATGTCGCATGTTAATATGTATTATCAGAAGGTTGTGGGTTGGAGTCACGCTTGGGAACTTAGCAATTTTTCTGAGTAAAATTTACACTCAGAACATTTACACTCAATTCTCATATCCGAGCTAGCATATCTTTCTCTTCTCTTCTCTTAGAGCAAAATTATCGTCGAAACACTATGATTTTAAAACGGTTCGACCGACGTTATCGTAAACGCCAACACGTTAAAAGTAACGGTTGTTATCCAAAATACAAATATGCAAAGTAGGGTTAGAAAAAAAGCATTGGAACAGCTGCTGCATATATAAGCGCATTTCCATTCAAGTTTTTTTTTGTCGAGCGAGCGATTTTTGGCGATCGCTTTCCTTGTCTTATCTTCCGCCTGAAGATACGAACACAGCCAAAATAGTACAAGTTGTTTTCTAGTAACGATGACTGAACAACAAGGTGATTTAGGACGGCTAAAGGAAAACATGGCTACGAAGGACCTGCCTCGAAACGTTAGACTCCTTCGTCGCGACGACTTGTGCCGACGTTTGACTGGTAGCATCGCAAGTCATCGTAAGCTAACTTGCGATGACTTGCGTTCTCGTTTGATTAGGGCTTAACAGATACATAGAACATATTTCTAACATCACACTTCTCTTAAGACGGCTCGAGAATAGTGGCCGAAAGCTGAGAAACTGAATGAAATATGGTGTAATTCATAAATCGCCATGCAAAGCTTCGAAACAATATGTGTAAGAAAAACGTAGGGTGCTGCGTAGGCGGTGTAGAAACAACAATCGAAATATAGTAAGGTTAGATATATACTGCCGAAACAGATTTCGAGAAGTCCAAAGCTGTAATGAAACGCGAACACAAGTTAGTCATCGCAAGTTGGCAGTCAGCCAGCCGCTCTGAATAATTTCCCGAAAATATCATGTACCGTGACAAAGTTAAAACTTGTTTAAAACACTCATGAAACCTTTATTTTGTAAATTTGCGTTCTCGTTTGATCTCGGCTTAACGTTTCGGGCGAAGGCCCTTCGTCAGAGAGAAACGTGAAGAGCGTAAACAAACAACGAGCTTAAGTTAGACTTCTACGTTATCTGTTTCGGTAGTCGAACCTTAATACTAATGTGTAAGAAGGCAGCGATATGTGTGTGGCTGAACGACAATATTAGCCAAAGTAATAACGGTCGTTCACGATTGTTGAAACAGAGGACAATACATTGTAGGGGGAAATAATGTTGACTATTGTTAACACGTCGTTGCAGCTTTGATCGCATTGAGCTGTGTTTTATAACAACATTATTTAGAGTGCTGTCTAGACGGCTCAACGTTTTCTCAGTGAATCTTAACATTTAACGACAGCTTGTATAGCAAGAACTAACAACACTTTAACATTTCAAAAGAGCTACAACATTGTACTTCACAGAAGCTGAAGCATATCATTGTTTACAGAAACATAAGCACAACATTGTCCGTTCTTGGCGAGGGAAAAAGCGTCGACGTTTGTATAAACAACTTCAACAGTTTGAGTTTTATTATACGTGTTATATTAATGAATTATCAGAAATGCTGATTATTATATGTGACCACAATTTAGTCAAAACGTTGAATTCTTGATAACGGTACAGTATATATTTGAAGTTTCGATGGCAGAGATATGCTCAGTGGATGTTCTTTTCATTGGTAATAGGGACCTTACTTAAGATGCTAGGACGACAACGGCGGTTAAAAAGCAATTCAAATTTTAGCATTAAAAAGAAGTCACGGTTAACTGACTACCGTATTCAATACTTGAAGCTTGTTTTATAATTTTCAAAGTGTTAAAACGTTAAGGCAATCTCAAACAACAGTGCTCATCACCCCACGAGTCAACGTCGTCCTGAAGACGTGAAAATGGTCTGAGTGGCGTTGTATACAGAGCGAAGACGGTGTTCAGATTACTCTTGGGACTAGAAATTATTCATTATATTTGTTTTGCGTGAAGAATGCTTTTGTTTGAAGGACGTCGTCCTCGAAGTTGCCGTTGTAGATCTTAAGGTCCCTAATGTCGTGGGACAACTTTATCTTTTTACTTTGTCTAACGTCAGACGATTTTACTCGTCAAGGGGAACGTGTCGGAAAGCCATGCGTGAAGGGAACATAGTCAAGGCTGCCGGAAGGCCTGTGTAGTTGCATTTTTCGCAACTGGTCCCGGCTTGGTCTTAAAATGTATATATTCTACACTCGAATTTTCCTTCACCTAAAATCCCTAGAACATGCTATGTAATCGAGTGAAATGCCCAATATTACTTATAAAACGCAGTCAATAATAGGCCGTTACAAATACTATCATGTAGATTACAAACAACCGTCATACAACAGGGGATTTTTATGGTTTAATAATTAAAACCAATAAGGTATGACTCACTAAGGGACCAAATATTGACTTGTGCGGTATAGCGAATCTGAAACTAAGCTACATAGATTGACCTTTTTAGAAATGATATTAGGGCTCACCAACGTAGTTTATTGGCCAGAAATACTACTCGGGACGGAAGTAAAAATCTTTTTACTTCCGGCATATCTTTTTTGGGGTTTTTCGAAAGGTACCGAACTACCGGACGCTAACGGAAGAATTCAAGTCAGCAAAAATATTACCGTTATAGTTTGTAATGAGTAGGATATAATCCAAATTTGTAAAATGACTGCTTTACACGAACGGATAAAATGCGATGGATGTACGAAGAGAAGTCAGTTCGAGAAGATAGTACGACGCATTCAGTGTGAGAACAGTATTGTTAACGTTTTTAAAGAAATAAAGACCGTCATTCAACAAAGAATCTTATCGACTATATGGAGAATATGAAAACAAAATGTGAGTACTCTTTTTAATGAAATATATTGCTTTTAGAAAATAAGTTTGGTTTTAAAACAAGTTTGTATACATACGGTATACTGCTCAGAAATAACCTAACAGTGTCGTTAAGGTTGCGGTTAAGTTAAACAATGATAGAAATGGTAATAAACTTTGGTAAAGCACAACAAAATTATCTAGTAACACAGAAAACAGTCCATAGTGATTTAGAGACAGTGTAACTAACGCTGAACAGAGTTATATTACGATGAAGCTGAGGTTAAACCTAGGTTTGACCTCGGTTTTTGTTAGGTTATTTCTGAGCAGTACTGTACATATAAACAACACTGTGATAAAACAAAGATGGCTATAATAGTGACACTGGAATGCATTGTCTTTCAACATTGTCTTTTGAAAGTAACCTTTCGTACTTTTTACATAAGTTTGTATAGTATACATATATAAACAATACTATAACAAATTCGGCTTGAAAAATCAACTGTAACAATAGCTATACTATATGAAAAATAATCGAAATTTTGTAAGGTTTGATATACTGCCGAAACAGAGAACGTAGGAGTCTAACGTTTCGAGCGAAGGCCCTTCGTCAGAGAGAAACCAATCTGTTTCGGCAGTATATCTATTTTATTTCACTATATAAAAAATAGCTTGTCTTTTCAAAATAACCTTTGTTTTTATACATACACGTTTTTTTCTGAAGTCGAAGTTAAATAATCGCCGAAAGCAAATGATAAAACTTCTTTCCTCTGATTCATTTTTGTTTCTATTTTACTGAATCCTGTTATGCAGTGCGTCGATTGTATATATTATTGAAGATTTTCATTCAAACTGTGTGAGGTTTTTCCCCTAGCATGTTTTCCTTGGGCAACGCCTTCTTCCCGCGTTTATCAGCTGTCGGTTGAAATAAAGGTTTCTTTGTCGTTTTTCGAGTTTCAAGAGCTATCGGCAATTGACGGAAGGTACCAAGACAATTACTGTTCTTCCGAACAGAAATAGCATCATAACATATTTTTACAGTCAAAATGAAAATACCTTCTCAATTCTTCTTCTGTAGTTCGTTGCGTATTACTGTATTTCTGTAGCCGCTACCGAAGCCTGAGAACTGTACATAAATAGTATAATTTAGCTTTAAATGGCATTTAATCATAATACAATGGATGTTTATCCTAAATCGATACCAACAGACGAATATACATCAAGAATTGGCCATTTTTATCGCTAGACTTTCCTCACGCTTCAATAGCGGCTACAGAAATACAGTAATACACAACCAACTACAGAAGAGGAAGTGGGAAGGTATTTCCACTTTGACTGTAAAAGAAACTAAGCTGTATACGCATACTGAAACAAGTCCATAAAAGCACTTCAAAACGCTTGGATTTAACATTTTCATATTCGCTTAACCTTGTTCACGAAGCATTTGTTATAAATAAAAATTAATTGAAAATTAAATTCGGTAAGGTAAAGTGGTAAAAGACTACACGAAAGAGTCGCGCCGGAAAAAGAGTCTTTTGTTGAAAAACAAATCCAAGACCTTATAGGAATCTGGCCGATTCGACCGAGCTATGAGGACTGTTGCTGAGAACCTAGTCGCCAGTTTATAGTTTTATAGGAAAATACGGGTCCTCCTCTTTTTCTTTCGGGCGGGAGGGCGATAGGAAGGCACGATCGGAAATGGCGGCGGTCGAGGCTAGCGAAATACGGGCTGACCCGTATTAGCTACGGATGCGAAGAACGAATATCTTGCATGTAAACGTCATCAATACACGGCCGACAGGAGCGAGGACACCCCGAGCTCAAAGTCAAACATCTCAGCTCAAATTCGTCGCTGGACCATAATTCTTCCACGAGCGCATAGCACGAAGGTTGGGCTTAACTCGTGGAATTTTCGCGATGTACGAACCCATTACCCAGAACTCACTTGAGCCAGCACGCACGTGGACTGCGAACTGCCCCATGAAAGTGGCCGATTTTCTATGCGATTTCCGATCGTGGCGGGCGGGTGGTAGGAAGGGTGGGCGGTAGGGAGGGTGCCTGGTAGGAAGGGTGGGGGGCGTTCCTCTCCCGCCTTTTTCCTATCCCGCCTCCGGTCCGCCCGCCGTTTCTCCCGATCGCCTGCTTCTCGCCCGCTCGAAAAAAAAGAAGTTGAGCCTGAAGTTGAGCCATGTTAGACGGGGTTAGTACTTCAATAGGTGACGGGTTGTTGTTGGTTCTCTTTCCGCCTTGCAGGTTTTTCGTCTTGCGGGTTTTCCGTGTTGTGAGTTATCCCCCCTCCAGTGATTCGAGGGTTTTCACCGCCACTTTCAACGGTTAAAGCCGGTCGGAAAACTTACAGGATGGCATGGCATGGCGACACCATGATGACGATTGATATGGTGGGAAGGGAAAAAATGCCAGTGGAACTTACACGCAGCATAAAAACGCTCGCATAAAACGCATAAAAGCAGACCTTAGTATTTTACACGCCAGACGATTTTAATAATTACCTCTCAAGTGGAGAGAAGCCCTCGGAAATAAAGAACTTTTGAAATGCTATTTCACTTATCATATATGGCAGACCGCAAAGAACGTTTTCGTCCGGTCGGTGTTAAAGAAATACAAATTCACTATTTATATATTCGATTTAATTAAACTGTTCCTTTTTGAATGTGAATGTGAATGTGAATGTGAATGTGAATGTGAATGTGGATGTTTAACTTTCAAATTATTTTTTCCACTTATATTAAGTTTTGGGAAGCGTGATAAGACAAGTATACATTTTTACATTGCGAATTGAACATAAACTTCCGAATTATTTTGGCGGGAAAATTAACGCGGGAAAAATCACTACCACTAAAGCCTGGTTCTCATATGTCGCCGATCGTCGCCGATCGTCGCCGACCGTCGCCGACCGTCGCCGACCCATGATTTAGATACATGTTAAGTAAAAGAATAAAAGCACTGCTTTTCTGTATTGTTCTTTATTACTTAACATGCTGCTGCACTTCCCGTTTTAACATGCATCTAAATCACAAATCGGCGACGATCGACGACATATGAGAACCAGGCTTAAGGAAGCGGATGACCAGGGACGTAGCCAGGGGGAGCCGGGGCTCCCCCCCCCCCTTTTGATATAAAACAACAGACATGTAACTACAACACTGATGCAATATGAATTGTGTCAGGAAATAAACTGTAAACAGTGCATTCAATCTACTGCATGAGTGTATGCATTTTGAGTATCTATGTGACGTTTGCGTGTTTTGAGTATTTTATATGGCGTTTTTTAACCTTTAGAATCTGTAAAATCTTCCTCCAAAAGCCAGGAAATGGCATTTCAGCGACGCTCGATTTCAAAATTTCCCGGGGGAGATTGATTTCGGCTCCTCCCCCTTTTCAAAATCCGGCCTACGTCTCTGCGGATGACTATAATGAATTCACACCTTTAGCTCTTCATCCGAGCCTCAGTGGCTCAATGGTTAGTGGTCAGTTTGTTTAACTTTCGTGGCATCGGCACATAATTCTTCATTGCGAAAAGTGGTTTTTCCCTTCGCTAGATTTTTCGCGCACAAAAATCGCTGATCCGCGAGAGAACGGATTGGATGTAAAGCCTGATTTCCATAAGATCGTCTGGATTGCCCAATCGTCCCCCATCGCCTGAATCCATCCAATCAGATTGGGTGATTCAAAATATATCTAGTCTGATTGGAGAAATTTGGACAACCGGGGCGATCATATGGAAACCTGAGGCTTAAGATTTGCGGAGTAATGTTCACCTACAGTCGGTCACTATCAGAACAGATCTAATAAAAACTTTTATAATTTTATTATAGCAATAATGTATAAAAATCCTGAGAGTTGTTCGTCTTAAGAGAATTTATTTTTTTAGTCAAATAAAGTTGTCTATCACTAGCGTATTGAACATATAAAAGTTATATTTTATATCTTTGGCCTTATTTAACTCTTATTGTTAATATATAGAATATAGTATTAGAGAGAAAATGCTTAAAATTTCCCTTCACAAAATACCCTTTATGTTGATTGTAATGCTGGTGGTTGTGATAGTTATGGTGGTGCTGGTAATAGTGTTGTTGTGGTGATGGTGGTAGGAGCAATGGCTAGGATCTATGATGATGGTGGAGCTGGTGCTTGTAATAAATGGTGGTGGTAGTGCTGGTAATGGTAGTTGTATGCATGTAATGGTACTGGTACCAGTAAGTGGTTGTGGTCATGTGGTGCTACTGCTGCTGCTGGTGGTGGTGGAAAGTGTTGGTGATGGTAATAGTAGTGGTAATGCTGTTGCTGTTGGTAATGGTGATGCTTGTAATGGTGCAGGAGGTGGTGCCAGTGATAGTAGTGGTAGTAACGGAGCTGATGGTGCATGCTGGTGATGATGGTAATGGTGGGAGTGATGGTTGTAGTAGTGCTGGTAATGGTGCTGGTGATAGTTGTTGTGGTAATGCTGCCATTGGTGGTGCTGCCATGATGGTGATAATGCTTGTACTGCTGATGGTGATGGTGCTGGTGATGATGATGGTGCTGCTGCTGATGGTGCTGCTGCTGGTGGTGCTGCTAATGGTTATGGCTGTAGTAATGGTAACAAACATGCTAATAATTACAATAATTGTTTATAACATTTCTTAAATTTATTTGTTTATCTCTTTACTAGGCAAATTGCGATGTTTTCGTATCATTGTTATATCATTAATGCTTGGCTCTGTAGTGGCAGCCTTGACAGCTAGTCAATATTACAATAACTTGATTAGCCAAACAAACTATACAGTTTACATTGTGAAAAAGGCAAAAGAAAATTTAGTGAGTAAAATTACTTGTAAAGCAATTTCTTTGTTTTTACGTTGTTGAGTATTAATGAAGCATATTTTCATTATTGTGTGGTTTGTTGGCATTTAAAAAACGCTCCCTATGAATTCTATTTACAGATGGGCAAGCTCTCAATAACTGACCCATTACTCAATCCAAGCAAAAAGAGCTGGCATTTTGGAGTATCTGATTGCTGGAATACTAGTTTGACAGTAAGTATTGTGTGTTGCCAACTGTGAACAATGTTGTGTAGTCAACTGTAAACAATGTTATGTTGCCAATTGTGAACAATGTTGTGTTGTCAACTGTAAACAATGTTATGCTGTCAACTGTGAACAATGCTGTGTTGTCAACTGTGAACAATGTTATGTTGCCAATTGTAAACAATGTTGTGTTGTCAACTGTAAACAATGTTATGCTGTCAACTGTGAACAATGTTGTGCTGTGGACTGTAAACAATGTTGTGTTACCAACTGTGAACAATGTTGTGCTGTAAACTGTGAACAATGTTGTGCTGTGGACTGTGAACAATGTTGTGCTTTCAACTGTAAACAATGTTGTGCTGTCAACTGTAAACAATGTTGTGTTGTCAACCATGAACAATGTTGTGTTGTCAACTGTAAACAATGTTGTGCTGTCGACTGTGAACAATGTTGTGTTGTCAACTGTAAACAATGTTGTGTTATCAACCATGAACAATGCTGTGTTGTCAACTGTAAACAATGGTGTGTTGTCAACCATGAACAAATATGTTGCGCTGTCAACCGTGAGCAATGTTGTGCTGTCAACCATGAACAATGTTGTGCTGTCAACTGTGAACAATTGTGTTGCTGAATATGAACAATGTGGGACTAGAACTTAAACTAAATGAACTAAACTAAACTTAACACTAAGCAAAGTAAAACCACGAAGACACCTACTGTTATTAAAGAATGTTGCCACGTCTTCGGTCTTCCTCAACTTCTGAATGTGCTTTGATTTTGTAAAATATCCCGGTCATGGTCGGTGAGAACGATATTGACAAGTTCGGTTATCATTTCAATAATGTACAGTGCTTCTCCTTATGCCAATAAGTATTGGAATTACAACCAAAATGAACCAAAACAACTTAAAAGGTCCCCATGTCTCCATTTTAATACAAACGAAAGTAAAATTAAAAATTTTGAGACGGAACCAGGAAGTTACTGCGCATGACAAAATGCAGCGGTCAGTTTTGGCGGGAATATTTAAAAACCAATAAAATTGATCATTATCATAATTAAATAATTCCCTTTATTATCATAAATTAATTAAATATTTTCATTTATTATCATAAATTAAACGCTAAAACCCATCTTTCAGGAAGAGGAGCGCCTGAGCGATGACTTCACAAGACTTAGAATCCTCAAACAGTATGCGGTGGCTTTGAAAATTTCGAGCAAGAACTACGTAAAAGCAAATATTGCTCTGGAGATAAGCAATCTGTATCGAGCAATTAACAAAGCGGTAAGATGATTTTAATAAAAATTTAGTTTGCCCAGTAGCCTCATCACAGATGCTCGCAGGTGGAAAGGCGTGGGCAAGAGGGTAAAAAGGGGGTGGGCTAGCCTCCTGGTTGTCGTTCACGCGGGTTCCCCCAGTTCCCTTATGGTCCCCACTCTCCCGCTCCCAATCCCTTGCTGTCCCTTCGTGCTCAGCCAAAAAACATTGAAAAGCTGCGTGCGGAGGAGGCTAGGGTGGGACTGCGTTTTTCAAATTTCACACAGACTAAGATGTAGAGTACTGTATTTCATTATTAAACCTATTCTTTGCAGTTTTCTATTGTTTTCACTTTACTCTATTTAAAAACAATTGCCTACGTCAACCTCGTACCCAGGATCTTATCTCCGCTCGCATGGGGGTCTTGTGGCGAGCGTAGACCGTTAAAAAAGCTGGATTTCCACTACTAGGCGTAAAATATCGCGCACTCGACTTTTCTTTTGTAAATATTGAATGGTTTTCTACTTCGTTCCACATTGAAATTCACAAGACAAAGGAAAAGGTCGAGCACGCGACATTTTACGCCTAGCTAGTGGAAATCCAGCTTTAAGCCGGTTTTCCACTAGGCGATTTTTTTCGCGCAAAGCGACTTTCGTTTGTTCGAATTCAATAGATTTCCAGCCCTGGTTCCAGCTCAGAGCTCATGAGAAAAGAGAAAAAGTCGCTTCGCGCGAAAAAAGTCGCCTAGTGGAAAACCGGCTTAAAGCTTGGATATGAGGTTGTGCCTCGTAGCGCTCTACTTAATCACATATAAGGGTCACCAAGAGGCAATTTTGTCCATATGCCTCTCATACACTATGGGGCCTCAGAGATCAAGGGGCCTCACAGAAACTCTTTTTCCAAGAGATCTTTAGCATACCAAAAGGGCCCACAATACTAGCAAAAAGTAGAAATTTCCCAGCGAAGGGGGCCTCCATCAAACCATTTTGCCCTAGGCCCCCAGTGATCTCTCTGCGGAGTGCGGGCCTGGTTCCATAAAGTTACTCAAACACATGGAAGTGAATAAATCATGTATTTGACACACCCTTTGCCTCTTAAGCCGGTTTTCCACTAAGCGGAATTTTTCTTTGTCTTTTCTAATTAGTTCCGCCCGAGAAATCACAAGATAAAGAAAATTTCCGCTCCGCGCGCAAAATTCCGCCTCGTGAAAAACAGGCTTTTTCTTTAGCAGTAACTGGTCGGGCAACTATAGTCGATGTAAATTCAATGGGGGGGGGGGGGGGCGCAGCACAAAATTTGCCCGACTGAAACAAAGTGCCCGGCTTTTATATCATATCAAATACAATCTATAATCAGCGTGCACAAGTTTATATAACATTATTTGTACAAAAGTCAATATGGCATGTTATAAATATATTATCTATGTGTTCCTATGGTAATATGCGCGTGAACATTTGATACTTTTTGATAAAAATGCGTAATATTTTTTGCCAACCTATCTTCCTGCTAACTGGGGGGGGGGGGGACTAGCCGACTTTTTTCGCGCGAAGCGACTTTTTCTTTTGAGCTCTGAGTTGGAACTAATCAGAAATCTATTGAATCCGAACAAAATAAAGTCACTTCGCGCGAGTGGAAAACCAGCTTTACACGATGCGACTTTTCTTGCAACTTACATCAATAAGATTGCAAAACCATTCCTCGCATGCTGGAAGGGTGTTAACTTACAACATTAATTCAGTGATTTGTTGCAAGTTGCAAGAAAAATCGCATCGTGGTGACTTTATAAAATTCGGCAAAAGTCTACTGTCCTTCCTTTCTTTTTGAGGAATGTTAGCAGGGGCGGATACAGGGGGGGGGGGGTGTGACTCGGTGACTAGTCACCCCCCTTCCCTGTCCCAACCAATACAGGATTATACAGCGATACACTAGCAGCTGTTTATACAAATCACAACAGTCACTCGTGTGTAAAACGTGCATAAATTATATTGTATAACAATGCTTATTGATACAGGCCGTAGCTATGGCCTCTCCTTTGCAATAAGATTGGACATCGTGATACGCTAATATCTTGTAAATTTGAAACCCCAACTTTAAAACAGTAAGAATCACGATTATATAGACGTATTGTATACAATCTCAATCTGAAATCTGAATATACATAGTAATTTTGGAACATAAACGTATTAAACATATCCCCATGAGTCCACGACAATGACGACATATGGTGTATTCATATATTTGGGTATTTTGTTTGGTAATTTATATCCTTCAAAACTCTTTCAAATCCCCCTCAAAATGCAGGAAATGCTATTTCAGAGACTCTAAAATTCAAAATATTTCCGGGGGAGCAACATTCGGCGCTCCTCTGCCCACGTAGTAAGTATTGCCTGTTTTGCCCCCTCCCTCCCCCCCTCGCGCCCTTGTTAAATATTCTGAAAGAAACAACTGAGCCGCTTATAGTCACCCCCCTTGCAAAAATCCTGTATCCGCCACTGGTTGGATTTTTCTTAACTTTACAATAATTGTACGACATAAACTCTTGTACTTTCTAACCCAATGTTTTTTCTTCTCTCAAAGAAAACCAGACTGGGCTATTCTCGAACCGTGGTTCCTAAACAGACTGTCAGTCATTTCAATGCAACTACTCCACGAGAACAACTCCTGATTGACGTGCATTTTTTGGCTACACTTCAAAAGAATCTACTCCTGATAATACACGATTTCTCCCAAAGGACCCAACCAACGGCTTAATAATTGGAAACTGGTTAAGGCAGTGGTCGCATTGCATCAATGTTTAAGAAAGTAGGCTTTGTAAGTTCATTAAACTGAACAGTTACTTTTCAAATTTAAGGAGGAAATGAAATGAAAATGAATGAATTTTATAATAAAGGACTTTTATAGTAATCTCACTACGTTTTATTGACTGCCAGTTTGCCAGTTATCTCATTAGTTATTATTATTATTACTATTATTATTATTATTATTATTGATGATGATGATGATGATGATGATGATGATGATGATGATGATGATGATGATGATGATGATGATGATGATGATGATGATGATGATGATGATGATGATGATGATGTTACAGTATAAGAATTGAAGTGCCTTATGAAACGAAAATTAAGTTTGTCTTATTTGAAAGAACACCCAAAATGATAGAGTAATATTTTGCAGTTTTTGGTTTCCTTGCTTCGTTCTTGAGATATTTCAGTTTAATAATTGTCAGTTGTTTGCTGTACAAGCTGTGTTAGTAATACTCAGAAAAACTCTGAGCTCTAAGCGGGACTCGAACCCACAACCTTCTGAATGCTAGCCAGACGCTCTAACCATTGAGCCAATATATAGAACTCAGATAGCAGAGCAAGGTTAATTATACCTTAGACTGTGCCCAGTCCTCCAGGAACGAGCCTTAACCGCTCGGTTACAAGTTACAAGCAAACAACTGACAATTGTTACTAACATCAAACTGCAATTTCTGAAAATATGTGAATGAAATATGTGAAAATATGTAAATGTCGCGACGTCACACGTGCATAATGAGTTATCAAAAAACGTTATATATCTTTGCTATTGTCAAATATAATCACTTAAAAATCTACATGTTTAGTGTTCTGGGCGAAACACACGCACATGCTTCCATCGAATTATTTTGGTTTGATAATAGCAACGATATATATAACTTATTATGCATATGTGACGTTAAAATGTTTAATTTGCATATCGAACAAAGTGAAATATCTCAAGAACGAAGCAAGGAAACGAAAAACTTCAAAATATGTTACTCTATCATTTTAAGTGTTCTTTCAAATATTAAAGACCAACTTAATTTTTGTTTCGTTCCCCGCAGGAACGAAACTGTTACTGTATTAGCTTTCCATTGACATCACAAAAGAAACTGTCATCACAGATCAAAATCGTCCAATCGTAGTGCAGTGTTGTTGACATAACTGTGATCTTATCCAATGAAATCAAAATTCCGCATAAAAAATTTAGTTGGAGGCGTGGTTAAAGGCCAAAACGAAGTGAAAATATTGCTGATCTGGAGTAATTTGAAGACGTAAACAATCCCGTGCGAAGCGAATCATCAATCTTGTGCTGTAGAAAGTAGGAACTTTCCCCTCGTTGAACTCGAGAATGCATTCGGTATGTATGGCAACTGCGCGTTCCAAAAGGTCAGTCGCACTGTTTCACGCGTGTCTAATAATTTTAAAATATAGCTATTTTATGAACAATGTCAATAGTTTGAGGCTAGAAGTTCGTTATCATTCATTTGTGGCCCATCTAAATGGATTATTCTGATTCGAGAATTAAACTATGACCTATGACGACGAAAATGATGATGGTCCATTATTGACCTAATTTATATTGATCCTTTTGGCCTTGGAAATTTATGGATTTGCTATTGGCGATTATTCAATAAATACCGCGGTGTCATAAATAAATCAGCTGCATGAAATTTAAATGCGACGTGCTAGCGTCTCGCAATTTTCCCGAGAAAGCAATTATTTTGGTAACGTTTTATTTTGATCCTATAGACGGTCAGAAGAGTATTGCTACTGAATAGAAGATTTACGTTGCCAAAATAATTGCGTTCTCACGAAAATCGCGAGACCGCTAGCACGACTGTGAATAACCGGAAATAATGAAATAATCAATAGAGCCTGCCCTCTGGCGTGGAGGAGAGAGTAATCCGTCATGATCAGACGGTACAACGTCTGAAATGTGTGTTCGTTTTATTAGACGAAGCTTAAATTAATTTTTTGTAGTTTTATTATAATCTTCTCGCTTCAGCATATTTCTAGTTTGTTTATATGCAAAACAAAAATCGTCTAAATTAAGTTTGTCGTATGAAACGCAGGCGCGTAGTAAAAATTGTCGCGCCAGTCTACATGGGGGAAATAATTAGTTGAGCTAAAATTCGTCATTGCTGTTGACCCTCATAAACGACTGACCCTCATAAACGACTGACCGGAACGAAACAGCTATTTCTTTTAAGAAATAGTTTCTTGTTGTTTCATAGGCAATTTAAGCATTTCTGTAAACAACTCAGGCGTTAGTGTATTCTAATTTTCCCAGCTACAAGTCTCTCTTGTAGCTCTTTAAATAGATTAATAAAGCAAATTGAATTGATCGCTCAGATAATAATTTCAGCTTTAATTTCACCTTTAGTATTGTACAAAATATTTACAAGACCAAACATTTACCAGCAAATGTATTACTACTAACCATGCATTACAATTTAGCCTGTGTCACACATGCAGTATTTCATTAAATTATGATGCAAAAAAATAAAGCAACAAGGTTCGAATTAGCCTCACAACGAGGGGAACCTCACAACGTCTGATCAAGGAGGCCAGGCCCCGAATTAACGCTTCACAAACCGCTAGCTGAAAACTGCAAACCAGTTCTTTGAAAAATCGCAAAGCTTATTTTTGAATAATGTGGCGTAACGTAGCATAATGTCTTATAATGAATGTACTGCTATTAAAACATGTCAAAACACGTGAAATTCATGAAGAGACCCGTGACCAATCGTGTTAACCTGTCTCGGAGATAAGAGTAATGGTTAATTGATGGGCAATCCAGTAATTCAATGGGAGGAGTAACTACTAAAAAAGTTGCAAAGCTGTTCTGAAGCGCTAATTTGGACCCTCAGAGCAATACGCGAGTTTCAGGGTGTTGCGCGCGCAACATTTTTCAAAAAAAAATGGCCAACTCCACTCAAAGTAAACATACTGTTTAAAATAAACAAAGTATAGATACAGTTTCTGGATATTTAATGTAACACTGTTATTCTGCTGGTGTTGGCTCGTTAGCAAGTCTGTTTGCCATTGCTTACTTTGTGGGGAGCCCACCAAGAGCCCACCAATTCCTTTACAAAGTGATGCACGTGCAATACCCTGAAATTCGCCTATACTCAAAAATAAACACATTAAATAAACTAAAGAAACACACCAAAAAGATATTAAAAAACAAAAAGAAGAAAGAAATCCACAAAAGTTAAAGACACACAATAAATTACAGCAGGAAAGCACAGAATTCAGCAATAAAAAGCAAAATATTACCAAAACTGATGATGCGTGGCATCAACAGGTATGGCCCCAAAAAATATGTCACATGATTTCCACCCAAATCATTGACGAATCCACTGCATTCCTAAACGTTTTTGGCTGGGGAATTCAAAAGTAGCAAATGGGCCAATCATATTGCAGTGATCACATGGTGTCGATTTCAAAGGCTAAGGAATGCAGATGGATTCGTTCATGTTTCAAATGGTGGAAATCATGTTTTTGGGGCCATGTCGCGAATCATCGGTTTTGGTAATAAGTATCTTCTAATAATTTCAAATTAATTTTCATACATATTATCTACAATAGAATAACTTGCACTCACAATTTTAAAGACTATACTGGAGTGGAAGCAAGGGACACTAATGCAACTAGTACTGTAATGTCATCAGGCTTCCCTCCTGTCACATGTAGTCCCTCCTGCATCCTTGCTTGTTTTGCAAATGGTGACAAGTAGCTAGGATCCAATGCCAAAGTTCTGGCTAAGTTAGCTAACGAGTCAGCAGCTAGTTGGATTGATTGAACACTGTGATCCTAAAAGAAATGTTCACTTGGTGTTAGGATAAAGGGAATCTTCAAAATCAATGACATACTTTCCTCGACTCTATTTTCCAAGAATTGTACGGGCACTACACTGTATATAATGTGAACACATTTTCACGCTACTACTGGGTAAAAGATATGGGGGAGGGGGAAGGCATACTACCATTTGCATTCAAGCATTTAGCAAATAACTAGTTGCTTTTGAGTTTTGAAACAAACATTGTCCAATGATAACTATTTGTTTGACAGATCAAATCAATAACAAATAGATGGTGTAATTTTCCATTGTCAATACTTGTCATCATTCTTTTCACACAGCAACATTTGCTTGGAATATTAACTTGTCTTTGGGTTAATTGCGAGAATCAGAAGAATTAATGGATGCAGGTCATCTGATAATTATATCTTAATTAGATGTTTTAATTGGTGTGTAGCATCGCTGTATATTTTTACGAGTTGTGCCGTATTTTGACGAGTCCGCACACCGAAACATCTTATAAGAGATTTATTATACAACTTCTCTGATCAACAAACTTTTATGGAAAAAGAAAACTCTACAAAGCCGGAGAAGTAGCGTGACTTGCACCAGGACAAAACCAGGACAAAATAATAAGCATACATGAAGTAGTTCCCAAGTGATAAATTTGATTGGCTAACAAAATCTGTCAAACCGGTTTTCTACTATCCAAATAACTAACTATCCAAATATCGCTGTATATTTGTACTCATTTTTAGCGTTATTTGGACCGTTTTTAATGCAGTTGTATAATAAGGGTTATGACCTGCCAAATGCATTTATTTTGTATTCCTTGTTTGCTGTGGCTTGTGAGAAAATATCAACAACGTTGAAACTTGAAACTGAAGCAATAACAACAAAACGTAACACACCCTATTCATCATTGATTTGATCTGTCAAATGCATAGTTGTTATTGGACAACGTTTGTTTCCAAACCAGGAAACAACTAATTATTCACCAAACGCTAAATGCTTGAATGCAAATGATAGTACACTTGAATTAATCCAATTGGTTCATTGAACATACAGTACCTTTAATTTTGAAATCTCTTCTGTAATTTGTTTGGTGGATAAATTATCAAAAAGACCATCAGTTCCAAGAACAACAACATCTCCTTCTTCCACAGCAAAAGATGTTTCTTCAGCTGAGTCTAAACTGCAACAAGAATTAAAAAATATGTTGAGCAGAGAGTAACATATTAGAGTGTGGGATGATGGCAGTGAGTGTTGAAGGCCAGTTACATGTACATTAGCTATTAATTACGGTAGTAGTTTTGGTGCTGCCTTGCACCCAAGTGCAATTAGGAGAAGGAACACAGGAGTGCAGAAAAAGTATGGTACCAGATTTCTGTCCCCTATTCCTAATAGCCCTTTCACTCATTTTTTGACCCTCATCCTTACCAGTACTATAGCTTGGTGCTCCCCTAATACTACCAATTAAATCAGTAGAGTGTCTTTTCCAGAAGAAAAAAGGTTGTCTGGAAGGTGGCCAAACGTTTATGTTTTATGACATCAACGGCTCGTGAATGCTGCGTGGCGTGTGAACGAATACAACAAAATAGACAAATTCAGTTGAATAAGATGTTAATTTTGATGTAGTGTAAAATGAATGTGATACTGTAGTACCCACCATTCAAAAAATATCTTGTTCAACAGAATTCATTGATTTAATTGAATTCGTTCACACGCCACACTGCATTCCTGAGCCATTGACGTCACAAAACATAAACATTTGGCCGCCTTCCAGACAACCTTTTTTCTTTTGGAAAAGACACTCTACTGATTTTGGTAGTAATCCAGGCAGCACAACAATGTCTAGGCATGAGGCAAGTTTAATTTGTGTTAAGTCAATTACAAAATCACCCAGAGAATTTCCAACCAAAAAGTTTTAACCAGCCAAATAACCCTTTTGACTTCTAGACCACCCAAAACTGGTCCCTTTATTATTTTACTCTGTCTAATGCCAGACAATTTTACTTGCCAAGTGAGAACCTCTGGTAGTCAAAGGGTTATCTAATCCAATAGCATGAATCTATAATTCCACCTGTAATTCACCAAAATCATAATTGAACACAAACTTACTTATCTTGTATAACATTTCCTTCTTGGTCTGGTGGAGGAATAGCAAGTTGATAAGGAGTATTAAAATAATGTTGTTGGCCCAATGAGAAATGAACAACATTGCCTTCTCTTATAACCAAAAAACCAGAGTCTCCCAAATTTGCAGAATGCAAGGTACTGCTCTTTTTATCCAAGACTATAATACAAGCTGTACTGCTCCCTAGAAATATTGGTAGTGAATAAAGACTTACAGTAGTAGAAATATTGGCTATATACATGTAGTATACTGTACAGAGATTAATTAGTAATTACAGTAACTAAACTTAGTAGAAATACAGCCAAGATTATTTAATACAGTATAAATTATGTACTGTATACACAGTATCTCTTTAACACACCCTGTCTGAACTGGCCAAAAATAACCCTTTTATTAGTTTACTTCAACTGTCTAAATGCCAGGGGAAGGGTTAAAAAGACAACCCTCAGATATCCTAGACAGCAACGTGTACATGTTAATTAACAAGTCGTTAACCTATTTCTGCCTGAACCAGCTAAAAATAGCCTCTTTGTTGTTTTACCCTGTCTGAATGCTGATCACCAGCTTGGTGTAATGTAACAGCCAATTGGTAGACTCCTGCGAGGCTCAAATAACTACAATCCTGGACAAAAATGCTTGGGACACTATGCGAAAATCAGCAAAGTGTCCCAACAATTTTGTCCAGGATTGTCTGAAAATGACAAATTTATGAATTTTCAATAAAACACAGCTTTTTAATTTTGTAACATTGCAAAAGATATACAGTTTAAAAAAAAGCCCCCATCTCTGCTCCCCCTTACCCCCTCAATGGGAAGGGATCACTGGAGCAGAGTCTCTGCAGAGTTCCCACCCGCATGAGAGCTCTTACTTAATTTGCATATTCATCGAATCTTCTATAGACCTCTTGCAGATGACATCAAAACTGTGCATCTGGAGGACAACTTCAAAGTTCTGACGTTCAACAGAGCAAATAATGAATGAAAATTCTATAGTTTATAAGCATTTGTCCTCCACCAAGGGAACAAGTGCAAGTGGTGATCTATACTCCACAAACAATCTGTTGTTCATGCATGTGGGAGTGCATGCATTTGTGTCATTTTGGAATAAACTGTGCAGAATCGTTGCATCCAAATTGTGTTTTTCTTCGATTTTGTTTAATTCACCATTTTCAGATAATCCTGGACAAAAATGCTTGGGACACTATGGGACACTATGCGAAAATCGGCCCACCCAACAATTTTGTCCAGGATTCAGGGCTTGAAATTTTCAATTTTCGGCAGTATCCAAGTGGATACCAAGTTTCTGAATTTGGTATCCCTCCTTGAAATCTAGTATCCCACTTTTGAATACTAAACATCTCAACTTGCATGATCTAAAATTAACTACAACAGTTTGTGACAGTACATGCATTACGTTACATTATAAGACGTTACCTTACAATGCAAGACGTTACGCTACATTCTAAGACGTTACGTTACATTATAAGACGTTACCTTACAATGTAAGACGTTACGCTACATTCTAAGACGTTACGTTACATTATAAGACGTTACAGTACGTTACATTATAAGACGTTACGTTACATTATAAGACGTTACGTTACATTATAAGACGTTACAGTACGTTACATTATAAGACATTACGTTACATTGTAAGACGTTACATCAGATTCTGTGGCTGTGCACTATCGAAATTTTTATTGTATCCCGTTGGATACTGAATATCCCGTTGGATACTGAAGTTAAGACTTCTAGTACCCAAAACGAAAATCTAGTATCCCGTGGATATCGGGATACCGCAAATTTCAAGCCCTGGGATTGTAGTCATTAAAAGGTTACAGGTTCAATGCCTATCTGTAGCTCAGAAACATTTTCCGAGTATTTGAACTTCATGAGGAACATCTGTCAAACATCTGTTACATTAAATATATAGCATCAACAAGACCACTACAAACTTAAATAAATTTTTAATCTCCCAGTAGAAATCTTACCAAATAATGGTTCCTTGTGTTCAAGCAGTTCTTGGTAGCCCTTTTTCATAATATTTACAGGTGTCAGATTTTCTAATAAGCCTTGTTCTATCAGTCTTTTACAGTTTTCCATTAATGCACTGGAAAATATGGACGGATCAATTCCATAATTTCTCCAACCACCAACACCATCAGCAACACCTGAATGAACACATTAATGTTGATGACAACAAGCTTGTAGCAGCTTCATCAGTGGCGTTGTGGCCAGGGAGGCCATGGCCCCCCCTAATGTCGTTCAACACAGTTTTGTCAGAATTCGGGCATAAGCTTTTTGCGGTTTACGATCATGACTATCACTTTTGAGTTATGCCACCAACAACGAAACATTGGAAAGTTGAATGTTTTCTATGCAAGAAGACATTTGGTAGTGATTATCGATCTCACCATAACAATAAATATCATTCGGATCACAGATAGAGTAAAGAAACACCAACATACAGTGTATTCCATATAAACATGCTGGTGCTCCTGTGAATCCTTTCCAGGATTGTCTTTTGACTTTTTGTTATTTCAGTATTAAATTCACTAGTAGCGGTTGCGTACAGCATAGCAGCACGCTTTATCGCTTTAATACGTCTGTTTTATACTTCGGGCAATCATCGAATTTAATTCAGAATTAAGTATGTTTTATCGTTTATGCGAAATTTTTTTATGTTTAATTCTTATGTATATATGTGATATGTTGGAAAAACCTTGTTTGTTGGAAAAATTGTGCTCTTGGCCAGCCCTAAAATCTCTGTGCCACGACGCCCCTGAGCTACATGAGCAAACCCCTTACCTGTTTCACTCTGTCTAATGTCAGATGATTTTAATTCATGTCAAAGACCGAGATAACCCTCAACAGCCTACTGTAAGCAGCAATGGGTTAATAATGCTATTACTACAATTACTGGTTCACACTGTTCTTACAAACATGTTGCAAACACATCAAGATTAATAATAAGCTGTAAGATTTTTATGCATGTACCATAGTTGACCACCCCCTGTTTAATAGGGAAAAATTAATTTTTCAGGCTATTTCTAAACATTCTCTCAGTACAACTGACCATGTCTTCACAGAGGTCCACCTCCTTAACCAATGAGGATTAACATATTTTGATCCTCAAATTGGATATATAAGTGCTTCAAAACATTTCAGTTAACGATCATTTGGTGAAAAGCAAGCATGCCACTGAAGTTACAACAATACACTGTCAAATGGATTTTAGAAGCCTATTGTAGACCCTTTGATCACGTTGATCTAAACCAGGAAGTTTATCCATGCCATTTCACACTTTTATTTTTTACACCAGATGATTTTACTCGTTGAAGGGAAGACGTCCTGACATGAGTTAAATGGTTAAATTATTATATAGAATCACCACAGGAAATGACCCTGAATATTATAATTAATAATTACAGTACTGTCTGTACTCTACAGTACTGCAATGCTACAGTCCAGGAAGTGTTTAGGAAAAGCACTTAAGACAAAGAATAATTTTTGAAGTTATGATTGGCAAAAAAACGTCTCTGATTTCTAGTATGGTGTAGCAAAATGCAGAACAGATATCTGGATGATGCAAGATGATGCAAGATGTTATCTTGGCCCTTGATAATTGAAAAGGTGATAGGGTCATAAAACTGTAGTCACATATCCTAAGTTATATAACTTGGAAATCCTAATATATTGTAGCAAATAGTTTAGTTGTACTTATTTCTTCAACGAATTCAATAATCTACACGAATTCCACAATAATCAGAACATAAGACTTGTTTTAATATTAATAATATAACATTTATAAGCTTTACATAACTTAATTGAAAATTATCGCTAGACGTTTTTGACATTTTAAATACAGTTCTCTCGGTAATCATAGATGATCTTACTATTAAAATAAAACCTTCAGACAACTCTCTTAAAGATCCTAAAGCTAAATTTATAAATGGTATTATCTATCCCAGACGAATAAATCCAAATGAATTTAAATTATTGAGCAGACGCCTTCGAAGTCCCTTTACAATGTAAAACTTCACTTAAACTTACCTAAAACGTTGCTAGTACGATCTTCTGTCGTGAAAAAAGCATCTTCTCCGAAAGCAAATCGTTTTTTAGCAGTCTGAAAGTCCTTGGAGTGTCCACAATAAGCTGTAATCAAACGAGTGTAACGTCGTACACTGATCCTTTCTTCTTGTGCTAACAACCGAGGAAGAAACAGCCTTACTTGGGAGGCAAGAAAACGGCCATAAACCAAAGGAGACTGCAAGGCCATGCCTTGATCACAGCATTTTGTCTTGGTGATAAAGTGGGAAAACGATATCCTTGGCTTTGGCGAGTTTTTTCACAAAATAATCGGACAGAAAGTCTCACTGAATGTTTCCACTCGATGTGGCCATGCTTCTCGGAGACTCCAAGGCTTTCGTAATGGGGATATACGTCCCCTAGGCCCGAGGCAAAATCTCGTACTATTTTGGGACTTATACCCGCGAGTAATTAACAATCTCACTTTTGGTGCTGGGAGGGGAGTTGGGGGGCTTCGCATCAAGGATTACTAACTAGTCAAACACTAATCAAATTGAAAGAAAATTTTTTACAACAATTTAAACAGGCTGTAAACTTCTACATGAATTTGCAAACTGCTCCCTTCTCCCATCACAATAACAAAAAAATAAATACTGCTTGAATTGCACTTGCTCAACATGGTTTTATTGTCGAATATGCAAAGTAATTAATTTGATCTTTAATTCTAATATAAGTACTTAATAATTGAATCAGCCATTACAGTGTAATTAAACATTTTAACTTTATCAAAAATTAATTTCCCCCACCAAACAATTATGGTAACCCAACCCCTTGATATAGAAAAATAATTTTATATTTAAATTTATAGTAACAGTTTCCAAATATCTCCCCAGCATACAAAAGCAGTCATAATTTAAGCTTGTTCTTCCTCAAAGTATGTGGCTGCTTTCATGCGTAACTTTTTCACGGTTGTCAACAGGCATGAACAATGTTGTGCTGCTCACCGTGAACAATGTTGTGCTGCTCAGCATGAACAAGTTGTCAACAAGTTGTTTACTTATGGTTCGAACAACTTGTTCATGGATATAATCAACAGTCATGAACAAGTTGTTCCAACAGCACATTTTTTATAGCCAACGTTGTTCGCACATGATACAACATGTTGTAACAGCATGATGAAATAACAATGAACAATGTTACAACAATGGTGAACATGGTTGATGTATAAACACGTTCTTCGGTTGTTACAACATGCATGAACAATGGTTGTTGTCTCATGAAGCAGTAACTTGTTGAAACAATGATGAACAATGAACACATCAACTGTATGATGGTCATAAGTGGTATACTGTATTAAATGTTGTAAACTTGTCTATTTCTGGATTACATGAACAATGTTGTTCACTTATCAATGTTGTTCACATATGTCAACAAGTTGTTACACTGCATTGTTGCAAGTTGTTACAGCTGATTGTTCAGGCAACAATGCTGTGACAACTTGCAAGATTTTTACGCATGTGGTGCAAGAGTCCACCATATCATTCAATAATAGTATTTGCTATGGAGAGACATTACATTACAACTATTTGTGTCCAAACACAACTAACCAAACATTTTTTTCAAGTTGTTTCACATTTGAAACATAGCATTTGAATTTTGACTTTTAATTATCATCACTAAATCTGATTAAGTACAGGTTAGTTACTGAGGCCTGAAGGGCCAAGGTAAATAACTTACGAAGTTACCGAGGTTGAGGTAACTAACCTACTCAAGATCACAGAGGCTGCCTAAGAAAACTGAGATACTGAGTTCATTATCACAGAGGTTGTCTAAAAAACACTTCAGTTGTGATGATAAATCCTTTATCACATTCGTGACCATTGATTAACCTTTATTTTCCAAATCCCCCATAAATCAAGTTAATTGCCCCAGGCTAAAATATATTAACTGGGGCATTAACTTGATTTATTTGTGGTTGGGAGTAATTATTATAAATAAACAACCGCAGTACAATAAAGAAAACCAAGGTGATCATGAACTAGAAGCCAATAAAAGCCTAATTCAAACACTATGTTTCAAAATGTTTGTGTTTAATTGTGCTCAGACACAAATGACTGCACCTCAAAATATATTAATGAAATATTTCCACAGACATTGTGCTACCCACATTAACTCTTATTTAAATTCTTTCAAACCAGTGAGATGATTAACCAAAAAATAATTTTTGTTGTTTTATGCAATTTAGTCACTTGCATTAATTAAAGAAGGATTGAGGTGACCTTGATTAGATGTTGCACCATAATGATTAGTATGGCCATTTTCAGCAACGAGATTCAAGTGAGATTCATCCTTTCTTCTTCGGCACAGTCTGAGAAACAAGATCAGAGCAATTAACACCATCAAACCACCTAATATATAAAAACCACGTTCTACCCATTTAACAATTTCTAACTTATCCAAAACTTCTTTTTTCAGTTTGTCCGCATTATTTGAATCAATACGGACATGTTCATTGATCCACATAATAGGAACAAACGTTGAAGCAAGTCCTGACGTTTGAAAAAACCCTTTCACTGGTTCGACATGAATGTTAAACTGAAGTCTTTTTGATGCTTGAAGAAGAGCACCTGTGTTTGGCTCAACATACAAAAACGTATCATGCTTTTTCGGGTCAGGGTGAAGACCAAGAACTTTCTTTAACAGTATCGGATCTCCATTCAGAAAATGTGGTGAAGACACAACAATCGGAGCATTAAAAGGCACACAGGCATTCACACTCAACAGACCAGAAGGTAAGCAATTTGGATTACAAAAGCCCTTATTGTCAGGATCTTCACTGCCACTTGTGAATATAGACTTTGGTGGATGAAACAGCAAGGCACTAATTCCTCGAATGCTGCTGCTATCAGATAGATAGTTTACAAACAGTGATCTGCATATCTGGGTAACAAATATGTATAAATTATCATCTTTTGTGATGTGCGGCTTGTAGAGAGATCCATCAGTACCATTCAACATATTAGCAATCTTGCTTTTCCAAATGTGTAAGTGTTTATGGCCTTTCCATTCTTTGTACAGCCCAAGATTGTCTATATTGGTTTGACCAGTTCTGATAGTTGTTACACCATCGTAACTCGGGTTAGCTTGTAAAACAAACATCGATGGCAGTGATGGTAGACCATTAAACAGATGTCCAATAAGTGGTAGTTCCACAAGAAGTTTACGAAGTTTATTATAGTCCTCAAATAATGGATCCTCATACCCCCAGATTGTCTGGTTTACAGTTTTTTCAATAAACACATCGTCATCGATATACTCTAAAACTAATTGAGCTATCTCTTTCCACCAACGACCAACAAATGGTTTCAACAACTGTATGATGGTCATAAGTGGTATATTAAATGTTGTAAACTTGTCTATTTCTGGGTTACACGTCCCACATGAAGTTTCATTGTCGAACACATAAGTCGTCACCTGATTGTAAGTGACATTACTATCTCCCCAAGATACATTGACCTTTTCGCGACTTTCTCTGTAGGAATACGGTCCTTTTTCCAAAACAGCCGGAGGTTTGCCTTTCTTCACCTCCAAGGGGTTCATGATGTTCAATGTGTGTAGTTGTAAATAGATTGGGAGCGTTGGTTTTTTCCATTCGTCGTAGATCTTCGAGTGAGTTGTGAGCACGAAATTCTTGGCGATTGTCTTTCGTATTGTGTCGTTGATAAAGTCGTGAAGGGCCAGTGGCAGGGCAATGAATATGAGACCAACCACAAGGAGAATAGAGTAGCATGTTTTGGGACCACAACACTTCATCTTTTATTAAGATAATGTATACTGTAGATAGCTTGATGGAGATGAATAGCTGAAGCGGTGAAGCACCAAGAGCGCACTCACATCAAGACTCAAGAAGATGCTTTTGGCTGATCAGTGATCACACGCGCGCCTTCGCTGCTTTAATTCAGTTCGAAGTCTGCTCGTGACGACCCGCGTGACCGTGCACAAACAAAGTTTTGCAGGGGGGGGGATTACTGGAAGAAGGCGCTTAATCCGGTATGTTCTAACCCTAACCCTTAATTAATCCGGTATGTTCTAACCCTAGAACATGCTATGTAATCGAGTGAAATGCCCAATATCACTTATAATATGCCCAATTCTCTCCTGGCATTACTACGTTATTATATATACAGAACTCGCGATCAAGCTCTCGGCAACGCCCTCCGTGGCTCAGGGGTTCAATTCCTGCCGGAAGGCCTGTGTAGTTGTATTTTTCGCAACTGGTCCCGGTTTGGTCTTAAAATGTATATATTCTACACTCGAATTTTCCTTCACTCTAAATCCTTAGAACATGCTATGTAATCGAGTGAAATGCCCAATATCACGCTTAATCCAGTAGCCTGCGTGCAGACTCATATTACATGTTCATGGGAATTAGCTCTTTCTCAATGGGCCACCGATCACGTGAAGAGAAGAGTCTGCATGAAGCGTGTTGGAAAATCTTAATTAATGCTTGCCGGCAGTGTTTCAGGGTGTTGCGCGCGCATCATGTTTAAAAAAAACCTGGCCAACTCCACTCAAAGTAAATATACTGTTTAAAATCAACAAAGTATAGATACAGTTTCTGGATGTTTAACGCTGTTATTCTGCTGTTGTTGGCTCGCTAGCAAGTCTGTTTGCCATTGCTTACTTTGTGGGGAGCGCGCCAAGCTAGAGCCCGCCAATTACTTTGCAAACTGATGCGCGCGCAATACCCTGAAATTCGCCTATTCTCACATTCCAAGAAAAAACCCAACTTACGATCATACATAGTACACTAAAAAATCTATTGTAAACAGCCAAGTGCGCAGTGCAGCACAACTCCAACCCAATGCCACCCCTCCCCCAGCCAACGCTAGCCATACAGGTTTTCACCCCCCCTGCTTAATTGTTCCGACATTCCGAAGACGCCAGAGGGGGCAGGCTTATCCCCAGAATTGTTTTGGAAATCGGTGAACATCAACGCAGCTATAATTGAACGCGGGCTACCACAAAAGCTGGAATCGACAATATCCCGCATGACGCAGTCTCTGTTCAATGCGTTCAACACCTTTCAACATTTTGAGAACAATAGAAATGTTGAACGTTCAACATCATTCAGCACCATTCAACGTTCAACATCATTCAACAGGGGTGGCCAAACGCTTTCAACATGTAGAATTCAACAATGTTGAACGATGTTGAATGAAATGTTGAAAGCGTTTGGCCAGGCCTTTACGTATAGGATAAAACACGATGCGATATAAAGCCCTCGGAAGAACAAAGAAAACCGACTGAATAATTATTTAATATACTTTTACATAGCACGGTTGAGTGATTGAAGCCAAAGGCCAAACAACTGATAGTGAAAATACAAACTAATTTGCATGAACGTAGACAAAACCATTGCCATTTATAAACTAGAAGTTACTATCGCAAGGAAAGTGCTGCCTTAAGGACCAAATGGAGTCCTAATATGCTACTGAAAAATTCTGGATATACTCTGATTTTATACTTATAGTATAGTACAGGTCAACACCAGGGCCTGGCAGCCACGAACAGGAGTGGTGTAGTGCAGAGTCATGTTGCTTCAAGGTTGCTAGTAACTTTCACTTGCCAGGGTCACCCACTTACTACATTTTTCTCAAATGACCTTCAGGCAGGAAATATTAAACATTGAGAATCATTGTTTACTTATTGGCTGAATACTTCATTTAAATAGTGAAAATACAAAGTCAATTTGCATGAACGTAGACAAAACGATTGCCACTAATTTATAAAACACAACCAACGCCTTCCGGCTAGAAACGAACTTGCGACCTTAGGAAGTTGACCTTGGAGTGGCATAGCTTCAAAAGAACGCTTTGTTCAGAGGGTAGGACTTCAAAAGGACACTTGAAACACATATTTTATCCTAAAAAGGACACTTTTCTGTTGCAAAAAGGGCACTTTACGACAACGTTGGGGGGCACATGCCCCGTTTTCCCCTGAACCATGAGATTGGGTGGAAAAATCAAAAAATTACCACCAGCAATTCGCGGTACCATCAAAGTCATCTTTGAGGCATAGCATCTTAGAAGCGCCAACGTTTATTAAATTGATGGTCTATTTTAAAGGATCACTAAGGGCAATGATGGATTTACAGGGGGTTGCAGGGGGGTGCCAATTGCCTTGTCAAATCCAAGTATTTATCCAAGTACATTAAAGGACACATTCAGTGTCCGTGTAAACTTCATGCTATCATATGACTCATAGATATATGATTCATATATTAGCTTATCATACGATTCATAGGATCTGGTGGGCTTCACCCCCCTACCCCCCCCCCCCCAGCCCCACCACCAGCTCGGCCCCTGGACCCTGCCAGGGGCTATGTCCCCACACTGATGCCATCCCTGCCTCGGTCACGCCCCACGCCTGATCCGCACTTCGCTCGCTCAGCACCCCCCCCCCCCCCCCCCCTACCAGATCAAGCTGGATCTATCACTGACTAAGAGTCTGCACATATAAGTTGGGGTGGTAAAACCATACGAAATGTTTGAATAATTAACAAATAGATTTGATGTTCTTACCACGTTGTGACGTCTTCTGTGCTTCTATAACTGAACAGACAACAAAAAAATGGAATCTATTTGTTTTATACAATACAAAATTATCGAAACTCTTGTCGGATTTTGGGGCATGAAGAAAGAAAAAAGCAAGTCAGCTGACGTAATCCATGTGTCTGTCCTCTAATAGATCACGGGCAACAACCAATGAAAACACGCATAGCAGGCAGAGTATTGTATAACTAAGAATAAATTTCAATTCCCACAGGATAAGGATTGTGCACCAATATGGCCACCGTTTCATTGTTTCTGCGCACCAATATGGCCGTCGTGACGTCAGATGAAAACCAAGAATACCGGTAGGATAGAACGCTCTTGATAAAGCACTAGATTGGAGTGTCGAAACATTGGGTCATGACTCAGGCCTCAACATTTTAGTGTTTTTAATAAAGCTGAATGGTATCATATTTGGGTCTTCGTTTTTTTCTAAATCATTTGAACAACACACAGAATTAGCTGAAAACGTTCTTTCCATGAAATGTAAAAAGTGGTTTGTTTTAAGATTTTCCAAGGTTTAAAAACCTTCCGAGTTTCCTGGATTCGCCTGGCTGTGAAAACACTATAAGGAGTACTCCCCCAAAAAACAAAAAAAAAACCAACCCCCAAAACCCCCACTTGGCAGCATCCTAAGATTATTGTGGGATACATTGCCATGTTTATAATGTCTTAGCTTTTCTCAAGTAATTTCATCAAATGTTCTCTTAAGTGTCACAGTGTTTTCATTATCGCCACGATCACTGCGCGATACTGCGTCTCCCAAGAGATGGTCAGGTTGCTCTGGTGGAGTTGGATGTGGTACGCTTCTTATACCATCACTCTAGAATGCAAAAAGAATAAAGAAATTACACCATTGGGAATGCGAAATGGATTTTCGACGAAACAGTTCGCGCTCTAAAGAAACTAGTGCGCGATCTCAAAAAACTAGTGCGTGTTCTCAAAAAACTAGTGCGTGCTCTCAAAAAACTAGTGCGTGCTCTCAAAAAACTAGTGCGTGATCTCAAAAAACTAGTGCGTGCTCTCAAAAAACTAGTGCGTGCTCTCAAAAAACTAGTGCGTGCTCTCAAAAAACTAGTGCATGCTCTAAAAAAACTAGTGCGCGATCTCAAAAAACTAGACGTTGCGTGTTCTCAAAAAACTAGCGCGTGCTCTACAAAAAGATCCATTTTGGCTGGAGCTCAGGCAGAGTTTTTTCAGAATCTGCAGGCACCGTGTATACGTGTGTTTTGTACTCACTGTAATCTGGAACGGAACTGTCATCTCTTTTTTGGATGGTGATTTATAAAGATTGGCAAGCCTGAAAAGTATACATTGAAAAATGGGAAGATATTGACAGTAGTGCGCAAAATACGAAAAAAACAAACAATGTAGTACGCAAAACTGAGTACGCAACAAAATGCACAAAAAGTAACGCAGAGCGCAAAATACACAACAAAATGCGCAAAAAAGCCCGCAACAAAATGCGCAAAATACGCAACAAAATGCGAAGAAAAAAACGTAACAAAATGCACAAACGCCGCAAAATACACAACAAAATGCGCAAAAAACGCAACAAAATGCGCAAAATACACAACAAAATGCGCAAAAAAACAACGCAGTCTGAGGGAAGAAAATATTTGTCAGTTTACTTACCTAGAGTTACCTTCCCAAAATAAAATAATTCTTATGGTACACGCATGGCCCCAACTTTCTCCTGCAATGACATTTAATTGAAAGGTTTATTGTATACTACAGTATATGTCCTATATTAATAGACTAGTGCGTCGTTTAAATATACAGTTGGCGTCAACTGAACTCAAAGTCATGGAATAATTCTGTCTGTAAAAGTAGAGTGCTGCGTAGGCAGTGTTTCAGAG